>JBAIZZ010000130.1:516720-579371 GCA_037355905.1 Heliconius aoede
AATCTTATTTGTAGCACTTCATACTCCCACTTAAGAACACCAAATTGCTCTTCCAAGGTCGCTAGTTGTTTGGTTTTAGACTGAAATTGAAAAATATTATCTTAATTAGATATTTTAAATATACTTAAGAGATTTCGACCTGTCTACTTAACCTGGAACCTCTAAGACTAGTTAAGTTAGAATTAAAAAAGAGATGGTACAATTTTAAAGAAATAAACTGAAGTAAGTTTAAAACAAACAAACATCAATATGAATTTAATCCATTTATTTAACAATATTAGACTTACAGCCAGAGCTGCCTTATCGCGGTCATAATTGGACATTTGTCGTTTCAGTTCCTTGTTATCGACGATAGCGGCCTCCAGAGGAGTCCGGAGACTCTTCGCTTCAGCCACTGCGTCCTTCGCTATCTTCTCCGCTCTCTCTTTTACCTTTTGCATTTCCTCCATTTGCTGCTTTAAGCTGCTTATGAGACCTAAAAATATAATACACATCGCTCTTTGATTTGGCATTGAAAGTTTGATAAATAAATGTTCTTTCTGCATACATTAATTTATTCAAATTGATTTTGGTAAAATTACATTCTACTAACTGTTGCAATGAAAATAAATCTAAATTATATTCAGATTGCTGACAAATAAATGTACTTTTGTAGCCGTATTGTGCTGTCGTAGTCATCGGAACTCTTTTTTTTATAAAGAAATCTTTATAAAAAAACAGTCATACCCAAATTGTTTAAAGTTATATCATTGTAATAGTTCCTGAGGTCAAAGAAGGCTTTATCATGATGAGCGATCAGTTCGGACAACATTTTATTTTTCCTCTCCTCGACTTCAGTAATTTCAGTTCGATGTTTAACAGTTAATTCAACTTTAGTTTCTTGTAACTTCTTATCAGCCTTGTCTTCGATTTGTCGAGCCTGTTCTTCAAAATCCTCTCTTACTTCAGATAATTCTTCGGCATGAATAAGTTTAGCTCTTCTAAGCTCATCTTGAGCTGCTAAAGCTTTTTCTCTCATTTCCTGTCGCAGCGCTCTCTTGTCATTTAAAAGTTCCAACTCTTGTTCCGTATGTTCTTCTTTAGCTGCTTTTAAGGCTACTAAATTTTCAGCTCTAAGAGCAGCTGCAGCAGCTTGCTGTTCGTATTTTAAATGCTTAATCTTTTGTTTTTCCGTTTCTAAAAGTGCTTCATTTTCTTCTTGAGCTTCTTCCGTAGCACGTTCTCTATTCCGTAGTTCAGCTTTGGCTTCTTCCAGTTGTAGGCGTGTTATTTCCCAAAATGTTCGGATTTTATCCCTTTCCAATTGAAAGTAATTTCGCTCTTCTCTTTCTTTGTCTAATTCTTCTTTTACTCTCAGTGTGAATTGTTCTAGTTTTTCTCGAGTCATCTCGGAGGTGTCTACTCCATCTATGATGATAGCTGATAAAAAAATTAACGTTATTAAGTAAATATTCATATAAATTATTAAACACAGTTTTCACACACTAAATATAAATGTTGGTTCTCGAGACCAAATATGGAAGGTAAATGGCATAGATGTGATAAATAGCTAAAGATATTTTTCTTACTAAAAAACTAAAATATACGTTTCTTTTTTTTTTACATCCCACTGCATCCTACTCATAGCACGGTAGACAGAGGGAGAGAGACCTATTGTCAAAACACTCTGATTCTCACGCTTTGCCCAATTTTTTTAACCCTTAAATGCATGATTTTATTTTTAGACCGAGAAAAAATATATTTTGGAGCCATGAATATGCTGATTTAGGGAAAAATAATAAAAAAAATAGTTTTTTTTATTTTCATAGCTATTTTTATTAAAAACCATTTGTTGCAGAACTACAACACTATGCACTCACTAGACAATACCGTAATTATTACCGTCATGTCCAATAAGTGGTAAAAGATACGAAGATACCACTTTCGGCTTCTCATTGCAATTCAGTACCTCCCAATAAAGCTATCCATTAGGTCCACTCCGCCCATATGGGCATTATATTCCTTTATTATATGTGGGCATGAAATTTTAATTCTAGTCTTATTTGCCATGTCAAATCTTTCTACTTGGCCCACAGGTTCAGCTCCAACATATGAAGATAGAAAAGTTACAACTTTATTGTCCTTCCAAGTAACTGCTGTCAAATCAATACCGTCAAATTCAGTCATCTGCTCTTCATAAGTTCCACGAGGAACAGATTTGTTCATCATTGTTTTTTTGTCCGGCAGTTTGCAGTTCACTAGCCTGTTAGATTGCACAGTACCTAGGCTATAGATTCCTTGTTTGGCAAGATAGGTAACTAAAGGTACAGAGGTGTAAAAATTATCAAAATAAATTATATGATTTATATGCCTTGGGACCTTGGGACACCTCTAGCAAGCCAGACTACAACATTTCCCACTGGCCCAAAATCTGGTTCATCTGGAAGCCGTTCATTCTCTTGGCCAGTATATATTTCAAATTTATGAGCATAACATTTCACGCTGCACATCACATATAATTTAAACCCCCACTTATGGGGCTTATTAGGTAAATACTGCTTCATGAAGTGTGCCACTTTTGTGGCACACATCTGTTCATCAATTGAGAGTTTTTGTTCCATAGGAACTAAAGCAAATTTCTCATTTAGATGGCTAATTATAGGCCTTATCTTATGGAGCCTATCATGTTGTGGGTGTTCCTTGGGTAAATGTTTCTCGTTATTGTTGAAATGTAGAAATCTACGAATAGTCTCAAATCGGTTGACAGTCATTATGTCCTTGATTGGTTGAAAACCAATAAGTATAATAATAAAAAAGTATTTGACCAGTATAGCCGTACATTGGGATATTTTATAACAGACATGTATATCAGTATCACCATAAACTTTCTTAGCTCAGTTTCAGATAAATTTAATGGTTTAGTCACATTTTTTTGAACGGAATACAAATTAGACTCTTCCACAATCCTTTGAACTATTTCTGATGTAATAAAATGTGAAAAAATACTATAGGGAGTACCAGTAGTAACCTCATCCTTCAGTTCAGGTGGGTATGTAGTGTCTCCATGAAAAGCTGTCTGGTCAGAATTCAAAACAATATTTTTTACCTTCCATACGAGTCCTCTCATAGTTGCTCGGCGACTAGCTTGACTTGTTGAGGGGAATGGAACCTGTGGCACTTAATCATTTGCTGTAGCTTCATTTATCAATGGCGGGTCTCCTGCCATGAATGGATCATTATCGGGGTCATCATTTTCCTCTTCTAATGGACTCTCAAGATCGTGAAGCAAATCGTCTCTATTTTCATAAAAATTCTCATTACCTTCTGTATCCGAATCCTCAAGATCATCTTCCGAAATCTCTCCATCATTTATTAGAGCTAAATACTCTTCTATTTGCTTTTCTATTTGCTTCTATCTGAAAACCAATAAAAGTGATAGTAACTAAACAGGGACATTTTCTAGTAAATGCATATTGTTGCAGATTTACAACAACAAAATAAACAAAATTTCCGAACACACCAAAAGTTTTTTTTATAACTTATAAATTGTACTGAAAAGAAGATGAATTATTACATAAAATAACTTATTTTGTTTGAACGTACCTTCGAAAACCAAATAATTACACTGCAAAGCAAATACACAATTTTCATCCGCTCCAAAATTACGATCGGCTTTGATTTGTCAATGTCAATTTAAATTTGACAGTCGTGAAGAAAAAAAGTGTGTTGCCACTCGATTAAATATATCACCATGATACTAATAATTTAAACTTTTATTAATTTAAACTTTTTTATTAATTTAAACTTTTAAACTAATAATTTTATGGTCGTTTGAATGGTATGTTGCAGTTTTACTATTTTATGCATTTAAGGGTTAAAGTATTTTATTTTGACTGGCAGAACTTGTGCTTTCTTTTAATATTACAGCGATGAAAAGAAAATAATCAATTCCTTCGAGTAGGATTTAAGCCCACAATAGTCATGTTTAAAGCGAGAAACTGTCGCACTGCACTTCGAGGGCTCCCTATCTTTATATACAATCGATATACCTCTTCACTTCACTTACCAGGTGCCTTTTTACCTCCACCCTTTCCTCCTTTGGGCGCCTGAAAACAATATAACGTTTAAGCATAACACGTATATTTTATGTATGTAAAATATAAACATAATTTATATATCTAAATATAAAGCTTACCATTTTCGTAAAAAAATAATGTAAATTAAGTTAAAACGACGCCTTATCAAAATGAAGACAACCGTTGTCAGGACCTACAATTTGGTAACCATAGCAACTGTAGTTATTTACACTTGAAGATAAGTAAAGTGAAAATCGATTCAAAGTTTTAGTTATTTATGTCTCAATAGACTTATATTATAAGTCATAAAAGTTTCAAATTATTTTATTTTAACGTCATCCTTCTGATAGCAGGATAGAGAAAGTTCCAAGAAACGACATTGTTTTCCTTATGATGGACATCGAACTCACAACTATCGTGTTCACCGGCAGATATGGTGTACATCTCACATTAAAATAAAAATAAATTTAATTTTAAATGAGAACCTAGTGTTAAGAATCTCCGTTCCCATTAAGACACTCCTGTTCCCCACTTTCCACCGAATTCTCGAAGAATTACGTGTTGAGTGGTGGAACTCAACGCCACGCTTTGCCTCGTCACCAGAGCGAAATATTGTAAATTATTATTTTTTAAAATATTTAATGTCTATCTAATGTATTTAAAGTCGCGTTCACAGAGGCGAGCTTGTGCCCATGTGCCCCAAGGGCTATGTCAAAGTTATTTGTAGTCCTTAGATCAATTCATAATTTTTTAACATGATTTTTTTAATTACCGAATTAATTTCATGTTAAAAATAATTGTATTGTATTTACAAATTAAATGACTTACGCATCGCTTTGTTTCAAAATTCGAATAAAAATTTTCATTGCATCGAGATTTGTTGTGAAGTATCGATGTAACAAACATCGATATTTGATAAACTCATTTCGAATAAATCATGATGTCACTCAATTTTGTCAAATTTCAGGTTTCATAATGAACAAAATGTAAAAGTATTTTAAAATCTTCATGGAATTTATTTTGAAATAAATCTGTATAAATATAAGGTAAATTTTACGCTTCTATCCAACCGGAAGTACTTCCCTTGCTGTAGGCGCGCCAATAGAACTGTAACGTCTACTATTTGTGGACTTGGTCTAGGCCACGCGTGTACGCCTCTACATCTAGCTAAACTGAGGGATAAATTAAAAAAAATTAAATCAGCTTCACGCTATATCCCGCACACAGAAGAGTAGACAGAGGGAACCTAGCGTTAAGACACTCCGTTCCCCACTCTCCGTCGAATTTGGAGGCATTGCGTGTAGAGTGTTTTCTTTTGGAACTTGACACTAGAGCGGAGAAATGAGAATATAAATGTAGATAATATAAATATTTAATTTCCTCAAGTGGGAATCGAATCCACAACTATTGTGTTACAGTCACACCAAATTAAGGGTTGAAGATAATGTATATTAGCTTTAGTTATTAGTCCTTTTATTAAAATTTTGATAAAGTTTATTGTAGATAATGACAATTAGTTATAGTTGTTAAGATATCAATGTGTTTTTTAAATTATTAATTTTCATTTGTACATTACTAATAAAACTATACGTGGTTCTGGCAAATAATTTTAGCTTGGTAATCGTTGTTTTTGAGTAAATAGGCAAACTGTGTCCCGTAGAGTTAAGCTGTGGTTTCCCGTTCGCCTTGCACAGCACGTAGCCGATCCTATTTTATTAATATACTTTTTTCAGATTTACAATCAAAATGCTAGGTGAGGCATGTAACGTTTTCTTTTACGCTTTATCATTTCTAAGTTTAATTTTCTTCGACTACCTCCTCGGCAACGGATTTGTGGACGCCTGCCAAAAGGTATTATGTAAAATTGTATGTTTCATACAAAAAACTTTGAGAGAAGAGAAAAATTTGCAAGAAATAGGTACTGATGTTAACTTATCGCTGTTGCTGGTGGAAATTATTGTGCTTGGATTGACGATATCGGTATTATATATTTTTTGTTTTATATTAGTGAGACTAACGTAGCGTAGTAGTTATGGCTTCAATTCTTAGTTTTGGTAATAAATTATATCCATTTGAGTTAGTAAGGGAAGGCAGAGGGAACCTAGTGTTAAGACACTCCGTTCCCCACATTACTCCGAAATATGGAGGCATTGTGTGTTGAGTGGCGGAACTCAACGCCGCTTAATTTAATAAAATTTTATTTAAATACAAAAATATTAAGTATCATAATATTTCAGTTTCTGAACAAATACAAAAAGTATCGCGGTAAAGACAAAATTGATGACCTCCTACAGCAGAGCAGGGAGGCGTTGCAGCAAACCAACGAGTTTCTTGAGAAATGGCGGTTGAGACGTGTAAAAACTTTAATATACATACATTTTTCATTTTCAAAACTATAGAAAAACTTTTAAGTTATTGTTAAAAAGTCCTAACGTAACTTGGAACTGGCAGGATAATTTGTTTAATTTCTTTATTATAATTTTATTTAAATAATTTTAGTATAATTGATCAGAATTATTCTTTGTAGTATAAACGAGAGGGTTGAGGGTTCGTGGATGAACGTAAATAGCATATAAACGTCTTGCTAACAACACAGAGCGCTGCGTAGAGTTTCGTCACTTAATACGCAATACCTCGAAAACAGAGTACTTTTACACTACATTCCCTTTTGCCTTCCCTATACGCGAGATGCAGCGTTAAGTTAAAAAACAGTTTAAATTGTACAACTACCATTTTTATACATGACTGACGTACAATGATTTTTATAAAAAAAAATGTGTTAAAGTAAAGCAATCAAAAAAAAGATATATTTTATTATATATATGTTCTGCAGATAAATTGGCAGACACAAAATGAATATTCTTATCTGGACGACGAGCCGCAGGAGATAAAGCCACTGAAGCTCGACTTGCCTGTATTACATTTGGCTATAATTGATGTAAGTTTTTTTTTTACTTCGTCCTCTATGCCACGTACGCTACGCGCAGGGTAGACAGAGGGAACTTAGTGTAAATATATAAATATAGTAATATCAAGCATTTTCTAACATTCTAGACTCTAGGCACATCAAGGAATCAACTGGAAAGAGGAGATGCAGGTGATTCTATAAACTTCACAGACTCCACTCTCTTATCGATGACGTCACTGCTCGATGATATACAATCCATATCTGAAATTCCTAGCGATGAAAAATTTGACATATAGTGTTGTTATGTGAAAATGGCTATTTTTCTGGTGTTTTGGTCCAATAATGTTAATATTTGGTCAGCTGTTGTGTGGTGTCTGTCTATAATAAAATACTAACTGGTCTAAAGTGAGTTTTATTGTAATTCTACTACTAGACTTCGAAAATTAAATGGAAAGGAGACAACGAAGTATCTTAATACATTCCCTTTACCCCACCCTACTTAATAAAATGTCCTCTTCCTGCCCTGTTTTATGCAGGATACAGCGTGAAGCTAATAAAAATCAGCTTCACGCTGTATCCCGCGCACAGCAGGGTAGGCAGGCAGAACCTAGTGTTAAGATCAACATACAACCACTATCTGTTCCTCACTTTCTGCCGAATTCTGGAGACATTGCGAGTTGAGTGGCAGAACTTAACGCCGTGGAATAAAAATAAGCTAATAAAAATCAATAAATCTATTCTACCTATAGGTACTTAATAAATACACTGTGCATTATTAAATTCGTTCTACCATTGCACTGTGCCCACAAACACCCCGCTGTGACCGAGATCAAAGCGACCCTAAACCACTGTACACAGGATTTTTTTCAAAAAAACCTCTATTACTTGGAAATAGAGTTCAAAATGCCGTTCACAATAATCTTACATTAGGTGTGGTATTAAATTAATATCTGTCGGATTTACGCTTCTTATAACTATTTAGTGCGCCTTTGTGGTATTAGCGTATATCGGAGTACTGTTTCAGTCAACTAAGAATTAGTAAATATATGTCTTATTATATTACTTGAGGAGTTATATTAGATATATTTATAGAGTTATATTTAATAAATCAGCTTCACGCTGTATCCCGCACACAGCAGGGTAGGCTGAGGGAACCTAGTCTTAAGACACTCCGTTCCCCACTTTCTGCCGACTTCTGGAGGCATAGCGTGTTGAGTGGCGGAACTCAACGCCGCCCTTTGCCTCGACACCACAGCGACGAAATTGAAAATGTAAATGTAAATAAATATAAAGAGTTATATTAGTTATAAGATATCTATTTTATTCACTCTCTACAGCCTACAACGACCTCTTACAGATTATTATGATTGTAGGTAGGTAGGTAATTAAATACACATGATTTAGAAATAGAACAGACATAAAAACCTATTATATTTACTATATTATCATTCTCCAAAAATAATCAAAGCAAAAATCATATATTGTATTTCAATCTTCAAATACCCACATAAAAAACAAACCGAGTATAAATTTTTTAAAGCCCTTCCCGCCACATAGGTATAATTTGGTTCCAAACCAAACAAAAGCCACGTGACCAAGAGCACCGGTTTCACTGTAATTACAATATAATACACAACTTATGATGGATGAGCGCACGCCCATACGTTTTGGGAGCTAATCGTTTTTTTGTACCCTTTGGGAACCTCTTTTGCTATTTTTTTTAATATGGTGTGGTTTGGGTATACTTTTTTTTTCATCCACAAATATCGCGTTTACAATTGCACGCATGTGCCCACCGCCACATTTATCCACACTCTGATATTAAATGAAACATATAAATAAAAATAACTATACCTACTTAATTTTCATCGCTTAGGAAAACGCGCCGTTGATTTCCGCATGTCAATGCTGTACTTCATTCGATTAGAAAATGGAGTGCAGAGTGTTTTGACACTATGGTTTCAGTAGCGGCAATTTGTGTGACTACTGTGACTTTTTACAAGTCAAAGAGTAGCGTTACGTTCCGAATCATAAAAACCCAATGTTCGAAATATGGAAGAAAAGCGGCATACGGGAGAGCCATGACACTATATTCCCTCGGCTCACTACATCCTTAACTGTAAGTTAAAAATCATTTAAAAAAATTGGCCAGTGTCCAAATAGATATTTTAAACAGAATTTCTACTTGTAATTTACTATTTAATCTGGTTTCCGCTTCAAAGGGCGCGTTACGTTTCAATCCAGACGATATTGACAACTTCATCATTTATCACTAGACATGGTATGGGTTATATCTGTTATATACCTACATCCTATTCTTATCAAGATAGACAAAAATCCAGTTTTGCAGAGCATGACATACTCAACACGCAATGCCTCACGACTTCGACAGAAAGTGGGGAACGGAGTATCTTAACACTAGGTTCCCTCTGCCAACTCTGCTGTGTGCGGGTGACAGGTTTACAGGCTGAATATCTAATTCAATTTTATATGGACGTTCAAAAGCTAAATGAGGCCGTCGTAGCGCGAGGGTGTAGGTAGGTTCAATTTTCGATGGAGGAAATGAACTCTTTATCTTTTTTTTACGAGGCAAAGCGCGGCGTTAAGTTCAGCAACTACATACACAATGCCTCAATAATTAGTCGGCACGTGGGAAACGTCCTAGCATTGGGTTCCCAGGTTCCCTCTGCCTACACTGCTATTTGCGAGATGACAGTATGAACCTACAAAAAAATGGTAGATTAGATATATCACTAACATTGATAACCAAATTTAACAAAAAACAACAACATTAATATATCAAAATAACAAACTTCTAATAATTCAACTTACCAAATTTTATATTTCCAGATCAAGAACCAGGGAGATGTACCAGGATGACCAGAACCATCCATTTATCACACCCTTTTTGTGACCGTTTCAATACTTTTTGCGTGAAAGATTAAATTTCGAGGTGGAATCATTAATCAAAGCCAGTGTAAAAAGACCTTCCAATCTTCTGTGAAAGAAAAGTTAGATTTAAGACCGTCGAACCCTTTTGAGAGGTCTTTTTATACTTGGCACTGTCCCCATTTTGTTCCTTTTTTTTTATTCTCTGATACGTTTCGTCTGTCTGGTCGCTAACGTGATTATGAGTTTTGTGTTAATACTGGGTGAATTGATATTTGATTCTATTACGTGTAAATGTATATATATACATATATGATATGATTTGAGGTAGTAAAAATGGCAGGTTGTGGGTTCGATTACCAATCGAGGAAGTGAAATATTTATTAATTTTATTTCTTGGCTCTAGTGAGGAGTCAAAGCGTGACGAAATTCAGTGAAAAGTGGGGAACGGAGTGTCTTAATACTATGTTTCCTCTATCTACCCTGCTGTGTGCGGGATACACCATGAAGCTGATTTATTATTTTTCATATACAATTTCTTCAACCGATAAAATCGACAACAAAATAAACTTTTATATAACAAATTCAAAATTTAGCCGCATAATTGTAGTCTATCAACGAGTTTGACGGCTCAGTGATTACCACACTGTTTGCTCAAATAAGACCATTGTCATCGACACCCTCTATACTTACATATATTATATGAGACACGCTTAGGTAGTAACGCCTTCAAATACTGCATCGACAATACGACGTATTACCATTCGAAATCAACTGTTGTTTGACGTTCGTTAAATGTGAAATGGTGTAACTGCTTTAATTCAATTTTTAGTGGTAGTTTTTTTAGTGTTTTTTGTGAAATGAAATAAGTAGATTTTTGCGAATAAAGAGGGTAGAGAGAACGTATTAGGCAATGCACTCCTTTTCTCCACTTTTCTCTCAATTTTTATGACATTACATTTTGTACTCAATGCCGTGATTTGCCTTATTACCAGAGTGAAGTATAGTCAATAATTTAATCTCCTGAGTTTATTATTTCAACCCACAATCTAACAAGATGTCTCTAAACTTCATGATGTGTATGAATTTATTCCAATTTATAATAAAAAAAAATATTCTTATATTTATAAATATTTTTTTTTTCATAAAATACAACTTATATCACTTTAGACTTATACTCTAAACGAATTGTCATATTGTTCAACGCAAACCAATCTTTGCTTTCCTACAAATATTCCGTTTACATTATTTTAGTCCTTAATACTAAAGTTATAAGGACTACTACAGCTAATTTAAAATTCAAATGATTTAAATAATGACCTTTACTACGACCACTTTAGCTTGATCTCGGTTTAAATAGAAATGTGCATATAAAAATATATCAAATTATACTAGTCCATATGAAATTCCTAGTTTTCTTTTATTTTCTTCGACACGTGTATGCCACGTGGCCTTAGTGAAAAGCAAAAGCGGTTGGTCCGTAATAATTTCCTAAATACCGTCATTAGTGAGGCGTAGGGTAGTGTGATTATTTTTTCGTACGCATTACATTGTTTGTCCAAATTGGATTTGTAATAGATAGGGGTATGACGAGGATGTTTGTTGAGTTGTCTGTAAAAAACTGTTTTCTTTATGATATGTACTGTATTTTATATTATATTTTTTTCATTATATTGCATTATATAATGAAAAATGTTTATGTAGTTGAGCATATTAATATCAGCGAGATAGCTTCACGCTCATTTTCCGTCGAATTCTGGGGCACTACGTGTTGATTGGCGGAACTGAACGCCGCCGAAGGAAAATATTAAATATTTAATTTCTCCAAGAGAGAGTCGAACCCATGAACTTGCAAGAAGTATCGCGTTTACAGTTGCACGCTTAAACCCTTACAGCATGACATTTTTTTATTTCTTTTCTCCCTTTCTACGCAAGATATTAAGATTATCTAATATTCATTTAATATAACAATCAGATCGAAATTATTATCAATAATCTACCTTCATACCACATTATCCTCACTACCCTCTTCCATGCGAGTTCAAAAAAGTCTAATTAGAAGACACGCGTCAAAAATATAGTGAATTTTTTTCCACATTTCACTAAACACTGAGTGTGGGAAGATTTTGTTGTTTGAGACTGAGCTAATAGTTTTATGATTTATTAATTTTTTAGTTCATTATTTATCATAAAAAAAAATTGTGTGGTAGGCTTGATTAAATGTTTTTTTTTTTCTCATTGCTATTTATATTTTGGGAAAAGCTTATATTATGTTAAAAGTTGTGGTACAGTGGTCGACTGTATATGCAATGGTTGTGGATTCGATTCCCAGTTGAGGAAATGAATTATTTGCATTTCTTCTCTGTAGTAACAGGACAAATCGCCATTCTAGACGCAATATCTTGAAATAATAAAAGCAGAAAGTGGGGTTTATCTATCTTGCTACATGCTGGATACAGCTAGAAATTAAAAAAAAACTATAGCAAATTATTGAAATTTTACCAATTCGCCACATATATACCGAGATAAGTGAAAATTCTTAGTGACAACTCACTCAATTCTCCACTTTAGTCACTTTAATAACCAAAATAGACGCACAATATTATTAATAATTACATAAATGACCAATGATCAGTATGGAAGCCCCCTCACTAGACATTTGCATCGATATTGAATGTCCACCGTATTCTGGTACAATCGGGAGATGGGCTTACAAGTCATAGATTAATATTTTAGATATGCAACGTTAGTTATATAATAACACAAAAGTTAATAGTTTTTTGTGAATTCGGGTTCATGATTCTGAAAAGGAAAGAAATGAATATTAATTGAAATAAGAGTGTTATTTTCTAGAATATTTGTTAGTCTCTTTAAAATATGTAATTTTATTTCTATTTTTAAAATATGGTATAAATCACAAAGGACGGTGTTGGATTCCGCCGTTCCGTCTTCGATACTGGGCAAGATTGATAGGAAGGTGAGAAACAGAAGAGAGTCAAACATAGGTTCCCTCTACCTTCCCTACGACATACAATGTGCAATTAAAAAAAATAACCACTTGATGATAAGTGATCACCGCCGCCCACGACCCCTTGTAACGCCTCAGAAACTTAAGATGCCTTGCTGATCTTTAAGGTGGAAATTGTTTCAACCTAACTCTGTATCCCGCAGATACCAGGGTAAGTAGAGGGAAAAAGGTGTCAATACATCCGGCCTACTTCTAGAAGCATTGCGCGTTAAGCGGCGGTACTCGACGTGGTAAAGTTGAGATATAGGTACACCTCTTTGAAGGTACCAATATCGTATCGACTTGGAAACATTGCTGCATCATCATGCATCATCACTATCATATTTTATATCATCTCAAAAAACGATCACCCATCCAAAAACCGTCAAACTCTTAGTAACTTAACACTACATTCACATATCACCATAATCTTTGTTCACGCAGGAATATCATTAAGGCTTCCCATTTAAAGCGGAGTAGCGTGTTTAAGTGATATTAGAAGCGAATGTACGCGTCATGATTGATTTCGGCAATTTACGTAGGTTGACGTGTCGAATTAGACTTTAGGTTAGGTTTAGTGTTTAGGCATGTATTAGGTTTCCTAGATATAGCTATGGGACATATGGACATACTGTGAACATATATATATATATATACATATTACGATATTAACGTAACATACATTATTATTATTGGCGTGCGGGCTATAGGTTCAATTATAACGAAAAAGACATTGAATTTTATATACGTTGTGTTTTATATAAATGATATTTTTCCAAAGCATTATTAAAATTATAAAAGATACAAAAAAATATGAAGATTAATTAAAATATTTTAATTTTTCATGTAGATTATTTCATATTATTTGAGGCGGGCGAAAAGTGTCTGGAAGATTTAGATTTTTTAAATATGTTTAGATGTAATATAGCAATATTATGTAAAACTTTAAACCAATATTTAAAAAAAATACTTTATTCATCTAAGATCTCAATCTACAGACTTCCAGCTACCCTAGATAGAGGGAATTTATTGTTAAGACACTCTGTACCCCACTTTCCGCTAAAGTTTTCGAGACACTACGTGTTAAGTAACGCAATTTATCTCCAGGCTTTTGCCTTGGCGCCAGAAATTAATAAAAAGAAATGAGAGAAATGAAAATATAAATTGAATTAAATGTTTGATTCCTTCCAATGGAGATGGAACCCACAACCGTCACGTTATAGTCACATTCTTGTGCCCTGCACCAGGACGGCTTCTATGTATTCTATATATTGTGTATGCAAAAATATAACCACAAATCCTACAAGGAAAACAAAGTAAACAGTAAAACAAGCACATGATGGCCATTGTAACGCGCCGCTCGGTAATGAAGTAACACAACGCGTGGTGCGACCCCCTTCAATGACACACTCGTGACTCGGATATTCAGATATATTTTATTTAAATTATTTTTGGATATTTATTATAATATTTTAACTGTTTTTAGCTTCACAGTGTATCCCACGCAGGTAGAGTAGGCAGAAGGTTCCAGGGAACCTTTTGCAAGGACACTTCGTAATTGGAATTGAAATATTAGAAGGAATTTATATATTGAAATATCTTAACATTAGGCTTGTCTGTCTATCCCGATACGTGCGGGATACAGCGTGAACCTAAAAAAAAATATTTAACCAGTTTTAGAATAAGGACCCAACAGATCTAACCAACCCCGAATCAAAAAAGCAATATGTAACAAATTTGTTTTTCAATTTCATACCAATTTTGCATACACCCGTCACGCCGTCACGCCGTAACGCCGTCACGTCGACGCGACAAAACCAAATGAAACGTTATTTTGCGGCTTTATTATTTCGAATAAACTCTTTTTATTGTCATGAAGGGGTTTTTTATTGATGTTACTTCGGTGTGGCTCAGTTGTTATGTCGATATGCGCGATAATTAGGAGTTCTAATCTTATAATAATATGTTACGTATACATTATAATTGAACCTGTTATTTATAAGATATTTTACCTGCTATTTAAATAAACCTTAGAACTAGACTAAATAGTAATACTTATTTAAAAAATGTATAAACAATTAAATGAAGTAAGATTGGTATGCGAGACCAAGGATCCAAGGTCTCGGATCCAAATTCGGAAGCTCTTGGAGGCTCAGCTTTAAGCGCTTGTACGGTACAAGGACTTAAAGCTGACTAATAAGCCATATGTTCTCATCAAGCTGCCTTAAAATATATTACCCTAGAATATTTTTTTTGGAGATGGTGCTTGTTCAGTGGCGAAAGTCAACGCCGCGCTTAGCCTCGGCACCAGAACGAAGAAATGGCAATATAAACTAAAATAAATATCTCATGCTCCCGAGCGGGAATCGAACCCACTACCATTGCGATTAAAATCGCACTTTTGTATCCCTGAGCCACGACGGCCTCATATATACCTATTTCTTTTTTCTTTTTAACTGACGATACCCTAAAAATGAAAGCTTATGAACAGATTTTCTTTCAGAGCTCTGATATTGTTGCAAAAATCCGTTTCCATGTTTTGTTTCTTTATTTCCATAGGAATTGTATGGCGCTTTGGTAAACTCGATATGTATTGACAGTTTTCGAGTTCGTAATGCCATCCTTTGTTGTATCGTTTTAATATGATTTTTTGTCTTTTTTTGGAAATCAGAATGTTTTATTTTTACGCATATGTAACGATTATTTTCAACAACACGCAGTATCCCGTAAATTGCGGAGTATCTTAGTGTTAAGACACTCCAATCACTACTTTTCCGCGCTTAGAATGGAACTCGACGCTGTGCTAAAAGAGCGAAGAATTCTACATAATGAATTCCCCGAAATGGAAATTAAATCCACGTGCTTTTTACTTTTTAAAACTATATATTACAAAGTTAGTCACTACTCACAATTTAAGGACTTAAATTTGAAAAATCCATATTTTCCTTTTCTCGTAGGAAATTTCAGAATATCTGTCTTGGTCCCCCATACCTCCTAACCATCCTAATTAAAATTTTCGAAGTCCATTTATTTCATCTCTGCGTTGTCTGTTCATTTAATCGGTATTGTAATAAACGTAACGTAACGGAGATTTTTTTTATTTTAGGTAGCTGTAAAAGTTTGGTTATAGATGGCATAGTAAAAAGTGGGCCATCTGCAAATCTATCTATGCATTAAAATATGTAAACAATAAATTTAAGATATTCATATTTCTTTTCATAGCAAGAAAACGTCTACCGAGCCCACTAGTTACATATTGTAAAAGAATGATAAATGATTTTTTTTCAATTCCATCAAATTAGTCATCGTCTTCACACGTCATATTAACGTAGGTATAATAAAACAAATACATAAAAAATAATCCCTTATATCGAATCGCCGTAGAAAACTCTTTATATGTAGTGATCGATCACTTTGTCTATATGCTAAATAGCTTGTTCCCACATTTGTATTTAAAATTTACATACAATTTTTGTATGAAATATGTTTCGTATGCAAAAATATTTATTTGTGGGGTTATTACTTTTTGCTACGGGCTGTCCAATTTTTGTTTGACAATTGGATTTTTGATGGATGCCAGATTTTGGTGGCGCGATTTTTGATTGATCTACGCAATAGCTTATTATGTAATTGATCGATAATATAAAGAAATGTTATGTTATTAAAAGAATTATATAAGTAAATGTAAGTAAGTTTGCTTATCACGCTCTCACACTGAAACTGCTCACCCGATTATCATGAAACTTTATACACTGGTCGAGACTATACGATTATTGTAGGCCTTCATTTCCTATATACATAATTTTTTTTGATTGATTTACTTCCATCTCTTCCTTATGTAAAAAGGTGAAACACGGTGTTTCTTGCCGCTATTCAGCACGTAATGTCTCGATAAATAGGCAGAAAATAGTGAACGTAGTGTCCTAACACGAGGGTTTCTCTGTCTATCCTACTCAATGTGGCGATAGGCAAATACTGGGTGAAGCTATAAAAAAAACAAATCAAATTTAAAATGACTAAATCCAAAACTTTGTAAATTTTAACTGCTTTCAAAATATACTTCCCAAAGTTAGTTTAAAACTCGTTCGGTAGATTCTGTGTCGACTACCCGCTTCAGTTAGATCGCCTCTGTAACGCCCCCATTACAAACTTCTATATAAAGTGTTCACTGATGGTTCTGGATCTAACGTGACTTTGATAGTTTTACGACTGACAGAAACTGTTCTTTCTTTGGTTAACTTTAGTTTTTATTGTTAAAATAAATCATTATAAGTTTTTCTTATGGTTTGTTTATTTTTTTTTTATCTCAGATTTATGATGTATACTAGTGTTTATATAGCCTAGTGTTAAGACGCTCCGTTCCTCAATATCCACCAAATTCAGGATGCATTGCGTGGTTAATGGCGGAACTCAACGCCACGTTTTGCCTCGGCACTAAAGCGAAAAAAATTAAATTATTAAATATTTAATTTCCTTAAGTAGGGATCGAACCAACAACCTGTCCTTTTTACAGTCACACTACGCCCCAGCTCAGCTTCACGCTGTATCCGGCTTAGGCAGAGGGAACCAGTGTTGAGACACTCCGTTCCCCACGATTAAATAATTAAATTTACAAATTTATATCAACTTTACATTTATTTTCAGAATCAAGACACTCTATTCTTTAACTTATTTTTAATTTTTAGTTAATCCAGACACTGCGAGTCAGGTATTGTATAGTTTTGTTTTACTATCACGCTGTATAGTCGCTCTGTTTATTATTTCCGAAACATTGCGGGTTGGGTGGCGGAATTCAACGCCACAGTTTGTTTTCCAGTCCTACTAGAAATGAGAAATGAAAATGAATTATTCACCGGACTGGAAATCGAACCTGCAACTAACACGTGTACAATCAAACATTTACATCTAAAAAAAAATCTTTAAACTTTATAAAGTAATCGTGTACCCATACTGTTGACTCCTGTATATTTCCAATCTATCTATAACCACAAAATGATTTTATAAATAAAACTACTTGATGTAATAAACCACCCACGTCACTAAAACCAGTAAAACTGAATAAAATTAGGTAATTATTCCAATAGATGTAGTCAAACTCCATGTATATAGAAATTCATGGATTGTCGTCGATGTTTGGAATGTGCAAGTTCTTTTTAGAATAGTGATTTGTCACTTAATTGGTGATTTATTTATGATGCTTTAGTTTACTTTCATAATACATTTTTTAGGCCGGTTGTTGCGCAGAGGCACGAAATTTCACTGTTAACGTGACAGATTTTGGGTTCGATTCCAACACATAGGTGTGGGATACTGTTTTTTTGTTTATAATCCTTCTACACGTCGGAAGAATTTATAATACAGCTATTATAAATTCTAGCTACATCTATATATTTTGAAATTATAATTAGGATTCATTTTATAAACAATTAAATCCTTTCAAAGAGCCCCGATAAAGTTACTAATATAAAAGTAGGTCCGAAATGTTAATTCTTCTTTAGAAAAAAAATATTTATATAATTCTTAAATATTACTCTTGATTTATGATGTATGGTATAATTCTTTATTTTTTATTTTTTATAGAGTGGGATTTTTTTTTACATATGGAAAAAAGTAAATAGCAAATCTTAAAGATAGTACTATGTAGTTAAATAAAACACAACATTCTATTATAAAAATTATAATTATTAAATAAAGAATATAAAACAGATATAGTAAACAAAATTATAAGTTGATTAAAATAATATAATCTAAACGAATACACAGTTTAAAATAAATGGTACGAAATAATTAAGACTAATTAATCTAAATTAATCTAAAATTTACAGGCCATGAAATTATTCTAAGCAATAATACTTTTTTTTATAATGTTTATAATTAAAAAAAAATTATACTTAAGAAAAACTGTAATTTTCATAATTTCTTTATAATGGAAATATAATATAAAAAAAGGGTTTTTCTTATAAACTATGAGTACAGTTGTATTGCTTAATTTGGAGTTATTAGGATATTTATTCTATAGCGTAAGCATTTATTGGTACGTATTATTCGGAGGAGATGGAAATGTCATTTGAAAAATCAAAAAAGAAGCCTATTTATTGAAAGTTTTATAATATTATATATAAAATAAGGTATATATTTTTTAACGTTCTATAATTATAATATAAATTTTTCCAATTTCCATATTCTCCCAATGGCAAGTAGTAAATACGAAGCATTAATAGGAAAATTTAGATTTTTTTTTGCATAGTTATAATTATAAAGAATAAGCATACCAATTTGAATTTATGTACAAAACTCTCCTTCTTTTATATAGTTCCAAATCTAACTGCCAGCAGATATAACATTTTAAGCATGACTCATGAAAAAAATTTGAAAAGAAAAGGATTTTTCTATGATAATACAATTTCATAATTTAGTATTAAATTTATATTATATTTACTAGCATTTAGCGACAAAAGCATGGAGAGTTTCTAAGAGATCATTAGGAAAACTTCTTTTTTTTTCTCTCTCTATTTATTCGTCTCCTTAAATAAATACATATCACATTTGAACACATCCTTCTGTATACTTATTTTCGTACTTAAAATAAAATATTAAAAATATAACTACGTTCATCTTGAAAACGAAAAAAAAACGTTTTGTTCCCTATTTTTCTTTGATCCCATTAAATTTGACGAAAAAGTAACAAAAAAAACATGAATAAAAGGGCTATCAAATGAATTATCCAGTTTAGAATCTATTCATTACTATTCTAGTAACGGACGAAGTTAACTTTAACTAATAAAATTTCTATAATATTTATCTAACATACGGTTGTATTGTAAACGCTATAGAATTTGCAAAAAATCTACTGATTTTTTCTACTTATGTAAGATATAATTTTAAGTAACATTCGTAAGAGGTATAGTATTTCTTTACTCTCTACGCAAAAAATATTTTTTAAAAATTAATTTTATTTACTTGTTTTAGAGCTTCAGGTCAGTCATGCAACGGACATGTAAATTTAAACAAACTCGAAAAATTTAATTTTCTAATACTGTATTGGCAATCTCATTGAAACGAGAGATATTTTTTTTTGCAAATTTTATAACTGTATTCCAACTAAGCTGTTAGCTTTTATTTTATCCATGTAATTTATATTATTGTTTATTTATATCGTACAGTCTAATTTCTTAACTTTTATGCTATAAAATAACGTTTCAACTAAAAAAATAAAATATAAAATGAAATTCAAGTTATAATAAACTTCAAATATTTTAAAATTATATACATAATAAAACTTACACTCAGAATAAAAGTGATTTAACCAAAAAATATTATAAAAATCTATATTTGCTTATTTTTGAGTTACGTCACTTATACCTTGGGGGTGACATGTATTTTATTAATCTTTATTCAAGTAAATAATATATGAGAAATAATTATTAAACGGTTATATAAGTCTTCACTAATGCTGATACACAAAACTACGAAACATATTTATGTATTTGAAGCTTTCACATAATTGCTTAAAATTGTCACAAGTATAAAAATATCTTTAAATTTAAAAAAAAAATCAGCTTCATGCTGTATCCCGCACAAAGCAGGGTAGGCACAGGGAACCTAGTGTTAAGACACTCTGTTCCCACTTTCCGCCGATTCTTGGAGGTATTATATGTTGAATGGCGGAACTCAACGCCACTCTTTGCCTCGACACCAGAGCGAAGAAATGAAAATATTTCACTTCCTCGAGTGGGGATCGAACCCACAACCATCGTGTTGCAGTCACACCTTGTGCCGCTGCGCCACGACGGCCTCGATCTATCTCTAAATTAAAATAATTAAAAATTAATATGCATGTTTCAGCACATTGAGCTTTCACATTTTAAGGAAGCTAATTAAAAAGATATATAAGAATTATTTTCACATACTTATCTAATTTATATAAGCAATATATGTATGTATATACCGTTTTTGAATAAAACTAAACAAAACGCTAACATAATGTACGCACTAAAGAGTATAAAATAATATTATAATAAAAAAAATATATTATAATAATTATAATGAGATCAAACAATGACAGATTTTAGGCAGCTCTTTGGAACAATTTCTTGGGTAGAAAACGTTAATTTCTATGATTTTCTGGTTTTTTTTTTAAATTTTATTTTAATTTAACGCCTCTACCTGGTCAATTTGTTTAAACATTTTTTTTTATTATACATCATTCTTTTATTTAACATCTGTATAAGAACTTGGCAATATTTTCAATCTATATCGAAGTACAGCTTAACTAAATGCGAATTATCTGTATAATATATATAAAAAAAAATATTTCTTTCAGTTTTCACGTATTGGCAGTATAAATGTAGGTCGATATTAATAAGACGGTTACATTTAAACTAAGTACTTAAATTTAATTGGCAGTAAGTAGAATGTATGACACAAAGATTCTTTTTCTCCCATTCAAAGAGGATGTAAGTATCCTATATATAGAGTAGACAGAAGTTTGAAGATACTTTTCTCTATTATATGCGTTTTTTCTTTGATCAATGAAGCTATATAATATATTTTGTTTAAATATTTACTTATAAAATATCCGAAGCGGAATGTAAATTGACAATATAAAATGACCAAATTTTTTTTTCTAAAATTATTTTTAATTGAAGTCTTATAGAAGTCTATATGTGATATATATTTTGTGCGTTTTTTATATATTTAACCACGTTTTTAATACATTTAGTGTAACCGTACATTGCTTAGTACTTGTTCCTTTAATAACAACTTTAAATTTTACTTTAAGATCAATTATTAGAAAAATCTACAATATGCGTTGCCTAATAATATATTAAAATATAATACAATATATTCACTAAGAATATATAAATATTAAATATATTTCATTTGAGGCAATAATATATATGAACGTTTCAAAGTTAATTTATTTTTGACAAAGTAGACATATAATTGGAAAAGAAAGACGATGTACATATATGTATGTATGTATGTATGTATATGAGATCGTAATATATTTACAATATTATAGAACACTGTATGTAATTCTAAATTAAACTTAACTATATCTAAATCCAAAACCATTTTTTATATTAAAAAATAAATATCCCACATATTATTTTATAAGAGTTATGCCGCTAGCGTTCTAATCAATACAAACTCATATATGGACGCTAGTATATTTATATACATATATATTCATTGAAAATTGTATATATTATGGCCGATTTCACCAATAATTAAGTTCACCGCTTATTGGAGAGTAGTTTCCAGCCGAGCATGAACAGAACGGCCGTACAAATTGAGCCAGATAGCTTGTCGGGTAGGATTGAGAAGATGGAGCTTTCTGATGCTGCTTCCTTTTCTGGTGACGCTGGAGACGGTGCGTCAGTCTGGAATGGAAAATTAAATAGTTTTAATTATAACAAACCTAATTGTATGTTTTTTTCGGGAGTTGTATTAAATATAGTAAATTAATTTAATTTCTCCACTCTCGTAGCTCTGAGAAAACGCGGTGTCTCGGAGATTTTTTTCTACTAGTTGTTGACAGTTCGTTCCCATTAAGACTCCCGTTGCCCCTTTACACTGAATAATCTATGTGTTGTGTGCTGAGTGGATGAATTCAACACATAAGTTAATTTTAAATATTTCATTACTCCCGAGCGGGAGTCAAACTTATGACCGTCGAGTACAGTTGCAAACTTGTATCCCTACACAACAAAGGTCTCCTTAGTAGATACCTGAATGCAATGTTAGAATTCTCTAAAACCGGAAAATTCTAGTCCATATATATATACTTGAAAGAAGTAAAATCGTAATAATATAATATATTTAATTGTATAAACAACGTAACTCATAACAGCTTCACGCTGTATCCCGCGCATAACGCAGTATGCAAAAGTAACTTGAGTACGCGCAGTATGCAAAAGTAACTTGAGAAGATAGTGTTAAAATATTTCGTTTCCTTTAATACAAAAAAGACTAGACGTGCATTCGAGCAAATTAAATGTATATTTTTTATTATTTGAAATGTATTTTCAATTGAGTTGCGCGGCGTTGAACTCGAACTGCCTCAAGAATTCTTCGAAAAGTGGGGATTGGAAAATCTAAAGAGAATTAAATAAATAAGTAATTCGATAATAAAGCTACCATACACACACATAAAAGTAATCCAACTGAGTGATATGTTTTATTTTTATAGTAGAGAACGTAATTTGAATGGGTTTTTATTGCCAAGGAAATGTACAGCAATTCTATTGAGTATCTAATATGTGTTAGCTTATTAAATAATTTTAAGGTATCGGGATTAGAACTCTTGCCTCTTGGATACAGTTCAAGAATGATGGCTCCAAGAGGCGCGGGTTCAAATACCATTCCTGTTATTTTATTTTTTTATGCCGTTTTTTAATAAAAAGTATTTATTTATCTTTGCAAAATTTGGCGGAACATGGGGAATAGAGTGTTTTAGTATTAGATTTTTCTTTCTACCCTCCTACATGCGGCTTATAACATGAATCTAAAATTACCCACATGATAAAACTTGAAATAAAAATATCAGCCAAACAAAGAAGACTATGGTACTTCAAATTCAACTTCAAAACAACAAAATTTAAATACCACCCATTAAACCACCGTTGAAATAACATAATAAAATAAACCATTGATTCCTTTAATAAAATCTAATTCGCATTTCTATCGTTTTATCACTCACTGTAAAAGCGCACTTAGTGGACGCTCTAATAGCATTAACCTATACTATTTATACTATGAATGTGAAATAGTTTGGGTGTATTTGCTAATAATTTCTTTAATTATTTTTAAGGTTTCATATATCAAAAGAAAGAAACTCTTATGAAATCTGGCAAGAATTAAAATAAGTTATAGCAGAGGATGAGATCAGTTCTCTCTGCATACGGCTGCAAATTAGTTGTGGGTTTGATTCCCATATATTTTTATCGAATTCCAAGATATGTCACAAGGATTGTATGATTCAACGCCTTTTTTTGTTTTACAAGTACGGGGAATCAAACTGGTGACTTAAGCTATCACACAGTGGAGGATTGGAACTATTAACAATTAATAATACTTAATTTCACCCTCAGCTTTATCGACAGATGTCATTTATAGAGTACCTACTGGTGTCGCGGATTACAGGCCGCAGGTACGGAGCACCCTCCAAATTAGAAAAGTAAAATCCTCTTACATTTTTGATGTGATCTGTATAATTTTATTATACTTGCGTAATTTTCTAAAGCAAATTGAATACCGCGACCGATAAATTACTGTTTGGGGGAAGAGATAAAGTTAGAAATGTATTTGAAGCTTTATTAAGTTATTTGTTTTTTTTTTTTTGTAAAACATAATTTGTGGATTAAATAATAGCACAACATGTAATTATATGAGTGGCAAAAGAGTGTGAGTGTAATGCGAAGGTTCTAAGTTCGATCTCCACTCGAGGAAGTGGAAATTTTATTTACGTTTATATTTTCATTTTTTCGCTCTGGTGTCGAGGCAAGGCGCGGCGTTGAGTTCTTCTACTCAACACGCAATGCTTCCATAATTCAGCAGACAGTGGGGAACGGAGTGTCTTAACACTACATTCTTCTGCGTACCCTTTGCTGCTCTGCTGTATGTGGGATACAGTGTGAAGCTAATTTTTTTCGTAATTATAGATTTTTTTTTTCGTTTCACGCTGTATCCCGTATTAAGCACAGTGGGGGAACTCCGAGGCCGAGTCGGAATCGAACCCAGAGCCGTCGCGTTTACAGTCAAAAATACCGACTAATCAATTCTTAATATAACTTTTTCCAAAATTGTGTTTAACACAATCACCGATGGCAGCACTAGCATGTATTTCATAGAGCAAATATAAAAACCCAAATTAGAATCACGGTACAGGGAGCCAATTTAAAGATCATTCTATAGAAGATAAAATGTAAATTTTCACAGCATATATTAAAGGGGGGCTATTTGTATGCGAATTCAAATTTTACATTTATTCAAATAAGGTGTATTCGGAATTGTGGAGAAATACAAAAAAAAATATAGTTACCTAGATATCTGGAATCTTATCTTATCTTTTTCATTATAATCTATACTTTTTATTAAGTTTATGTATTTTTTTACACTTTGAAATAAACTTATTTATCAATCTAAATATTTTCTTTGAAATTTGAATTTAATACGGTAATATTATACATGTGCAAAATAGGGAGATGGCGAATGTAAACTCAGTGTTGAGACACTTCTTTCTGCACTCTCCGTCAAATTATTGAGATATGCGTATTGAATTATAGAACACAAATTTGCATTCTGTCGTTACAGGATGTAAAAAATGATATATTTCCCTGCTGGAAATTGAACTTTTAACTTATAGTGAAACGTTGTGCCGCTGCACTAAGACGGTATATAACTCCACCTTTATAATTATCTTTATTTATTATTATATTCCCAAGACAACAATAGAATCAACCAGACTACCTGCTCAATAATTAAAACCGCACCAAATCTAAAAATCTAATCCAATTTGTCGATATTCAAATACACGCAATCGCATCGAAACGGAGCGAGCAAGCGTAATAATAAAGTACACAAAAAATACCTTTGAAGCTAACAAAAGGACTTACGACAAATCGGTTCAAAGAGATAGGGGGGTGGATAATTTTCGCGATATCTACCACGCTACTTAAAAACATAACAGGCAGATATGGACTCTATTGTGTTGTATTTAAACATAGTTTACTTTGTAAAATACAAAGCTACGAACATAAGATGTAGAGTAAGAGATTGGAGAAAGCTGTGCCATTTTCGATTGAATTTCAACTTTATTCCTTTTAAAATTTACGTTTATTTTACATTGTCGATTCGATGGGTTATTTACAGTGTCGCTGTAAAAAAGATTTTATAAAGGCGAAACGAAATGAGTTATATTTAATTTTGCAAAACTTTTTTTTCCGCTTATAAAGAATGTTTGTTCGGATGTGATTGGGAGTTGGATATTAATTTTTAGTATCAAAGGTAGAGGTGTATTAGACAAATTATTTATTAATATGTATGAAATGAAGAATCTTTTGTGATGTCGTTCAAAGAACGGCTTGGATCATTTCTATTACGAGGAAATAAAACTGGTGTAGAACTGGAAGGCTTTTTATTTGCATATTTTACTGTAATTTTTTTTTTAGCTTCACACTGTATCCTGTACATAGCAGGGTGGTTAGATAGAACCTTCCATTTCTCTAAAAATACTTCCGTTCTCCATTTTCGTAGAAATCTCGAGGCATCGCATGTGGAGTGGCGGAACTCGACACCAAGCTTTGCCACTTGCCAAATCAAATAAATGAAAATATTAAATTTCTTTTATTCTCTTCTATCGCGTTAACAGTCGCACCCTTGTTTCATATTAACAAAAAATGCTTTTATGAGGAAAAATAAATATAACAATAAGAAAAATATAAATCAGTGACGTAAAACTACGATATCGATATGACTATTGTGACTAGATGACGGTCGTATACGTTTATCTTTGATCGTGGAAAATTGAATTTTACAATGTTGCTGTTATCTTATTGTGTGATCTACCTATAGTTTTATAAAAGTAGAGAAGAAGCAAATAAAATATTATGATATAAAATGCTTATCAAAAAAAGGTATGAAAATTGAATGAAAAAAAATTAGTAGATTTTTTAGTTTCACACTGTATCTCACACAGGGATGGGGAAGTTAGTGTTAAAACACTTTGGTCCTCCACTTTATGCGAATTTGTAAAAAAAAACAGAATCTAAAAACGAAATACAGAAAATAATAAATAAGCAAACATTGTTTCAACCGTTTACATCGAGATTTGACAATAAAACGACAATACGACGTCAAGATTTTATCTCAAGCACATAAGTTAAACTATGAATTCTAAATGAACTTAAAAGTTAATATTTTATGTGTATTTTTATCGCTAATGTAATATAAATTATGTTTGGCTCATTGGATATGCAAAAGAAATGTCATTAGAAATGCAAAAAATATGCCTTCACAGATAATATTATATTATATAACATTAATTTTCACAAATTTACTAGATTTCTTTTCATGCTAATTGATTAGTGACAAGTATTTTTTTTTAATATTTACGCTGTATCAGCCACATATCAGCGTAGATAGATGGAATCTATGAAGCTAGTGTTATAACACTTTGTTTTCTGTTAGACATTTCCGTTTAGTTATTTTCTGCCGAATTCTGGGCTTCGCGCTTTGCTTAGTTACCAGAGCGAAGAAATGAAAATATGCTGCTGCGTTTACAGTCGTAGTATATTCTGCAAAATGCTGAAGGTAGGTACCTGGACTAGCTAAGCTAAGATCTTTTATTAGGAATCTCAACCATCCATTTTACCTTCAATTCAAGTAATAAATAAATTAAAATAAACATTTGTTAAAGAATAATTAATTGATTTATAGAAACATAATTAATATTAATTTTATTAAATAAAAAATATAATTTAAATGTATAATGGCAGCAACACAAGCAGAACAAATAAAAGTGTTTAGTGATGTTTTATCTTAAAAAAGGATTCATTTTCATTTGTAAACTTTGGTGATGTTCTTGTTCTATTATAGATAAGATATTTAAATGTATGAAGATAACATATTTTATAATAATAATATAAAAAAATAACATTTCAAGCATGTAGATGGATTTGCAGTTCAAATTGGTCTTAATATTCTCGCAAATGAATTATAACTTTAAAACTTTTATATGGCCATAATGTATTAAAATCTTATTGCAACCGCTTATTGTAAGGTAATCAGAGGACACTTAGTGTATAAAATCAATTCATTAAATAAATGTCTTCACTATCTACTTTAACACAAAAAAAAAAAAAACATTTAACAAAATTAAATATTTCTCATGAAATATTCCGAAACACTCACACAACCAATCTCGTAATGCCTCGTTAAAAATCGCGTGGGTCAATAATAATATGAAAAAAGCACAACCGCCGATGCCTTACATTGACGTTTACGATCATATAAATTAAATGCGATCGTAAAAATATCGAGTCGTATCGACGCGTGTCGCATCACTATAAATAAATGTCTCTATAAAAAATTGACTTATTTTATTTTGTTTTTTTTTAATATATATGTTTTTGCAATGTTTTTTTTGTCTACTTATATAATTAAGCAAACGAGCATATCTGTTTTTATTTTGTTTTAATATCAAAATAACAACTTTCACTCTTGGTCTATGCGGACTGCATTTGACTGTAAAATGCCATTATTGTGGGTTTGATTAACGTCTTTTCCTCTCGAGAGAGAGTTTTATATTTTATTATTTTCTGTCTTTTTTTTTATTATGGCGTTCCGAGCGTGCCAGTTGAGCACGAAATCACTTCGCCAATGTCATGTTGAACGGAGAACACACGGAAGAGGTTCTAGAAAAATGCATGTTTAAAAGAAATTCAATTAAAGTATCTGCCTATATAATAATAACATATAGAGTTAGTAATAACTATTATTTTACAAAAATGTTAGTTTTTTTATAATTTAATTTTGTTATTTTTATGTGAAGGATGTCATATAAGGGTCGGATCGATTTTGGACAAAAGTAAAGGATGTGAGACACACAGAGAATGGCCCCTAACCCTGGTCTTAGCCAGATGAGCTGGCGTACATGCGTACGCCATAAACGCGATCGACAAATTGGTGTTATAATTGAGAGAAAGTATGACGTTGAGTTCTGCCTGTCAATATATATAGGCGGGATGTCTCTTCGCTTTTGATATAAGGGAAAAAGCATGAGGCTATATTTTTCGCTTAATTTGTTTTATCATTTAGGTTTATAAAAAATAAGCTCTCGTAGATTCAAAAAATCACGAAAGTTCCCATCTTTAATTATTTACTTTCAATATTTACTAGAAATAAATCTATTATATATTTTTATTTATCTTTTAATTAATAAATATTAAGTAATCATCTACTGTCAAGTCTATTTATTAATGGAGTCCCTGAGTACCCTTACATACAAAACTTAGAATTCTTAATAGAGCTTTGAATAATAGCATCTTTTTCTACAAATCGGTTAAAACACCATAGAAAGTATTGGTTAATCGCTTAGTTATAAACTGTGATCCCATTCATCGTAAATATATCGTAAAGCATTTCAGTTATGATGCAGTTCAGCGTGCGATTTGACTCGAAGCAATATTTTTAGCTATAGTATAGTGTATTTGTATGTTTGTATGTATAGATTTTTTAATGTCTACTGTGGTAAAATAATATGGAGTAGATATTTTTTGTTTATTTTCTATCTAAACATATTTAAAAAAAAACGTTTAAGTGCAAGCCTGACTTACTAAGGCTTCCGTACCAATTTTAGGCTTTTGGGTCAACGAGATGTGCAACTTGTAAAGATTACAAATTTAAATATACAGGGATGTGCAATCATTTTGTATGAAATTAACCACAAATATAAGTTTGTAATGATTCTCTTCTATGCATATTTACAAATTTTGTTTAATATAATATCTCAAAAAGTACAAATACGTAAATTTTGATTACAATCAATTATTAATTATGTGACATTCTGTTGGTTACTAAGACCCATAGAATTCAACAGTTTATTTTGCATAACAAGAGATGTTAAAATATATTACATGAACGTATATAACAGAATATTTTTTTTCCCTGAGTGGAAGCGAACCCAAAACCTTTGCGCCGCTAAGTCATGACGGCCTTTGTCTTAAAAGGAAGAAATTTCCTACGCCTAATAAACATATAAGCCGTAAACTATTGGCATACATAAAATTACAATTGTTACATATAAAATGAACTATAACAATAATTTTTATTATACAGTAAAAAATATAATTTGCACTAAATACTGGTAATGGGCGGGTCCTTATTCATTTTATACGATCGTAAAAACAACTCTCAGTTATAACATTATTTTTAGATGCGCACGCGTCGCCCGTAAAATAACAAATTATATGGTTTATACGAAATAAATCTTCGTGTATGAAAGTAGGATCGGCGAGTAGTGGCCGCAATGAATTTAGGTTTTCTGATTGTTTTATTATTCTTTCGGGAAGATAATAAAACCAAATGTGCGCACCCAAATATGGCTAGCCAGTAGGATGGTCAAGACTCGTCGATTGCACTGTACTATATTAACTTTTAAAATATTTAAAAAAAAATGTGATAAATAATATCGTAAATTAGTTAATATAGTAATTAGTATAGTCTTAAACTTATCGATAAAGGGACTTTCAAAAACAAATATAATTTTTCAATTCCTAGGTTCTCAAGTTCTCCCTGCATTCGCTGCTGTATGCAAAAATTGCGTGAGGTTAAAAAAAAGACTAGTAGTTCTTGAGATTATCGCGTTCGACCAAACAAATTCATCAGCTTTATGATATTAGTATAGATATTGTAGAGATATTGGCAGAGATCAGATGTAATTTTCACTTTTCTATGATATATTTGAGGCCATTGTGCCGCGTTTTCCCATATATGGGAAATCACTATTATTTTTCTCCCACTCTGGTATCAATATAAAGTGCTGGGTTAAATTACGCCACTCAATAATCAGTTTTAAAATTTGGGGGACGCGTGGTAAGCGGGATGTCTAAGTTCCTTCCCTACCCTATTGCGGGAAAGAGCGTGAATCTGATTTTATAATGAACATTTAACTTTCAAAACCAATTTTGGGTACCTTTGTATCTAAAGTACCGGAACTAATAAGACTGTATAAGTCATAAAGATTAACGCGTTCAAAATTTAAGTACCTCATTTGTAGTTATTTAACACTTAAATTGTCAATAAACACGTTGAAACGAGACGGGACGAATTAGGCTTAAATATTTTTTTTAATTTTATTTTGTGATACTTGAAAATATTTAATGCTTTTTTGGATTTGAATCCCACTCGGGGGGAATTAATTATTTCGTTTTCACGCTCTGGTAAAGATCGAGTATATATATCTGGTAAGGGGGCGTTGAGTTTCGCCAGGCGACACAAAGTATTTAATAACTAGGCGAAAGCTATACACAATTCATCCAGAATTTGGTAGAAAGTGGCGAAACGGAAGTATCTTAATGAGATTGGAGTGTCTTTACACTAGGTTCCCGGATTCCTTCTGCCCACCCTGCTATGTGCGTGATATAAAAAAAACTAGTAAAATTAAGTAAGAAAATAATAATATTTTTTTTACATATTTAAATTTTTTTAAACGTAAACAAATAGGTACGTAAAACAAGGTTTTAAATTTTTTTTTATCTCCTTTAAATAAAAGGCGGCCATTACGATTTCGTTATTATTCTTGAGATGATCGCATCAAATAGGTACGACTACGTCTTATCGGGCGTTTTTTAAAAAACGAGGTATAAAAGTAAAATGAACGTAAAACAATTGAAAGTATTTTTTATTGCAAAAGACGAGAGATATCGCAATTGTTTTTCTTTACAATAAAAATGAAGAAACAAATTATGTTTTTTTTTTATTATGGGACTTATTAAATTATTATATAAAGTTACATCGTTAGACTGTGACGGTTACTAGACGGTTGTAGGTTCAAATCCTGGTCGGGAAAGTTGACTATTTTCATTTCCTCGCCCTAGTAATGAAGTTCAAAGCGGCGTTAAGTTCCACGATGTATCGATTATATGGTGGTGCGTGATAAACGGAGAGTATTAACGTAGTTTAAAATACAATACAATATTATGGTAACAAGAAACTTGTGTGATGATGAAGCTAGGTTTTGAATATTGGAGCTTTTTGAAGTTACTAGAAAAACATTCTAGTTTAGGCTCATATAATTTATGTAATAGCTTGTCATTATAGCACTTCTATCACTTGAATAAAAAAGTGTGTCATCTAGTTTTTTTTTAACTTTATATTATTCCTTTTTGAGTTATGGGTTCGGTTTCTACTCGAGGGTATGAAAACAAATTCATTTTCTTCGCTTGGTGTCGAGGCAAAGCGCGGCGTCGAGTTCCGCAAGGCAACATGTAATGCTTATTATGCATGTGTAAGGCGGTTGTACACATTTTTATAAGATGGTAAAATTTATACTTTTCTATATGTTACAATGTAAATCCACCATGTTTTTTAACAACTGATATAAAACGCATTTTTCATCCGCCGTTGTAAAAAAACGCAGTAATTTTAATATCGTTTTTTATTGCGCAGATTACAATAACACCGATGGGGTGTGTGGGGGCTTTATTTTTACGTGTATGGGGGTCTTTAAAATAAGCTGAAATAATATATATATGTAGTACATATGTTATATATATATATAGATATATCAAATCTAGAAACTTAAATGTTTATATAAATAATAATGATAAATACATATTACTATAATGATATATAGGTCCTGTTTATGTATCGAGACATTCGTGAAACAGTGGGACATTTTCGTGGGTCGATATCCACTCGGGGGATTGATTGTATTAAATTTATTATATTTTCTTTGCTCTGTTACACGAGGATGACAACGTTGGGTTCCGCAGTGGAATGTGGAAAAGTGCCTTAAAACTAAATTCCCTTAGCATGTCCTGCTTTGGGGAAAAAAATCACAGCTTCATGTTTTTTTATTTTCTATACTAAAAAATATTTCAAAATGTACAATTTTAAATCTGTACAAATGTTCAAGCATGCGTTTTACGATCATGCGCGTTGATTCGTAGATGTGCGCGTGCGGGTTATTGTTAATAATATTTTATGTTCTACTTATATTTGTTATCCAAACGTTTTACGAAGTCGACGGGCTTTAAACGTTTTATATTAGGGTACAAATATAATGTGATTTTGCGTACATATAATATATTTCTATTTTATATATCAAAACAGTGTGCATGTTGAAATTAGATATTATGTAATATAACCGCCGGAAGTTTTCTTCCACATTTTTTTTTTTTTTATCGGTGATAGGTAAGCGTTTGACCACTGTCTAACCTAATCGTAGGTAAAGACGAGGTCTAAGATGTAGCACGCTTACCTAGAAGAACCCTATTCACTCGACTCTTAAAGATCCCCAGATTGTAGTTATCGGGAAACACGGCCTCAGGCAGCGCATTCCATTCCTTGGCAGTACGTACGAGGAACGAAGACGCAAAGCGCTTGGTACGGTGTGGTGGAATATCTACCGTGAAACGGTGCCGTCTACCCGAGAGTCGCGTTGTCCGATGATGGAAAGGGGAGGGCGGAATAAGTTCGAACAATTCCGACGCACACTCACCAAAGTGTAACCGGTAGAACACCGAGAGACCTGCAACTTTTCGCCTGTGCTCAAGGCTTTGAAGCCTGGCTTTGACCAGCGAATCGTTACCTAGTGTTAGGATACTCTATTACTCACTTTCTCTCAACTTATAGAGAAATTGCTTGTTCACGGGCGGAACTCAACACCGTGCTTTATTTATCAGAGAGGGAATAATTCAAAGATTTATCTTATTTAATTTATTTATATATAAACTCTCCGAGTGGAAATCGAACCCACAAATATCACGTTGACATTCAGATATTGTCCCACTGTTATAATGAAGTAATATTTTAATCTTCTTTAATCTTTAAAAATCTTCGTGGATTGTGTGTACAAGTGTACAAGTACAAGGAACAAGCCCCCTCAATATTTTTAAATATATCGTAATGAAATCGGGCGGCAGAATGCAATCTTTGAAATTACATCTTTTGTCGTTCTTTCCTGTTTCAAATTTATCCTACTTAAAAATATGTAGATGTGCCGCTGTATGATTTAGTATTATATGGTGTATTTTATATTTATTGTAGCTTCAGACAGTATTTTGCACTTGCAGGATAGGCAAACTGAAAATAATGTTTAGACACTCTTTTCTCCATTTACTGCCTGCGTGTTGAGCGGAGAAATTCAACGCCGCACTTTGTTTTGTTCCTAAAACGTGGAAATGAAAGAACTTTATTACTTTTATAGTACTTTTTTGTTATTTTTCATCGTCGAAAAATATATATTTTTAAAATATAAATATCTTATATACCACTATCAAAATAATTTCTCTATTATTATCGTCATTATTAGGTATCTATAGCTCCAGCTTATAAAAGGACCGGTAAAATCTAGAAACAAGTAACCAACACTTACAATTACGAAAAAAATAATTTCTTTCATTTCTTTACACATTTCTCATGAACACAAATTAAAATTAAGGCAATTACAGCAAAACAAGCCGGGTTTTTCATAAAATTTCAAAGGCTTCTAATTAATACCGCAATCAACGTATATTATCGTTCGCGCGAACCCCCTCGACGTCTCAAAGACGGATGACACCAGGTTCAAAATAAGATTAAAAAAAAAAACAAAATAAGGATTAATGATAAAAAGTCTAAAAAAATCTCATCCACTTCGAGTTAATGATACGATATGGCGAGAGACGAGAAACAAAGGTTTGTCTGTTTGTTACACCGTTTTCATTTACATAACAACAGAATTGCCTTTTGAGCTGATGGTAGATCCTTATGGGAATGGCCACTACCTCCTGACGTTTTTATGTGACTTGACGATTCAAAGAGCAATATTAAGTAAATCCTGCGTTGAGTTCTGTCACTCAACACACAATGCCTCCAGAATTCAGCAGAAAGTGGGGAACGGAGTGTCTTAACACTAGATTCCCTCTGCCTACCCTGCTGTGCGCGTGATTCAGCATGAAGCTGATTTTCTCATTACTTGACATGATATTGGTTCGGTCGATGAATGTGATAGCTTATTCTGGGATTAAATTTCACTAAGAAAAGCCCTAAACTAATTACGAAATTTTATATACGATTTCGCCTCCATGTTTAATATGAATAAAATACTTATAAAGTTCCTGAGATAATTGCGTTCAACCAAACAATTTGTTCAGGTTCTTAATATATTTAAAGATATGGTATTTTATTGGTATGAATAGAAATAACGGAGTGTTCGATCCCTCTGCAAAATGAAAAGAGTTTGAATAGTGATTTGAGGATTAGTTCATATAAAATTATTTGAATATTTGGGTTTTTTCTTCTTGATAGAATTTTGTAAAAAATATAAGAAAACTAAATATTGTATTTTGTAACGACATCTACAGCCTAAATATATCAAATTTGAACCCTTATTAACATCTTCAAGCTATAGATGGCATTAGCTTCCATATTATTATTTTTTTTTACATTCTATGTACTGGAGTGCCACCTCCATCATTGAGTTTTTCACCACTCAACTAGAAATATCTGAAATGACTGGAACTCAAAATGGACGGGTAGGGGGAACAGAGTGCTTTAGCTTTAGGTTCCTTTCACCTATAACGAAATATGAGAAAAAGCATGAGGTTGCAAAAACAAACAAAAATATATATCTCATATATATGTACTTAAATATTCTTAATATGTATCTAAGTATTCGGTGAAAAATGAGAAAAGGGAGTGTCTTAATGAGAACGGAGTGTTAAAACACTAGGTTTCCAGATCCCCACTTCCTGGCTATGGAAAAAACAAAAATTAAAATCTCCCACAACGGTGTAAAACAAAGCCACCAAAAACTTCAAAGTTCAAGCCTGAAACCTCTTGTAGGGATGTCCCGATTCTTTCTACTTTATTTTCGATCCGTCGCTGTAGTCCGTGAAAACGTCTAGCTCAGCTTCTTCATCGGCAAGGGCTTCGTGGAGTGTTTTTGTTTTAATACCTTTTATAGAGCGTTCTTCAAGTCAAATACAAAGCCAGTACTAGAATATACCGCATATAAGTAATACAAGAAACGCCTTATACTTGAAAATGTTTTTCAAGTTCTGAACGTGAAACGGGAAACAATCAAGATCTTTGTAATATTGCAGCTGGAATTTTAGATGTAATTATCCTGTCTAAGAGCTGGATTCAGTTTTAACGATTTCCATTCGTAGAAAGGAATGCTTTAATTTTTAAATAGATCTTTTTGATATTTTTTTTAAGAATTATTGTGAGATTTCTGACTTTTTTTTTTGATATTCTAAAATTATTAAAAATTTAATCATCTGAATTATGTATTGTGCGTTGAGTGGCGAAACTTAACAACACGCTTTGCGTTGACACCAGAGCGCAGAAATAAAAATATTACATATTTAATTTCCTCAAATGGGAATCGAACTCACAGTCCGTTGCGTTTAGTCACAGGCTTGTGCCTCTGCGCTGTGACTGACTTCAAAATGGGTTTTAAATGTTACTCAATATATGAGTCAAGCAAGAATAATACAAATAAAACTGTTTGCTGAGAGAAGACTCTCATCACATACTAACTCAAATTGCATAACAGTTAAATTTAACCCACAAATTTCAGATATAATAATATAAATACATTTTTAAATATATTACATACATTCAGTTCAAAATGTATCCTACGTAAAACGTGTCTCATTTAACAAATAAACAGACAAACGTTGCAGTTAATTTTTAGATAGTTATCAAGAGTTAAGACTATGACGTGAAAATCGTGATAAATTTTAGTAATAAATGATAACATTCTCATTGACATCGTGTAATATTAGTTAATTAGTAAGTTTAAATTTAATGAAAATGCTAAAAAAAGTGACAAAATTTCTAAATCAGAGGGATTTTTATTATATTTTAATTGAATCCACTTATTATACTTTATAATATAATTGCGATCCCTATACGGCTTCCTGCTTTTTCCACGAAGCAACTCAAGCAGCAGGAATCAGGTAAGTACACTCCATTTCTCACAGAAATACAAATTAAATAAAAATAATCGAAGCCTTAACCATCGCGTTTTGCAGACACACGTTCGTACTCTCGCGCCATGACAGCTTTAGTCCTGCAAATTTTAAATATCTTAAAAAGAATTTAAAATTTACATTAAATGCAAAATTTCATGCGATGAGAAGCCACGTCTCGAGACCTGTCACCAGGCACTTCAGTGATCAAATAATCTAGAAATTCTCCATTTGCTTTCCCACCCTCCTTGATGTTGTCTTGTTTTTCTTTTGCTGTTTTCCATTTTTTTTTGCCAACGTCTCGGCTGATTGCTTCGCGTTCAAGTGGTCTGGTGGTGCCATGCTCTTTTTAAACCCTAACACCGCGTTGGATATTCAAATGAGTCAGCTTACCTGTCTTCAGATTGTATCAAACTTGTCTGAAGATTTCTTAAGAGATAGTGTTTCTGAAATATTGTAAAAGAGTACCTAAGTACTTATGTAACTACTAGTAGCGTATGTACAATAAGTTAAGAAAAAATATTTAAGGTTCTAGAAATCTATGAGTGATAATATATGTCAATGTAATTAGTGAGGGTATTAATTTATGAGACCTGTGTGTGACTTGTTTATGAGACCTGGAAACTGATTCATGAGAACCAAATATGGCACATTATCCTTAATATTAATTATTAAAAACTTGTTTATATGCATGCAAATCTTTAAACTTCACATTTATATGAGCGTCATAGATAAGCGCATAAACAATTTCTATATCAACAGCATTGTACAGAAAACCAACAACTCCAAGGTGCAAAATGGAAGAGAGACCAAAAGGAAGGATATCCCCCCAAATGACTAAAAAGTCGAATGCGATGCAGACGCCCTATTAAAGTACGTGGAAATAAATAGAAAAAAAAAAGAATCTAAGTATCTATGTCGTCGGATCATCCCACCAATTTACTTATGAATATTAAAAGAGTAAGAAATACGACGCTGGCGTGGTGCGCGGTTAACAAAAAGACCCTCCAGTGATCCTCGAAACGCGGAATACATTTTCGGGTGGAATGGGAGAACGGCAAAAAACGAAAACGATCTTGCATTTAATATTTGAGAGTGTCCTCAAGATTTTCAATTTTAATGTGCCCTTTTGTCCATCTCGTCACTCGTCAATGGACAATGAGGACGGATGACTGTAATACGGAAAATTCGTTCTGTTACATCGACTTAGTGAATTATACACCGTTCTGTTTTATTTTGTTTGGATACTAGGTTTTCAATACGGCTTTGTTTGTGTGGTGTTGAAAAAAATGAAAATATATGACTTGACTTTTACTTTGACTCTGTTAGTGGGTACAGCGGGCTACGTAGAAAAGATAAACTTGATGTAATATATATTACAGATAGAGTTATGACACTCAGAATCCTCGGTAAATTCAAAATTTAACGCAAAAAGAATTTTTCGACTCGAGCCAGTATAAGCATAGCATAGTATGAACTTAAAATGTAAACAAAGACATGTTATAGAAGCTATATACTAAATCATAACACGACAATCGTATGTAAATAGCGCTCCATACAACCCAAACATAAACATACATGCATATAGACAAAAATGACTAATGGAACATAGGACTTTGCCACAATACACCGTTCAACTGAAACGTATTGAAAATCGGTGACGAGTTACTTAGACAAGGTTGCATATGTAATTGCGTTTTACGATTTTACTCGACTCCCGCTGTGATTCAGTTCATACTAAAATAGTGCGTAAGTAACGTTAATAAGGTATATTTATGTTTTATACGAAGTGCATTGAGTATTGGACGTTGGTGTATTTTTGTATGCCAACCTTGAATGTATGACAATACGTGCATCGGTTGAATGCAAATTTGTCATTAATAATGATAGTTGATTCATTGGAAAATTGGTTTATATATTTTTTTTCACTTTATATCCCTCACAGAGTTAGGAGTGGAATCTTTGTGTGAAGACATTATCGCGCACCTCTCAATTTTCAAGACTTTGTCTGCCTTTTAGAATGTTATTAGAGTGATGAAAATAGAAAGGAAAAACATCCTTCGAGTGGAATCAGACAAACTAACGTCACAATTTTACAGCCAAACTTACATGTAAACGCCCAACTCCACTTACATATATACCTAAAAATTGTAATCAATTTTGTCTGTTAATATATTATAAATTTCCAATTTTCGCCTTTCTTTATTTGCTTCAAATTATCGTGTTGACTTGTAACGAATTTAATAATTGTAATAAATATGTGGATTATTATATTTTGATTATTTTTCTCTAATTGTTAATTAACTTCTAACTTCGTGCTGTAAGCTGTAAGTCCACGGAAAGTATCCTATAGGTTTTGAATATTCAGCAAATTTTATACAGAATGCAGCAAAAACGATACATAAATGCTCTTATCTCATGAGCTTGATTTTTTTCTAAGCTTTAAAATACCCTAAAACTGAATACCTGATACTTGCTTCCACACAATCCAGAGATAAATGATGTCTTGACATGTCTGTCGATAACAAAGAGTTCCTATAACTTTTTTTGTTAGCCGGTCTTAAGAATAATAAAAAAAAGCCTATTTCATGAGTCCATCATCAGATGGATTCGTATATTTTAATATACATATAGTTACAAAGTCAAAGTCAAAGATTATATTAAAAAAAATAACACAACAACCAATACTAAACGAATCGCCTATAAACCAGTCGGTCATTAACGTGGTATTGATATTATGACAGTTGCATTCGTTCCCATTTTATTAGAATTCTACTCAACAAATGTACAGACAGACGTTTGTATGTTATATGAATGTTTCACATAATTGTTATTGTTTTTATTTAAAAAAATTAAGAAATATATTTTCTTATTTATTCTTCTAACACTATCTGTTATTTCTTTAATAGAAAAAAATTAAGGCTTATATCATACAAGGCCATTCTATCTATTTATCTGTCTAGTGAAGAGTCATTGTGGCACAGTGGACAATGTATGACTGTAAACGTGTCATTTTCCTGCTACGGTAGATGCTAAAAAGTTTTATTCAACTTTACACTGTATCCCGCAAATTATAGGGTAGGCAGAGAAGACACTCATCAAGCCAAAATGGTTTCAATACTTACTTTAAAATTAATAAAAACTCAGAATACTCGTACAAAAGATTATTAAGCATTTTTCAACATTTTGTATGTAGATATGCAGAATTATAAAGATTCTAAGGATTACAGGTTCAAATTCCATTCAGTATTATTTTTAAATCAATTTCCAATAAGCTATGCTATTTAAACTACACCGTTGGGTGGTATGCAATATTCTGCAAGAACATACATTATCAAGTGTATTCAGTTCGACCATTAACTGAGTAACGATGTTTTGACAGTTGCGCGTGCGCTTTATTACTGCTCAAACTTACATACATTAAAACTTAGAAGGTTAGGAATATTTCACATTAATGAGACTCCTTGTTATGGTAGTAAATATCGTTTATTTATACTAAAATAATAAACACGGTGTTGAAATCCGCCACTCAACATGCTTGCAGAATTCAGTGGAAAGTAGGGAACGGAAGTGTCTTAATGGGAACGGTTACCCTTTGGCTAGTCTACTATGTGCGGGATACAACGTAAACTTGAAAAAAAAAACTATTATTTTTATCGTGGTGCAATAGAACACCGTCAGAAGGTAATCATTTTCTTTTCCTCTGCCAAGACAAAGATTATGAAGAAATGCTCTTAAGTCTCTCTACCGGAGAGAAAAATGTAACGTTCCTTTTTTTTTAAATACCATACCAACCTTTTCATCTCTTCCAGATCTATAACAATTCATTACAGTACAGGAGCTGTAACGTTTTATGAAACATTACTCGAGAATGACTCACTGCGATCCCAGATCCATCCAATAATGCGTAAATCCCCTAACGTTTTGTGTGGCAATTAATTCTATACTAAATACTAAAATAAAGTTTATTTCACTCTTAAATTTCGAGTGGTAGCAAAAATCATCGTTGATATTTGTATGGAATTGCCTTTTTTAATTTTTTTTAAATAATATAGCTGGATTAGAATCTACTATATGTTCTAAATGCAGTACTTGTTCAATGGAACGCTGCATATTATTAATATATTATATAATAAACAAAAGCTAACTTTTATCCGTCCGGTCCATCATAATCGTTCAATACATTTAACAGAAAAAGAAAACTATTTTATTTATATCAGTTTTCTTCAGTTTCACGCTGTATCCTGCATATAGCGGGGTAGGTTATGACACTTCCTTTCCCCACTTTCCACTAAATTTTTCGAGGTGTTGTGTGTTGAGTAGTGTTCAACGCCGCGCTTTTGATTTGCTGCTAGAGGGAAGTAATGGAGATATTAATAATTCATTCTCTCGAGTTGGGATCGAACACACAACCGTCGCGTTACAGTCAAACTCTTGTGCCGCTGTGCCATGACGGGCTCTATATATCAGTTGTTTCCTTAAAAATAATATGAATGATATACGTGCCCCAAAATATGTCACCTTGAAGCTATCGTTTTGCAGAAGTGAACTAATTTCCTGACTCACGAGTATCGATCAATATTTTTAGTCACCCACACTGTTTAACTTCATTTAAATAAATAATGAAAAAAAAAATACTGTCGAATTGATAACCTTTCTTTTCTTACAGACGTCAGTTAATAAAAATTAAAACCTTCTATGAAAAATGTTAATATTATGATAATTAATTTTAAATTAATTATATAACTATAATCTCAGCTTCACGCTGTATCCCGCACACAACAGGGTTGGCAGAGGGAACCCAGTGTTAAGACACTCCGTTCCCCAATTTCTACATTATTTCAATGGCATTTATCAACATTGTTGTGTTGTTTTAAAATATAATATGCTTATTACTATAGTAATGTGAGCTGTTATTAAAGAATTATGTTAGATTAACTATAGCAATTCTAACATCGTCATGAAATATGTAATTTACATAATTTGTGAAGCAGTTAGTAGTTACTTATTCAAATAACACCTACTGAAGATAATAAATAAATATATATATTAATTGCACTATTGTATGTTCAGCATAAAAAAATATCATTCTTTGAATATAATGTAAAACAGAAACCGTGGGGCCGTCGTGGCGCAGCGGTACAAGGTGTGGATGTAACGCGATGGTTGTGGGTTCGATCCCCACACGAGGAAGTGAAATATTTCCCTCACTCTTTCATTTTTAAATACAAGAAATAAAAATAACAAAAAAATATATATTTGCTTCGTCGTATCCTATCTGTTTATCTGTTTATATCGTATTTATACACAAACAGTGGTAAATTTGTGTCATACTATAATATTCTGTTAGGTAGCCCATGTTAAGTCTGGTGAAGATTCAAATTATACCTATTTATTACATCTTATTCAATCAGAACATCACCTCGAATACCTACCTTCATATAAAGCTATACATAGTGACACATAAATATGCATAAATATTTCATAGCTGACCTATTTACATGTAAACAAAACGAATTAATGCAATTCAGTACAGTGTTCGCGAGTCGTTACGCGTACGTTATAACTTTATATTAATTCTATAGAATTTTCTATGTCTTAGATATCTAATGGATGTTTTAATATATGGAGTATTTCGTTTTATGGTTGTAGCTTCAAATGTCACACAGAAAATCATTTATAATTATTATTATATAGTTAACCTAGTTTTCTTCTTCGTTCCTCGCATACTGCCTAACATTCAGGACATCTCATATTCAACGATTCAAGTCAACACCGCGATTCGTCTTTTAACCAAAGCGAGAAAATGAAAATAGCCATTCGTCTGACTGATTTCTTTCTATATTTCGTATATACAATTTCAATACTGACACACAGTCCTAGTTGTAAAAATATAGTAAAAATAAACATTTATTGGCGCGTCGCCAAGTTGCGCTTGCGCATCTGCCAACTTGCGAGTATAAATTTTAGAATTACACGATACGAGAATAATAAGTGGGTTGACAATTGATAGAAGCTTCCGTGTTGTTATAAGATTTAGGTTTTCTATCATTGTAATATTTGAAGTTATATTATATTTTCTGAAAGTTTTTCTTATAAGAAAAGTAAAGCAATTTTATTCCACGGGAAAAGGAGTGTTATTTTAGATTCTTAGATTCCCTCCACTTATTTATTACATGCGGGATACAGCGTGAAGTTAAAACAGAAATGAATGTCAATAAGAAACAAAATCTACAAAAGAAAACCGCCTCCATAGCAGCGTAGCGATAACAAAAACACTCCCACTAACTTTTATTTGCACTTAAATTCGTTAGTATTGGAAAGATTTAATTCCCTAAGAGTCAGCGCTTTTTTTATTTTACAACGACATTAACTATATAATTGTACCTCTCTATTTATGTTGCTCTTAGAAATATTATTGTTTAACGCCTGATATTTTCGAATAGCAATGCACTCTTAAAATATAAATTGCTATATTAAATATAAAGGCACGATCGTGGCAGTAGGACAACGATTGATTTTAAATGTATTGGTTATAGATTTGATTCCCATTCGGGGGTACGAATTACTTATTTGATCGAACCGGTCGTAGTGTTCAATTTTGAAAAAATTTTTGAAAACTTACTTATAGCAGGATATACATATAGCATGATAGGCAAAAGAAAGCTAGTCTTAAATTGCTTCGTTTCCGGTGCAAAAATAATTTAGCCTAATAAGCTAAAATATAAATAAGTTCAATACAATCGTTCTAGATGCGCCTCACAGCGTAAACTAAAGGCCCTTCACAAGTGATATACGGTTCATCGACTGCCGCGGTGATTCATTGTTGTGCGAACAAAGGAGACACGTGTGACTTTTTAGAAAAGCCGTATTTAATATGTAGTGCAGTATATTTGCAAATTAACACTAACAACTATGTTGGCGTGTTATAATTGTTTATGCTTTTTTTTTTTCAAGTTTACCTTGTAACCCGCTTTTGGTTTCAATTCCTACTTTTTCGAATTTCTTTCTGAAAATAAATCTCGCAGACAAAAGTAAATATGACATTTTTATATGAATTTACGTATAATTATTTAAATGTATATAATCTGCACTCACCACATCAGCATCAATCACCCCATCAGCCACGTCCGTCCCGCCCTTATCCCGCCAGTGTTTCTCACTTGTCACCGAAAAATTGAAAGACCGCTCTCGTCTTGGACTCAAGAGTACTCCGGCTGGTGATCTACCATATCTAAATATTTCTAGATTTGTTGTAGAAAATCTATCGTTGCCACTATCACTCCTAGCGAACACATCATCTTCTAAGTCACTATCAAAGTTTAGTGTCAATGGCGGTGATGAGGCGGAGAGCCTGCATTGCTGCGGTGGTGGTGGTGATCTTGGAATGTCCGATTCTGAGTATGGACGGTCTGAAAGAGATATTAATATAGTTAGTTAGTTTCATGATAAATCATATAAAGTTGACTTATATATAGGTTGTTGTTTTGTAAGTAATATATTTTTTTTACGTTTTTCCTTTAATATATGATTATTAATGGCATATTAAAGCAGCGTTATTTTTAAAATATTATATGACTGTATTTTTTTGGAAGTAATTTGACGAAATTAGAATAAAAATTAAAAAGTAAATAATAAATAAAATAGCTACTGTGCTACTTAAAAGTAAGTTAAAAATATCAACTAAGACAGTGATTTTTTTATTAATCATCATGAAGAATACTTGAAATGAATTTCTTTAAGTAAGATTAATGATGGGAGAACAAAGCGTCGTAGTGTCACCTCATATGAATAAGTAGGTAGCGACAACGTGCTATATTTACATAAAGTCGTTGCTATACATCTGTATATATTTACGTTTTGCAGGTTAAAGGGGGATTATGCTTTTTTACTCGATTGCGTGGAGCAAAGAAGAGTAATGTGTTTTATATTCTATGTGTGTATGTTTGTTCTTAACATATCTCTTGTTGCACGTTTGAACTCTACAACGCTTGTTTACATTCTTTAACCAATCGTAAATTAAATAATTTCAAGAAACTGTAAAATATAAATGCGTTTCGGTTCCTTCTGTTTTTTAAAGAAGTTTAGCCTTAGTTTTTTTTGCCCGAGTAATATATACCATTTTATAAATATTAATTATATTTAAAACAGAGCAAGGAAATGAAAATAACTCCTTCCCCTGAGCCCCGAGTGGGGATTGAACCTACGACCGTCATGACTACAGTCAGACTGAGCCGCTGCGCCACAACTCGCCAACTTGTTAAACTTAATAATAACATCAGTTAGTTTATACGTACTAGACTAAACTAAATTACAATTTTATAGTTCAATTTAGTCAAATATTACCTATAGCCGGTATATAAGTGAACTAAGTTACTGACTAATATTACTTGAGCTGCACAGCGGACCTGCGAAACCCGTTTTGTCATGACTCCAGCACACGTGCACGGACCGGTCAGAGATGTGTGCGACGTTGGTCGTGGTGTGGACATTTTATATTTATATTATAATACATTTATTTATATTTACGATGTCATTGTCACTATAGACTGACTAACTTGTGGTTTAATGTATATTTGTTTAGGTAGTATTTAACCCATTTTAGAGAAGTTTATGACAATAATTTTGAATTCAAACCCACCATCATCGTTTATACAGTAAGAGGAATTTCTATTTTTATTATAAAATTATTATCTCCTTTTTTTCCAGATTAAAGGAAATTAGTGATATTTTAGCGTTTTTATGCCGCGTCTATATTAAAATAAGAAATAAAGTATTTTTTTTACATAAAAAAGAATTTAAATGACTATATTTGTAATAAAACATAAGCTGTACTAAGTTGGAGTCATATTATAAAATTACAAGAAATTATTAAGGAAATGCGTATTATGACGCGACAGACATTATGTGTTTATGCCGCAGTCAAACTTCGTTATTACTTAAAAGAGCTTCTTTCAACAAAAAACAGGCACTTGTTATTTTGTATGAACAGTATGACCAATAGAATAATAGTATTTTCTAAAATTATTGGAAAAATTGGAGAAGAGCTTGATGAATCGTTGATTTGAATTCAAATTTATTTTAAAAATGACACTTATAAGTTATTTTAAGTGAAACTTCAGTCGAAACTGTTTAACCACTGCGGCAGCTAATATAGCTTTTAATTGGTGAATGAAAACTCTTAAAGTTCACTTTGATCCTTAAACTAATAATTTGATTTTTGTTTTTACTTTGTTTATAATTCAATCGGAATCTATTCGTAAATATTTTATCAATTGTTTTTTTATAATCTAAAACATATTTTAACTATACATAGTTAAGACTGATAGAGTTGAACTGCAACATAAATATATAACTGCATAATAGAATCACGTAAAATGGCACGTGACGCTGTAGAAGCTCTATTGTTTATCTTTAGCACTTGTTTTTACGTTCGACGTACATTAGCCTTATCTCTTTTATCAGTGAACTTGAAGTGACATTAATCTAAGAAAATGTTATAGTAAATATTATAGTGCAGCGTTGAGTTCTGCTACTCAACACGCAATCCCTCCAGAATTCGGCAGAAAGTGAGGAACGGAGTGTCTTAACACCGAAGTTCCCTCTGCCTATCCTGCAATGTGCGGGATAAAACGTGAAGCTGTATATGTTTATATATATATATTTATACCAGGACCAGTAGCCATGTCCATATCATTCTCTACAATACCATAGTAGGCTTTTTTTCCTCACTGGATGCGTAACACAGGTGTTCTACTACACAATATATTATTATTTATAGTTTTTACTGTATCATATATTTTGTATACAATTATTTTGTTTATATTCTATATAGCTTGAGGTATACATGCTTAAGCTTTAAATCAAGTACAATAAAAAAATATATATGTCTGTAAAATAAATATATATATTTTATATTTTATAATTCTTATTCCACTGTATAAAGGATGGAAAAATATACCATACCATATAATGTACCATATACCATTAAAGCTATTAATGAATGTGGTGCGGCTTTCTCTATCAAACAGAGTGACATATTTCAATAGTATATACTAGTATTTTATATTCCTTTGTATCTAATTTTAAGGTTCATATAACTACTATAAATTACAGATAACTAGTCTAAAGTAATGCCAATCTGACTGAATGACCTAGGATTTCTATAGAGCAGACAAGAAAGGTATAATTTATTTGCATCAGTAGAAATGTCGGCTTTCAAAGGTAGATAGATATTATGATTGTTAAAGACCCTGATTAGGCAGTGTAGTGGATGATGCTAGGTTTTTAGACCTTAGTTCTATTAAGATTTTTTATTTGTCTAAAGGCTTTGTAAGTTGTTAAAAGTATTACAGTTGATAATGTTCATTTTCGATTTCATAAGTAATTAAACTGTAAAAAACATATAAAAAAGAAAAGTAGTTTTTGATAATATTATCCATGTATACGTACAGAAGACAATCATCTATATAAAACAAGTACAAAAAATATTTTAATAAAAAAAAAATACAATTTTCCAAAAAAATAAAAATCTGTAACACAAATCTAAGAGAAAGCACAACAAAAGAAACTCGAAAGATGATAAAATAAACAAAGGTTAGCTAACATTAAGCACGAGACTATAAATGGTCAGTTTATGAGCCTCATAAATCATCATCGATCGGAGATAGCCGCGTCAAGTAGAACGCATGGTGTAAATAAAAATAATAAAATAAATATTTTTTTCTTTTTCATTTTTAGATTCACGCTACGCTTACTATACCGCACTTATCAAGGCAGAGGGAAACTAGGAACCTACTAGTAAGTGACACTCAGTTCTGATAAAGAAGTGCCGTTCCACTATGTGATGCACGTGTTGAGTGGCGGAATTCAACACGATTTAGTTTCAGAGCAAAGAAATTAAAATAATTATTAATTTATTTTGTCGAGATCACGGGTCGAACTCAAGATCGCTCTTAAGAACGATCTTGGAGTTGAAAGTTATATCGATTTATAAATACTTAAAACGTTTAATAGAAAATGGTGATCCATCTCTCTTTCTTAGACACTTCTTAACTAATCTACATGTTTAATTTCTATTTTCTCCATCCATTCGTTTCTTCTGTGCAATATCTATCTACTCAGTCACTTATATATTTATAAATATTAAAGACAAGCGTTTCATAATATATTCAATTAGCTCCACTGTATCCCGCACACAGTAAGGTAGGCAGAGGAATCCAAGTGTTAGCTGTTAAGACACTTTTCTTCTCCAATTTCAGCCAAATTATAGAGAAATTGCTTGTTGAGTGGCGATACTCAACGCCGCGGTTTGCCTTGACACCAGAGTGAAGAAATAAAAATATTCCTCCATTTCCTCAAGTAGGAATCAAACCCACAACTACTCGTGTTCACAGTCACACTTTATGCCCCTGAGCCCCGACCATCCTCTTTTATATTAACTTAATAGAATTAATATAACATGTTGAATGAGTATAAAGTTTTTGAATCAAATATATCCGATTTTCACAATTACATAAATTGTTATTATTTATCTGTTAAATTTAAATAAATTTTATAAGAAACGGTCAGTCAGAATTCCCACAGATCGCACAAACACAACTCACCGCATCTCAATGGAATTAATCACAAAATGGTTTGTCATTCCATTTGTCCTTTACATTGCCAGTGACTCGACATAATTAAATCATACCAACTGGATAATTGAACCTGTATCTATAACAAAAGGAGATAGTCGGTTCAAATCCATACAGTTAAATAAGTTTGAATTATTTTTATACTAAACTATTTAGTTAAAAACGTCTTGTTACTTTGAGTATATATAATAGTTAATCTTTGCTTCTCGATTAATCTTAATTTCTGTAGGGTTGTAACAGGTTTAACCACAAAACTATAGGATTTTGCTTTAACGTTATTCGAGCTGTTATTAGTCTTTTATATACACTTCAATTTTAGAGGATACTAATACTTTGTTAATATTGCTATATTACAACAATTTCGAAATTTTTAATTAAAAGAGTACATTTAAACTGGAAAAAATTGTGATTGAAACACCTAGCTTATGTCGTCTGTCAGTTTTAGAGTATAACTTGTTTAGTCTGTCACCTATATATAAACCAGGAATCATCTACAAATATAAAATGCCTTTAAGCCTCATATGTACTGCGGCATGACTATTTCAAAGAGTTTTATTCTTAATTGAAATTTGCTAAAAATTTGCGACCATACGAACAGAAATGTTATAGTCACATATATCATCTTATAAACTTTATAAAATATACTTTATTTATTATAGTAAGTTCATAATTAGTATGAAGAGGGAACCTAGTTATGACAGTTTCTAACAACTTCTTTCAACATTTTTTATTGCGTCAATAAAATTTTAAAGTTTCAATTTTTTCTGTGCTTTTATTGACCATGACCTAAATAAAAGATATTTATTTACACCTTCGCGTGATTTAGAGATTAATAACGATATACGGGGAGCAAAGCGATTCTATGAAAGTTTCGTTTTTATCTGTAGTAAGGAACCTTAAAAAAATATAACAAAAGCTCCACCTCTACAGTAGCTTTCAAGCGACACACAGTAATTATTGTAAATTTATAAGTGATTTCTCAGTGCATTTCGAAACGCGGTCGCGTTCTGACGTCTATTGTATGCAAATATAATACTCGAGACCCAAACTTATTAATTATTGTCGTTACACACTATGAATAATGGTTTGTAAAACGAAAACGAGCACAGCAAGTGTTGAAAATTATGTTGCAGTTTCTTTTGTTTATGTTTATCATGTCATAGCAGGCTATATATAGATAGCTAGATGTCGATATGATAGAGTCACAGTTACTAAGAAATACAGAAAAAAATACAGAAAAATAAGTACAGTAAGAAATACAGAAAAATAAGAGTTACACTTAAAAATATAGAGAAATAATAAATATAGAGAATTTGACAAAGAATGGGGAACATTGGTGAACGGAGTGCCTTAACACTAAGTACCCAGGTTCCCTCTTCCTACCCTGCTATGTGCAGATAATATACGATTCATATATATTAATACACGAAACATGTCTAACAAGGATCGACATAAGTTCCCATAGTATTCCTAACATATCGACAGGCCAACATAAAATATTCATAGTTGATGTTCACAGATACCTTATCTGTATTTAAAGTAGTTCTTAATGCCACGTAGCCACGAAAAAAAAAGTAAAATAGAACCAGTATGATTACGTTAACGGTATAAAACAAAGGTTGCACCGGCTACCGTATTACGCTTCTTTCAAATGATAATTGCCTGAGACGTCTTCAACACATCGGTGGTGAACGCTGGTTACAATGTATTCAAGATTTTCCTTACTTTGGATTTGTCTTAGCTTTTGAGTCGTAAATACAGAACTGGCTGGTTTTTTTTTTTGGTGGCAGCAGGTGGTGACTGCGATAATGATCGTCGTTCAGAAGACATATTGGAGTTTTGGTGTGATGCGTTTTTGGTAAATTCTAAAAGTTTTGCTTTTACATTATAGTAAATTACATATGTATTTTTATATTAACTCTTAGGTTCGCATTGTATCCTGAACGTAGTAGGAGGGGCAGAGGAACCTGAGAAATTAAATGTTAAGACACTTCGTTCTCATTAAGACACTTATCTTCCCCACTTTCCGAATTCTGGGGGTATAACGTGTTGATCGGTTATTAACGCTGTGCATTGCCTTGTTAGAAAGGTGCAAAGATTGAAAATAAATTTGTGCCTCTGCGCGACGATAGCCTCCTTATCTATCGGTATTACAGTGTGATAATGAAATTGATATGTGTATATTATTTTTTTTACTGTAGACATACTATTGCACTTATGGAAGATTTATAATAAACTAAAAATATTTTTATATTTAAACAGATGTACGCTATAGTTTTTTTTTGTATAAATCACTTATAATATATCTTACGTATCTTATTTCTTTATCATTTTTTAGCACCGAGATTGTTCTGAAATATCATTCTAAAAGTATTGTATTGTGAGATCTTTGTTAAAGTTTTATTTGCTGAATCTCCCGCCCGTATCTTTAAGTTTAATTTATTGTTATTAACCACGTTCACCACAAGTCAGCTCCCGAATTTTGCCATTTTACAACCTTCAATATTTCGGGGCCCCTATTATGTGTAATTCCAGTAACTGCGGTTTTTGACCTCCATTTCCTTCAATTTTATGAGGATTTAGAAAAATTTTTAAAAAGTAAAAAAGCAAGGCATATCAAAACAATACAACTTCTAAAGAAAAAAAAGAAATAAAAAGAATAAATATTATATTAGATTACGAGAGTGAAATTATAGATTTACAAAAATATATAACTTCATATGTTATATTTCTAGAGTACCGCAAGTCTCAATTTTAGGTCCACTTTTGTTTAATCAATACAAAGTCGCTCCAATACATGTATTCAAATCGTCAATACTATCAACGTCATAAATTTGCTGTAATTTGATTCTGTTCACCTGAAATATTTTAAAGCAATTGAATTATTAATTTAGATAGTTATCGGTTCGGTGGCGTTTTATGATGGTTATAAAATATAAAAGCGAAGGCCTATGTTGTTATTTGTAACGTGTGTCAGCTCACGGACGGTGCTACCGTCATAGTGACTTGGTGAAACTGTCGATAATTTTATAATATATCTTTTAATTATTATTAATATGTATTTCAGCTTCAGTTTGTACCTCACACATAGCAGGAAGTCCAGAAAGAACTTAATTTTGATTAACACACTCCATTTCTCACTTTCCTCTCAATTTTCAAGACATTCATGTTGAGTGGCGTAACATAACACTGTGCTTTCATTGTAACCAAAGAGATGAAATAAATATGCGAAATAAATCCTGGATCACCTGAATGGAAATCAAACCTACAACCGCCAAGCTACAAAAGAACAAAGGTTTTCTAAAAGCTCTACTGTTACGCCCCTATGGCCTCTTTTTTCGTCAAGAATATTTTACTAAACTGTAATTAATATAGTTTTGTATGAAGTCAGTATTTTCAAAAACAAAAAAGTCTTGTATGCTATGGCTGATATAGCTTTTTACCAGTCGATATATCCCTCAACAGTTCAGGAACAGCACTAGGGGCCAGTGACCCAAAAAGGAATAAGATGATATTTTATTTTCGAGATACAAGTACTATCGTGGCATAAATTAAAGAGTTGTGCTCTCTCTCTTTCACGTACCACGTGTTCGAGACGCTAGCAACACTTGGTGAGTCGGTACCGACAGAAGAGTTTTTTTTTGCATAAATTTGTATTTTTCTAGTAAAATTTTGAAATGAAAGTGTTTTTTGTTCTCGTAAGGATTATAATTATTGGTAATATAGCAATTTATTACTTTTATATAAGTTATGACCGGACAAATAATTCGATTGATAGCAAAAAAAAACCTAGTTTTGGATACTATTTCTCGTTTATTGCAAATATATGGCTGTATAGGTAGATTGTGGTCATTGTGGAAATTTCGCCAATGGGTACAGAGTTTGATTCGTACTTGGCTCTTAGTCACGCTAGTCAAATTGCAATGTCTTGAAATTTGTGTGGAAAGTGAAGAAGGGAATACCATTAACATTAGGTTCCCTCTATCTTCCCTTAAACAGATGCGTGATAAAGCGTGAAGCTAAAAGAAAATACTAAAAAAATGGTACTTTTTTGCTGTCGCTACTCAACAATGCCACGATTATTACCGTTCGGTTACGTATAAGCTGGTCGACTGCTGGTCTTACGCGTTGCTTCTGTGTGCATTTAAATGTGTATTTATATGTATGTATGTCTATGTATGGGTGTAATGTAACATGATTTGATACTTAGATTATAAAAACTTAGTATGAAATTATATCCATAGTGTAGAGAGAGTTGAGAAATAATGTCGGATAGGTAGGAAGTGTTTTTGGGAGATGATTATTCTTATTAAAATTATATACGGCTATGATAGTTCGATGTAGACATCTTAAATATAATAAAAAAAATGTCTTTTAAAAGTCTGGATTTCAAACAGACCTTAACATAAACCTGATTTAACCTTTGATAAAAAAATCTTAAGACTCTAAATATCAATAAATGTTTCAGCATACATAGTGCAAAATAGTAAAAGAGAAGATTCATCTGCGTGTTGACAGGTGACAATCAACGTGACTCTGCCTTGATACCAGAACGAAGAAAATGAAAATAATTCAATGCCGACTGATAATCGAACCCGCAATCGTCATATAACAATAAAATATAATATCTAATATAATTTTAATTATATACCAAGCTACTTTATTCCTTTTCAAAACTAACACGACTTATCACAGAGCTGGCACAAAATAATCTTCTATAATGCGATTGTCTTAGAAATGTCATTAGGGTGACAAAAACTCGGCTTATCCTCTTGTAACAGGCATAATTCTTCTTGCAAAGGGAAATTTTATTGTTTTTTTCTTCTTTTTTATGGCTGTAATATAAATATTTATTTATTCTTTCTTTATATAATTGAAGCCAGAAGCCAGAAGATGGGGACCGAAGTGTCTTAATACTAGCCTACGTTACTAAAAATCTGCTTACCTACTTGCAAGGATAAACGCGAATCAAGCCTAATATGTAATATTTTGAAAAAAATATTATAAAACTATTACTTTTTTTTATTTCTTGTTGTGTCCCTCATATAGCAGGTTGAGGGAACACAGTGTTAAAACGCTCCGTTCCCGACGCCCCCACAAATTTTTGAGACCTTGCGTGCTGAGTGACGGAACTCAACGCCGCTCTTATAACTATTACTAAAATATTAAGGCAATTGAAATTTAACATAAAATAACAATAAAAACAAAATTCGTCAAAAATATAGCTAAATGCATAAGATTAATCCGAAAAAGGCAAAGTAACAAAACAAAATAATAAAAAAACCGTCACGAACATAGGCTAGGGAGAGGAAAAAGAAAAAAATCTGTAAACAAGTTTAACGTTTATTTTGGTTGCGTCCTTTTCATTCATATACAAATTTAATATACCTATCCCTTTCTTGGAGCGAACGCTGGACACCTGTGCCTTAGCTTCCCCAAGTACCATCGACCTCAGAATCATACAGAATCAAAAGACCGTATATGTGATTATAGAGATTATCAAATTTCGACTCTATACTAAAGTATTAGAAGCTAGACTTGATAATAATTGTAATAATTATAGATGCGTTATTCTTCAACGTAAAGCAATCATTGTCGTATCCAGATTTGATTCGTAGGTTGTTTTTTTTTTTTTTTTAGGTATACGTAAACTAATGTTTTGTAATAATAATGAAAATTGAACACCTGTTCAGTAATCCTATTGTTGGGAAGTAAATTAGGACCCTAAATTTGCTGGCTTTTTTTTTTCCACATATGGAGCGACTTTTGTGCTTTTTTTTTGTGCGACTACAGCGCTTTTTACGAACAGTGGGAGACGTCCAAGCGTGTAATTGTTGATGGTTATTGTAATAATGGCAGTGGACTTTATTTTTGACCCAAATTGTGTAAAATAGAGAATGTTCTGTTAGTCATCATAATAAAATAGGGTAAATGTTACATTTTTTTTTATTATAATATATATATATATTAACGATTTGAGCTTTAGTCCGAATTATCAACACGTAGATCCTTATTTATTTATTTTAGCTTCACGCTGTATCTCGCACATATCAGGACAGGCAAGGGGAACTTAGTGTTTAAACACTCAACACCGCACTTTGCCTCGACACCGAAGCGAGTAAATGAAAATATTAAGTAATTCAATCCCTGAAGTAGGAATCTAACCCCTAAGTTGTCACGTTTACAGTCCCTCTTTGGTGTCCCTGACCCACAACTGGCTTAACTATGTACGTATTTTAAAATTTCTTTAAGGTGTTAAGTTAAATGCTTACCACAGCCGATCCATAGTGGCAGCTTTATCTGTAAGATCTAATATCAAGAAAGAAAGGAGAAAGAGAGGCTACTGTCTCCTCAGACCACTTTCGCCTCTACCACTGTCATCAACTCTTTTTTCTCTTAATCTTTCTCCATGAATGCACTCCTGTCCAAGTGTCCTCATAATATTTACTTAACCCTCTTCCATTATCGTTATTGTATTCTCAAAGGTCAATGTAATATCAAAATTAAATTCCACATGCTATTACTATTATAAACCCTTTAAAAGAAGTTACGTATCACTGAGCACGTGAAAGTTATTGAACATCTAATATTAAAAACGATCATATTTCGTACAACCGTCGTAAACATTTGTATAGATAAGACTAAGATTATAATTTAATAAATTGTAACAGAGACGTCAATTAATATTTGACTGACATTAAATCACTGAGTTTATATACTAGTTTAATGTTAGTAACTTTATCTCAAGTCAGTCTAAAAAAATAAATTGTTGAATTATCTGAATATTTCTTATAAAAAATTTTTTCTTTAAAAAAATATACTTATGGTTTATCCCACATAAAAGGGTAGGCTGAGAAGCCTTCTAGTCTCTTTTTTCTCCTGATTCCATAAAAGACATTTTTTTTTGTAATAATACAAATCCTCATTTCTTCAAAATCGGTTAACACAACATCTTCCTATCATTTCGTATCATATTCTCCGTAATGCACCTATGCTGTAACTACACAATAATTATTGATACATAAGTACTTCTAACGTTTCCTTACTGTGTATGTAATTTGAATACATTTTACAGTTTATTAGCTTCACGCTGTATCCCGCATGACCCTGCTTGCAGACAGACTGAACATAGTACACAGACAGTGTACTGTCCGGTTTTCGAGACATTGCGTGTGTGAGTGGCGGAACTTGACAACGCGCCTTGTCTTGTTATTAGAGCGTGGAAATGAATGTAATTAAATTCCCCGTCTGGGAACCCAATCCACAACAGTCGATTAACGTTTTAGAATGATATAAATGCGAACATAAACAAAAGAAAGTATCAAAAATTCTAAAAACAGTCCCCTCGACTGGGGATCGAACCCACAACCGAGTCGATCTTTTCATAGTCACACTTTGTACCCCTGCGCCACGACTGCCTCAGACGTAATGACGTAATAATTTGAGATCCTAACCCGTAATCATATTTGAACTTGTATCTATCTACCCACCATTTCAGTTACAATGAACTCTCAATAATAGCATTATGAGAAACAATGTAACATTATCGACTATATTACTTCTGTATTTGTATAACTTGAATATTGCTTCTTAACTTTACTTTTGATTATTAATTGTATTACGTTATGAACTCAACATGCAACGCTTCCTCATTCGTCGTAAAATAAGGTGAGAAAGTGTGGTAGTATCAGATTCCTGGGTCCCTCTGCTTAACCTGCTGTATGCAGGATGCAGAACTCGTATACCGAGGGTTCAGCACTAGTTTCCGAATTGTAATTCAAAGGGAAGTGCCAAGTAAGTAGTAGTAAGTATTTGATGTTGACAAAAATTAAGTAAGCGGACGTGTGATCTCAATTTTGTATGAAATTAACTAAATTATGTTATTATGTTTATGTTTGTGGTGATGTTTTTCTACAAAATTTCTTGATTTTTTCGATACTCTATGGGACTTTAGACAATAATATTTAATATTTGATAAAACCTAATTTTTAATTGTACAATCTCTGACACCTAAAAAATCACACCTAATACATTTAATAAAGTAGCGTAACGTACATCGAAATAAATGTAAATCTATAATTATCTCCACTAAACCTTCGCTACTTAAGCTTTTTTTCACTTCGCCCGTATAATATTACACTATTATCATATTTTATACATATTTCTAACACATGTGCGTCTTTCAAATGGAAATGAAGATAAAATATCTTAATCGCTTAAGAAAACAATCAATTAGCTTAAAAGTTTTCATACGTTTCGAGTGAATCAGTTATACAAAATGTTGTGGAGAATATTTTTTATTGGTGTCTATAACTTAGCATTTTTTTGTTTTTTTTTTTAGTTTCACGCTGTATCCCACATAGCAGCACATAGCAGCGTAGCCACAGGGAATCTGGGAACCTAGTGTTAAGACAGTCGCCTTCCCTTCACCACTTTCCATCAAAGTCTCGACGAATTATGTATTGAATGGCGGAACTAAACACTGTGCTTTACCAGATCGAGGAAAAAAAAATTAAAATATTTAATATTTAATTCCGCCGAACTCACAGCCGTCGCGATTACATTCGCACGTTTGTGCGCTTGCGCCGTTTTCAATTATTAATAGTAAGATAAACATACTATTATTAATATTCACAAGCTTTTAATTTCTAGAAACTATTTGTATGAAAAAACGATCTATCATCCAAGCTTTAATAGTAGTATCTGTATAATATAAGAAAAAGAGCAAAAAAATCATTTAAATTCGGTAGCTAAGGGTCATTTTTTTACTTGTAACAGGTCTCTAAATTATGCGTGTTTTTTTATATAGTTTTGAATAATTCATGAGGACTTCTTGGAATAATTTTCTCACACGTTTCATATTGGAGGGTGTTGTGGCTCAGTCGGTTGGTGTACAACTAAACCAAAGCGATGGTTTCGGGTTTGAATCCCGTTTGAGGGAATAATTATTATCAATTATAATTGTTTCCCCGCTTTGGTAAGACTAAGTGCAGAGTTCTGTGACGCTGACGCTACCAGACAACTTTTGGGATAGAAAATTTGTGATTGTGTGACACGGCGTTGAGTAGTGGAACTCAACGTCGTGTCAACAATCAACTACCTTGTTACCAGAGCAAAGAAATGAAAATATTAAATATTTTACTCTTCCGAGTGGGAATCGAACCCACAACCGTCGTGATTACAGTAGCACGCTTGTGTCGACTGTTGAAAAACGCTTATAAAGACAGTACGTAGTCGTCTAGTCTTAAAACTATACAAGTACGAAACAAATGGTAGAGCTTTTGTTTATAAATAGATAGATGGCGCTAAGCAGTTTGTATAGAGAGTACAACACGTATGCAATGTACAGAACTAAGTTATGGTTTTGGAATATAATAATAGATTATATATGTTAATCGCCCTCTGGTGCTATTAAGCGTTTTAACACTACATTCCCTCTCTCTACCTAGTTGTGTATGGTGAAAGTAATAAAAAAAATACAATATAATAGGATATACTTTTAAGAAGTTTCTTAATCGAAAGGAAGTGTCTCAACATTAGGTTCCCATGTTTCCTCAACCTTCCCTGCTGTGTGAAGCAAAACAAAATGTATGGACCAGGTTAAATAAAAAGCCGCCTACATTTTCCTTGATATAAAATTTTAAATTGTATCTCTTTTTATTATCTCTCTTTCACCGAACGACCTTCTTCTTATTTTCTCCTTGCAATGTGACATGGGCGGAGAGATTAGTGCTTAGTTGGCAGTTTTGGAACGTTGTTATTAAATAACCCACCAGTATACAATATCAACAATCCGATTATTCCTGATTAAAGTTAAAATTAGTGCGGGTTATCGAGTTTCTAAATAAACTATAGAGAACAGAGTGTCATATCACTATGAAAAATAATAAATTAAATCATTATACATATATCGTTGTGTACTAAGCTTTACAGTCACGTTGCGCAGGTCAGGAACATCTGGGGGACTGTTTGTATTAGTTTTTTGTACGTAAACTTTCTCGATATGTGACTGTTTATAATATAAATGATATTTAGTGTTAATTTTAAATGTAAACAGAAAGATTGGAATATTTTTTAACTTAACATGGCCCGCATAGCACGGTTTTAAAATTAGGTTCCCAGGCCTTAACACCAGGTTCCCAGTTCTTAACACTAACATTGCAAACATTTCCCTATTTCTGATTCGAATCTACGACTACCTTACCAAAAAAATCTATATTATCCATTCGAAAACAAAATACACGAAACTAGTCCCGCAAATCAGGTTTTGCATACACATTTGACACGTTTTAGTTCAATATTTGTTAGTTCATTCTTTTCTCATGCACATTTGTATTCCGGTGCATGAGTTTCCATTTACGGTCAGAGCGATTGACCGGTGATACGTGGTGAAAATCAAAAAATATATATATATAGCTCTCTCTCTCTATGTTATATATTTATATAACAAAGAGAGAGAAAAGTTGTCGTGGCGTAGTGTAAGGGATTGTAGCTCACTACCCCGAGTGGGAATTCAACCCAGAACAGTCAATATTATTTTTCTTGCAAGTTTATTAAAATTTTTAAAGCTGTATTATATGTGTATCGATTACTATAATTTGTAGTTGTAAAGCTAAAAATAAAACGTAAACAAACCGTAAAGACTGCGATCGATGCGAACCTGTTCTTAAGATTTCGGCTTAAGTTACAAACGATAAGAGAAAATAAACAGAAAATATATTATTACAGCTTAGGCCTGCTATGTTTAAGACACTCCGTTTTCCACTTTCTGCTAAACTGGAGGCATCGTGTATTGAGTGGCAGAACTCAACGCCGCGCTTTGCCTCGACACCAGAGCGAAGAAATAGAAATATAAACGTAAATAAATTTATATTTCACTTGACTTGACTTGACTTAAGGATTTGTTGCCTTCTATTATATAGAATGAAATATTTTAAGAAAATATATTTTTAAAGTTACCCCCCTTTTTTGCTTGAATTTTGAAGGAACGCATATTATGTCGATCTGGAAACACAGCCACGGGAACAGAAAAAAGAATACTTTAAATAATTTATATTAAAATAGCTGACCTGGGCGGCTTCGCCCGCTTGTACTATACGAATATTTATTAAGTACTTACAGAACCAAAATATTAATAGAAAAAAAAACACTCCTCACCTATCCTCATACCTCATACCTCCAATTCCGTTAATTTCGTACTAAGAATCATTGGAATTCAAATCGAGTAGTATTCGAGTGGTCCCTACATGGTGACGTCGATGCTCATATAATATAAAGTATTTTACACTTCCTGTTTGTGTATGTGTGAAATATTATGTAATAATTTTAATTACAAAATGGAGTTTAAAAATATTCTTCGAAACTGTATCGTCGGTCTTTAATTAATAAAAACTAGCATTATGTACTTTTTAATAATAACAGCAAAATAAAGCCTTATTTTAGATATTTATACGATAGTAATTAAGCATTTTTTTATATCTATACTAATATTAAATCATCAATCAAATCGCGCAGTGGCACAAGGGTGCCGCCCGTAAACGAAACGGTTGTGGGTTCGATTCCCACTCGAGGACATGAAATATTTTTTTACGTTTATATTTCCATTTAAGCGCAGCGTTGAGTTCTGCCACTCAACACGCAATGCCTCCAGATTTCGGCAGAAAGTGGGGAACAGAGTGTCTTAACACCGAGGTTCCCTCTACCTACCCTGCTATGTACGGGATACAGTGTGAAGCTAAAAAAAAATCAAATCGTCTATTATTATCGGGTCGGGTTATGTATATTATTATTATATATCGGGACCCTGAAGCAGATTTAATAAAAAACGGGATTAATGTCATGGAGGAGAAGAAGATTGTAAATGCTTATATTTCATCACATTGTTTTTGGGCCATGAGTGAAACCGCAGGTGTTAACTAGTATAATATTTTATTTTTTTTTAAATCTTTGGCTTAGAGTGATGACCTGTTAAATGCAGTTTTATTTTTTCATCATGTACATTTTTATATCGTTCTAAAGTTTAAAAAAAATACAAAATTTATCTTTTTTTTTAAATTTTATTTAACAAAGAACACAAATCAATTTTACTCATAGTTTTTAGATACATTGTTTTTCTCTTCTGCTTTATAATTTGGAAGAAAATTTACACTCTATTTTATGTAATATAGTCAATATAATCACTATCACGCTGTATCCCGCATACTGCAGGCAAAGCGAAAGAATGAAAATATATTTTCTTTCACGACTGGCCTCTAAGTACAGTCTATATAAAGTATAATATGAATTTATAATTCAATGCGCCACCCAAGTAATGTCAAGGGCAATCGGCTAAGCGATTTTCCAGTTTCCCTTTTCAGTAAGAACACGTTTCGATATCAGCTTCGTAGTATGTGCACTAGTTTTTATCAAACCATACAGTAGTATCTTCTTCAAAGGGAAAATTAAAAAAGATCTTTATGACAATGGTCTAAGGTCACATTTTCATTGACTTTTGTCTCGTTTTATGTCGTTTTTGAAACAAAATTTTATATAGTTCTAGTAACCAAGGCCTTCAAGTCGGATCTGAGTATATTAACATTTGTTTACATTTCTATATAAATACATACATATATATATATATATGTATAAAAAATATCATTAATAACACATTATTGTTTATTTGTTATATTGTAAAGTTTTTGCGTGATTCAATTATTAATATGTATATAATATATAAGATGTCGCAGTTGGACTATTTTTTTTGTTGGGGATAGTTCTGGGATCGATTCCCATTTCGAGAAAAGTAAATATTAAGTTCTTAACGTGGATATTGGGGAACGGAGATACATAGCACCAGGTTCTTTCCGTTTAATCTGGTATAAATGGGATACAGTGTAAAACTTTGAACTATTATAATCATTTCCCCGATTGGGGATCAAACCCACAACCGTGACGTTTATAACAAGACCCTGTTCCATTGCATCAAGACGGCTCAGCGATAATAATACTATAATACTAGCATAAATTGTTATGCACATACATGCATATACAACTGTTTACTTGGTATATTATTATATTTATTTATGCAATTAAACCAAGATGCATATAATATATCTACTTATTTTATGTTGCAATTGAAGCAGTATTAGCGTCATAATAGTACAATATTATTAGTTTTGGAACTGGTTTTGTTATAAAATTATGATTTTTCAGCTTCACGCTGTTTCACGCAGAGTGAAACACGAAGAACCACACGTTAAGACACTCCGGTCCTCGTTTCCTGCCTAATTTTCAAGACAATTGCGTGTCGAGTGGCGACACTCAACGCCTTGCATTATTTTGTAGCAGTACCAGATAGTAGATGAAAAAAAATATATCTCTCGAATGGGAATCGAACTCACATTCCTCGCGTTCATAGTCACACGGTATATAGCATACCGTGACAACTTCTTATATTCGTATCTATTTTTTTAATGTTGAATATGTGCTATTTTTAATAGGCAATGCAATCCAGAATTCGGTGGAAAATAGGGAAAGGAGTGTCTTTACACTAAGTTCCCTCTGTCTACTCTGCTGTAAGCTATTTTTGGAAGATGTTAATATACCATAAGAATATCACATTCATCGCATTGCTAATTTTTCTCTACTTTCCATCTAATTTTAAAACATTTTCTGTTAAGAGGCGGTACAAAATACAACAATTTGGTTTAATATCATTATTTATAATGACTATTTTAAAGATTTCAAAATATTAAGTTGCCTTAATGAAAAATCGAACCCGTAACCACCACGTGAAAAGTCAAACACAGTTATACTGCGCCGCAGTAGCCTTTGTTTAATACTGGATCACGTCTTCTTTTGTGCCAAGTCTCAAGGACTAAGGTCGGCCTTTGCAAATATTGTTGCGGATCGCTTTGTTTTGTATAAAAATGTTATTGTGAAATTAATATTTATTAAATATTCAAACGCGACTTCGCTTGTTTAAACTTATTTTTATGTTTTATATATTATAAAGAATGATATATTTAATTATTTATTATCATTTCCTCGCTCTGATGACCAGACAAAGCGCAGCGTAGAAATCCGTTTCTAAATATTCTCTGGCTACTCTAGTGAAGTGTGAAGCTTAGATATATATTTCTATTTAAGCTTTAAAATCTAAAATTTTAAATTACTGTCACAAATTAAATGATTTAATAGTACATATTAGGTACATACAATAACCAATTAATATGTAGTTAAGGTAATCGCAGTGATCACGATTGGCGTTTAAGGTTAGGCCAAGGCTTAAAATACGTTACCAGAAATTAAGTGTTCAATACTTAGCCAAGTTACTATAATATATATATAACATATTATATGTCATCTGACTAATTCAAACGCCATTGAAATAACCAAAGACTGTAGGCTTAATTGATTTTGAAATATACACATAGCTAAGCTGGATGAGAGTAACTACAAATTACAAATGTAGTATAAAAGTATATATAT
>JBAIZZ010000130.1:579471-614895 GCA_037355905.1 Heliconius aoede
GTTAAAAAACAATATGATGGAAATTTAAATGATCATGCGTTGTCACATATTTAGCTCCATACTAAATAAATAAAAATTATTGTGTACTTATTCTACTTTATTCTAAAAATAATAACAATTGAAAAAGAAATATTTAATACAATTATTATTTATATTCAAGCAGAAACACGAAATTGTGGAATAGCCTTTGCATTTCGGACATTTGCACCGAAGTGACCCTAGTTTTGGCCAATGTTCAGCTCCATCTTTTCTTACGTCTTTTGGAGGTGGTGGAGCCTTTTCATTGTAATTTTCTAATAATTATGAAATCATAAGCATATTTTCAAAGAAATGAAGAAATAATTTCTTAAATATTAGAAAAATATGAACGTTCATTTAGTGGCATCTGCGCGTAGTAACCCCCATAACATTTTATGTAACGACAGCTATTCAACTAAATTGACATCAATATGACTAAAGTTTGTTCAAAAGCAGCTTAGCAAAGCCACCGGAGCTGATATAGACTAAAGTTCTTTTAAACGCCATTAATTCGTAGTGTTCCGTTCCAAGGGTTATTGCAGGAGTCTTATCGTCGGGAAACGGTTGAATTTTTAATATTAATAAAATCTTTTTCGATAGAAATAAAAGCAGAAGAGATATTCACGACACGCGAACATCTTTTTAATGTTAATTCTTTTAAGCTTCACAGGCAAGCATGAAAGACAGAGGAACCCGGGAACCTAGTATTGAGATACTTCCGTTCCCAATTTTCCGCCGAATTCTGGTGTGAGTGGTCTGAGTGGCGTGGTGTAGATTCGACTTTAGGCCTTTGCAATAGCATGACATTAAAACCAAATTTACTCTCAGTAGAGTGTTTAAAGGCCTCGTCAGAATTAAAAAATGCAGCGCCTCGTCAGAATGTGGAACTTGAATCAAAATAAATAATCCCCCGTAAATAGACCCCACAAACTTCACATTTACAATCAAACACTGTCCCACGACGAAAATAAAGTAATAATAGTAATAATCTATGTATTTTATTATAGTAATCCCATATACAATAAAAAAATATATATTATTACCACATAAACCATTTCACATTGAAATCGTAACTTAAAATAAGCAGCCACAACTATACAAACTTATCACAAATAATCCCTAAAATCAAACAAAACGACTGTAACGTATTGTTTTTCAAATAAATCTAATCTACGGCTCTTAACTCAAATTACCTTTCAACAAAACGTCGTTAAATAATTACACCTAAATATATATATATATATATATAAAATGTAGGGGAAGCCCCGCGTAAAAAGTATCATTTATTTCCTACCGACGACTTATGGCGGCTTATAACTTGACATAACTAACTTTCCTAAATTAGATCTCTTTATCCCTCGCTAGTTTATTGGTCTTACGGAAGAAGTGTTTGTGGTTTTTTTCTCTCGCTTCTCTTATGAGTGGGCAGTGGGTAGGAAAAGAGAGCTTAGTGTTGTATCATTATGAAAATTGGCAATTTCATGCAGATTATATGACAATACCATATTACAGTAGCATCCAGTTGGTCTCATGATGATATTGGATGATGGCTGATGGAACCTTGGACCGTCTACTAGTAAATAGTAGAGATTGTGCTCAATACATTCGTCTTATTAACGTGTTTTATTCATTTGACGCTAAGGGGTTAAATCTGTTGGAGCAGTAAACAACAGCACATTTTTAGTTTTTTTTAATTATATTTTGTTGAATAGCTACACAATACAAATGAACATAACTTTGATAATTTTTAAAATAATCAAGAGTTTTGTATAATATTTGACACATATAGCGTTAAAATTAATAATATGAACTAATAAAAACCTATAGCCTTCGTCGATTAGTGCACTACTGTTAATATGTTAATATATATATTTTTAATTTGAACCAGTACCCTCTAAATAATATTACAGAAATAAATAAAATAGAATTCGCAATATTTAATTACAGAAGCGGCAACACAAACCACTCGCTCTAAACAAAACAAAAATTATTTCTATTCCCAAATTTGAAGTGTACACATTTCCATTGTGCTATTTTCGGGGATCGACCCATTCATCATAGAAGCTTTTTGTTTTCGTAGTGTTTTGAAATATCGCTACTATTTATTTCTTCTTCGTAATAGGGCTACGAATATTTGAATCACTCAACGGCCTTATATTACGGTAACAAGCTATTGAAATGATATAACGGTAATTAGTTTATACACACAATGTAAGTCATAACTTACTTTGAACTTAGAATAGAGTTGAAGTTTTTTTTTTTAATAGGTCAAAGTAATCAAAAATAAATTAAACACCACGCTTCACGCCGAATGGGAATCGAACCTACTGTTACTGTCTCATAACAGATCCAATATTTTATTACATTAATTAAATATACCGAATTCTGCGTTTAAATAGTATTGAGTACATGTTTTTTTTGTTTCTCTTTAATATATGGAAAATGAATGGACTAGATCTACCTTAATTTTTTTGCGCCCTGCGCCACGACTGGCCTCTGTATCTTATCATATTAACACAATAATTGAAAAAAAAAACAAAACTAGATTCAACACTCCAAAAAAAAACATCGACAAAACAAAACGTCCCATACAAAATTAGAAACCAATTAACCATTGAACTGTCAATGGCTCCTCTATTTAAAGACTCTCCCTAAAAATGCCAATTCGAAAAATGTTCCATGCCAACTAGATGTATGCCACTTTCTTTTAAATGTGACACGATAATGTGACTAACATAGATTTTGGACATTTCAATTTCGATCCTGAGCTCCCCCGGAAACTGTGCTACGTGAAATCCTAAATAACTTGTCATGTTACTCAGTAATGTGAGGAATTTGTAAGAAGACAAAGTGGCAGGGAAATGGATAGGTTAATAGGATATGTTTGGAATAGTTTTGGATTTTTAAAATGGACTAAAATATCTTCCACTTGGTGCAGCGGTTGCCGTTCAGTTTTCTAGTCCAGTAGTCCAGAGTAGATAGAGGCAACCCAGAAACCTAGTCTTAAGTCCCTTTGTTCCTATTGTGACACCTTTCCTCGTGTTTCTTCAAATTCTGGAGATATCGCATGTTGAGGGGCGGAAGTTAGTTCAGTTTACCAGACCGAAGAAGTATCAATATTAAAAATAAGTGTAAAAATAATGTCTTAATAATAGATTCTTTACACTTACAATATTATACGTGGGGGGTGTTATAATAAGAAATATTTGTGATATACACATATATCAGTGGTTATTTTTCTCTATACTCTACATAAAAACAAAGTAATCTTAAGTTTTCTAGAACAATCTACTCATAAAACGATAAAAGCTACCTATAAGTAACTTAAATCTAAACAATCTATTTCTATCGACATGGGAAAGCCCACTCCAAATATTATTATATTACCACTTAAATAAAATTAAATCTAATTAAAGAATCTCTTACTATTAGATCTTGACGGAGGTCCTTAATATTGAAATTAATAAAAATACTTAAAGCCGTACGATTTTAGCCCTTAATATGTTCGAATTAAGTCGATATTAGCTCAAACTAAATTTGTTTTAGTGATTAAACTTGAGTTGTAGATAATACATTTATTTATATACGGTGGGAAAGTTTTGGATATGTTATATATAAATGTTCTATAAAGCTTATTATTGTTAAGTTGATAGATCCTTCGTGGCCCAGGGATACAAGGGTGTGAGTGTACCGCGACGGTTGTGGGTTCGATCCCCACTCGAGGGAATGAAGTATTATTTCTCAATATTTTCATTTCGTCGCTCTGGCGTCAAGGCAAAACAGCAGCGTTGAGTACCGCCACTCAACACGCAATGCTTCCAGTATTCAGCGAAATGGAAGTATCTTGATTGGAATGGAATATCTTAACAATAGTTCCCCAGGTTCCCTTTACTTCCTCTGCTATATGTGGCGTGCACCGTGAAGTTAAAAAACACTAAAATAATATAAAATAAAACAACACTTAGCAGTTTCTGAGGTAAGCGTGTTAAAACCAACATACTCCTTACGTTTATAACATCAATATAGAATTATAGATATATAAATAATATTTTAGAGCTTTTTCCTTATCAATAACTTCATATCTTAGCAACAATTATGACATACACGCATTAACGTCGAAGCTCCTGTTTCTATGTACATACAAATATACATATTATAATAATTGATATAATTATTATAATTGACTCGGCCTTGTAAGTAATAAACTTTGAATATACATACATATATTATGTTGTGTCTTTGTATGATAAATACATTATCATACGATAAGAATATATGGATGTACATACACATGTCCTCTTATAAGAGCGAGAAAATATTTTAATTAAGTCCCTCGAGTGGGAATCGAACTCCATAACCACAACGGTTTCATACTGTATTATTTAGTGAGTTTAGCTTTACAAGCACAATTGTCAAAGAACAGTCATTATGGGACCATATTTAGACGGCCTAATTACAGATTACTGTGACTGAGGCTTAATTTATTTCGCTCTATGGCTGAGTGCATATATCATTTGTATTTGAAATGTTACTTTTAGTTTCTCCGTTTGAATTTCTCCGTTTTTTTTTTTTTCATTTTTAGAATTTCGTACCTCAAAATGAGCATACCGCATACCTTTATAAAATAACTTTGTTGTTAGTCTGTCTGTACGTCTGTCCGTTTGTCCAGAACCGCGTGGAGGTATGAAGCTGAAATTAATGTCAAATATTTAAGTTAAAACTATATTTTCTTATGGAATTGAACCTATAACCTTTAAGGAGAACAAAATACAAAATACTAATAATAATTCACACAAAATTAATTTCAATAATATCGAAAATGATCCAATTACAATATCAAAATTTAATTAAAACATATCCATATAAAGACATTGGCAGTTGCAATCAGTCCATATTGAGACAGCTCTATTAATATAAATATACGAAACAATAATCTACTTTGGAATATAAATCCAATTTATCATTAATGTATAGAGATATCAATATATTATTTGATTCCGGTTTACTGCTACAATGTAAACGCGACGGTTGTGGGTACTATTCCCTCATAGGGGTATATATATTTTTGTAACCCGCACAGGCTACGTAGAGGTAACCTAATACCATTGACTTACACTACTGCGATCATATTAAGTTCTGTTCCCCATGTTCCACCGAATTCTGGACGTATTGGGAAGTCAATGGAACCTAAGGCTAAGACATTCTCTTTCCTTTCTTTCGTCGTTAACTTTTTCAGGCAATGCGTGTTGAGTGGCAGAACAAAGCCGCGTCTTAGCCTCGACACCAGAGCGAAGAAACGAAAATATATATTTAAATAAATATTTAATTGCCTCGACTGGTAATTGAACCCACAAATAATTTATTAAAATTATCCCTCTAAATATATAGCGGTATATTTATATAACGGTAGAACAAAGGTCAAGTTTACGTTACAATTTTTTTGTACAGCGCGTTGTGTGGCACACTTTGAAGATGATTTTGTTTATATAAGAAATTCCTTGTTATCATTAAAAAAAATTAAACAATATGTATGTATGGAGCCGTTGTGGGTTAGCGGTTGGTTGTGGGTTCGATTTCCATTTTTAGGAAAAGTAATAATTAATATCTTCTTTTCCGTCTGTCTCGGCGAGAATTGTGAAAGTGTCCGAAATTAGATAGGACAGGATAAATTTTCAAGTAATTGTAAATGGGAATATTTAATTTCATGCAGGATAGTTAGCGACCATTGCATTAAATTATAAAATTGAAATTTTTATTCTGAACAGAATTTTCGTTTTTTACCAGGTCTGGGAGAGGGAATCTAGAAACATACTGTTAAGGCACTTTCGGTAACCAAATTTCCGCCGAATTTTGGAGACAATGCATGTTGAGTGGGGGAACTCAACGCCGGCTTTTGCCTCGTTACCAGAGCAAAGAAATGAAAATATTAAATATTTCATTTCCTCAAAATCAGCTTCTCGCTGTATCCCGCACACAGCAGGGCAGGCAGAGTGAACCTAGTGTTAATAAACATGCCTGCCACATTAAATCCAAAAGAAAATCACAGCGAAATAATGTAAGATTTCCTCAACAGTCTACATAACTCCAGAAACCAAGCACACTATTGTTTACAAGCCATAAGGTCCAAACATATTTATTTATACTAATATAATGCATTTGGTGGCACGTGTTCCGTATGACGCTATAAAAGTACGCCCGAACATCTGGTGCGGTCGGTTTTAAATAAGGTAATAGTTCTATACTGTGCTTTTAATACTTGTTTGTTTATCCATTTTTTTAGAGAATGACGAGGATTTTTATGTTTCCAAGGAGCTATATCTATATATAACCGTATAAAAGGCACGCGATATAATGCATATTTTAATGACATGTTGATCATCAGAACTCAACGCCGCGCTTTGTCTTTATATTAGATTACAAAAAGACAAATAGCAACTTAATACGTTGATTGGAAATCGAACCCACAACTGTTGCATTTACAATAAGTCACCACAAAACGTATTATATATTCAATAAGCAAAGTTATTTCGTAAGGGATACTTAAATGAGACATGTCCTTGACATGTTCGAGCTTTAGACAATGCTGCGAACACCTGTGGAGCCTTGAGGAATGAAGTCGGTCCAGCAGTCTAATGTCGCTATTGTTCCTGATACCTAATTATGTTCAGCCTAGGGCTTGCTATTTATATTGGAAATTGTTTTAGCTTATAGCTCGCAGTACTAAACTGGTTTTCTAAGAAATAATCGGTTAGATGATTTCTTTGGACTTATACGAAATATCTAAGTAGAATAATATGATGATTTTAACATATAATCTTATATAGAAGGCAGAGAAAACTTAAAGTTATGGCACCCCATTTTTCTATTCTTTACTTTAATTTGAGACATTGTCTTAATGTTATTGTAATATTTTATTGCTACAATTTTGCTACGTGTTGGGGAAAGAAAAATATTATGGACTCTGTATTAAATTTAATAATTTTGAAGTCTTCATCTTGATAAGTTCCTACTACTCCGAACTAGTCGTGTAAGCGCCAAGACTGATGACACCAGATGGAGCTTTGGTCGTACTAAGAAGGTACTGTATTTGCATCTGTTTGTCTGTATGTTTATGAATCTAGGGTTAATTAAATATATATATATTAACAAATAAAGTATATATATATATTAACAAATAAATAACACATATTAAATAACATTTTCACATAATACTCACTAGTAGCGGTTATCACTTCAGTGTAAAAGTTCAGTCGGTTCACCAAGCGAGCGGTGTCAGGTTCCAAGGAGCTATCAAAGAGAGCGTCTGTTTTAACAGTGACTTTTTCTGGTACAATGTATTTGAGACGGCGATAATATGTGGGAACCTGACGTGTTTGAGCTCGTCGTGTCGTGATAGGTAGTGGTAGTTGCAGGTTCAACTCCTACTCACGAAAATAAATAAGGTACAATTTTTTTTATTTTTAATGCGAATATAATTTTTAAAAGCTTAAGCAAACACAAGGAGATAACGTAAAGGAGTAAGGTTTGTTTGCAAGGTTGGCACGGATTTGAGTCCCGCTACGTGTTTTTTTACAGGTTTATACTAGGTAATATTTTTCTTAGTTCTTCACTAGGCATGATTACACGAAATTTATCTTGAATACCAATTTCTCATCCATCCTACTTGCTACTAAGCAGCCAAACTATCTGAAACTTCCCAAAATCAACTTTTGTTCAGTTATTTCAAGTACTATTTATTTAATATGACAATTTTTCTACAACATTTTGCAATATTTAGACACTCACCTAAATATTTAATTCTTCCCTAGATACATAAAAATTACGACACATGTATTTTTGGACTATGAATAATAAAAAATCGCCACAGCTTATAAATTGTGACATTCCACATGAGAGTTGGCTGTAAACGTTCAATTTGTCCCTAATTAAGCAAAGAAACCCCAGGTTTGTTTCGACGATGTTATCTGTAATACGATACTGTATCGCATTCAAATGTAATTACTTTGTGTATTTTGTTATTGTTGTTGAATTAAAAATAGTTTAACATCTATTATGATCATTTAAGCGGTTTGGAAGGAAATTTAAAGATCGTGAGTTCGATTCTGACCGCCACCATCTAGCACACTCCATAAGGTTCCCTGGGCCTGCCCTTCATTATGCATCATGACGCTAAGGAAGTGAAAAAAATTGCCATCTTAAATCCATTCCATTTTCTCCATCTCCATTTTCCTCTAATATTTAAATACATTGAGTAGAGATAATGGTTTTCATTATTACGCTCTTCACGTTTTTTATATATTATATTCATTTTAATAATCAAGTCGAAGAAATATATTACACACATAAATATAACCCCAATTGGGATTTGAAGGCAAAAAACTAAATTTCTCGAAGGCAAACCGCGGGCTATACATAACGATAATTCAAACTACAATCATTATTAGTTATTTCTTAAGTCGTGACTTGCTTTACTGTACAGTAGCTAGCCTACTTGGTTAGGGCTACCACTGTTAATATATAATTTTATTATTTGGACTTGGAAAAATAATAGAAAAATAGTTGTTACGACGAAGTGTATTTCTTTGTCTATTAATTTGCTAATTTTTAAGGCAATGAATTTTAAATTTATATTATTTCAAGAATTATTTTTAAGAAAATTTATTATCTAATATACTTAATATCGAGAGGATATTTGGATAAAATGTAAAGATGCTTTGCTTTAAAAAAGTTAGTAATAAAAATGAATTTTTTTTAGTTTAAACTATCCATGCATTTTAGTAAACATTAACAAATTTAAAAGACATTTGAAATTTCTTAGAATGTAACATTTTTTAATCTAACCTTATTTTTCGTATAAAATCTAATTATAAATCTAATCTTATTTTTTCGTATAAATAAATATTAATTATACAAATATTGTTACCATTATGTGTGTAGACAACCCTAACATAAACTTTTTTAGCTTCCAAAGTTTAATGACAAAGGTTATTATCTAATAACAGTATCTCGATTTTTCTAAACTATCGAATAAAAAACAAAAAGAACGACGGGACGAGACGGGGCGTGCTTATAAGTCACGGGCGGTAGATAAAAATAAAAGTATTTATTGTAATTGTAGCAATGGGTAATTTAATCTTCACGCATCTAGTGACTAATTTAGTGACCCATCACTCGATCTCTCCACTTTTTTTTTGTGTTTATGAAGTGTATTTATATACTTTTTCCAGTAGACTCAACACAGACGTTTCATTTCGTTGTATAAGTTTTAATTAAAAATTATATATATATTTTTCATTTTAGGTGTATTCAAGTGTCAATTTCTATATTCGTCCATACTAATATTGTAAAGCTTAGGAGTCAAATTGTAAATTACTCTAATTATTAGTGTACTCCCGAACTAAGACACTCTGTTCCCAATAAGACACTTTCCTTCCCCGTGTTTGAATTCTGGAGGCACTATGTGTCAAAGCCTGTCGTGGCGTAGGAGCACAAGCGTCTATACACGCGACTAAGTCGTGGGTTCGATTCCTACTCGGGGAAATTAAATATTTAATTCGCAAACGAGGCGTAGCGCTTACGCATACACATTTGTAAGTCATGACCTTTAGACCAAGCAGGCAAAGCCGCAGGTAACAATCTAGTAAATTATAATACACAAGCAGAACTTATTAAACATTTAGTATAAGAAGCTAGTACCGACATCACGACTTATGACAGCATCAGCAGAGCTTCGCCTTCTAGAACAATTATTTATCAATTTCTGTAATGATACCTGCACTTAATGTTTATAGTTCGTTATATTATAATACACATTGGTTATTTTCAACACGTGTTCTGAGAGGCTTAGCGTTTGAAAATTTATATGGAAACGTGTCTGACTTTAGTAAACTTCAAGGCACTGTCAGTATTTTGGGTAGAAAATGGTGAACGGAGTGTTTTAACATTACGTTCTTCACTCATACCCTGTTAGGCGGCATAAAACGTGATTTTTTTTATTTTTTTCAAGACATTACGTTGACTTTTTGATAGTTACAGACATTGTGACTCCATCATCCATCACTCAGATGGAGTTTAACGCCACGCTATGCTTCGCTACAAGCTAGTATATGAAAATTTTAAATATTTTATTACCTCGTGTGGAAATCAAACCCACAGCCAGTCGCGTTTACAGTCGCACGCCTGTTCCCCTGCGCCGTGACTGGTCTCATATTACACATATAGATTATGATAAAGCATTATATAGGCCAGTTATTTTCCCACAGATCGTGACTTAATAAGTGATACTCACTAGTAACCTAGACACGTTTGAGCCTAGGCCGTGTTCTAGGTTCGATGCTCGTGTCAAACAATGAATATCAATGCGGACCGTTAGGTTTCGTGACGTTGATCGTGTTAGGAGTTAACGGCTCTATAGATAGATTACAAATGCATGTACATAGTAACAAATAAATACACATATACAAACAGGCCCTTAAATAATATGTATTTATTTATGTGTTTGGAAACACTACAGTTAGGGATTACACTAGGTTCCCTCTGCCTACTCTACTATGTGTGTTTTTAAAAAAAAACATTTTAAACTAATATTCAGTTTATTAATGAAAATATATAAATAATTTACTAAATTAAGTTAAGTAATCTAAAGTTAACTTAATTCAATGTGAACAACAAAGAAAACGAAAGGCACAGTTTAAAAAAACACCCACTGACACGAAAAAGTATCACTTTTTGAATAAACAAAGATTTGTATGAAAAGATAAATCGATACAGGTCTTAATCACGCAATTTTAAAACGTCAAAGTAATTTAAAACTTATGTGTTAAACGTTAAAATTGAATTTTCATTGAGGAATTGATCACCAATTTCCAGACACCGCGACCTGGGACAATAATTGCATCGCCTTTTTTGAAACAACGGTAAAAAGTTGTAAGAACTGGTCAAGCGAGAGTTTAATTTCATGAAATATAACAAGTACCTAAAAATTATTATTTTCATTATCCTTAAAATGGGCAGACCGTGAAGAATGGAATATTTCACATTAAGGTCTAACTTTATTAATATAATATATTTACTGTTATTACAAAGTTTAAAATTTTAAGCATCTATCATTATCGTCATTATTCGCCTTTTCACACGCATTGTTAGACACCAGCCTATCCAGAGGATATTCACTACGATCGGCTCTACGCTTCCCACATCCAGCAGTTCCTGCGACCTTCTCCAGATCATCGGTTCACCTGATCCCGACCAAACTTGTCAACTGAGCATCACCCGGATACATCGCCGCGACTCGACAAATATCTATTCTTTCCAAGATAATGAACAGATAAGCCTCAATTGCACTTTGTTTATCGAACCCATAACTGTCAAGTAACTAACTTGAATATATCGCAACTTCTTAACAAATACACCGAGCAAATGTAAAATGTGTCTTATCATGAAGTGTTAAGATTATTTCTTGCTTAACTTCATGTAATGTAGATTATTTTGCGTGTTTACAATTAGGTCAAGAACAAGCAAATTATGCTCAATTTTTTCGCAAAACTACGCTATTAGTTTATGCAAGGAAATATCGCATTCTACTTAATTCGGCGGTACGTTTCAATTTGCAAAAATCGTCGTATAATAACGTCATTTAAAGTTAATGTTATGTTTCGAATATTAGATTATTTTTTATCTTAGTAGTCATTTAAATTTAAGTACAAAATTTTGATTGAATAGCCGTTTGGATATTATTTTTTTACATAGAAATGCAGGCAGAGGGAAACTAGTGTTAACACACTACGTTCCCTATTTTATCAGAATTCTAGAAGCCTCGCGTGTTAAGTGACGGAACTCAACGCCGCACTTTGGCTCGTGCCTTCGATAAATTCATGAGATTGGCATATAATATAAATATAGATGAAACTAAAAAATGTCAACAATAGGAAAACTAAACAATTTCCATATAAAATTTACTACAATCGTATCAATTGCTCTATTAAATATGGATTGAAGCCGGTAGGATTGAACCTCTGCTTGAATCTGGTGCCCACATTAACGAGTAGGTGTAAATAAACAGCTGTGTGAATAATTAAATATAAAGCTAAAGAGTTTATATGTTTGAACGACCTAATCTCAAGAATGACTACTTTAAATTAAAAAAAAAAACGCACAATCTTATGTTAAGACACGCCGATTTTTTGAGGCTCTGCGTGTTGAGTGGAGTTGCCTCGGATCGGTCAAAGAAATATTATGAAAATATAATAATTATATATATATATATATGAAAAATTAAACACGTACTTATTGAGTTTATCGAAAGGGTAGTGACTTTGATTCCCTGATCTGACGATATTGTAATTTTTACAGTTCTAGTAGATAAAACTACCCTGCTATATGCGGGTTACAATATGTAACATACTCTTCGTCTTCTTAATTTTTGTGTATAATATATATATAATAACTATTTTCATCTGTAATGATATACAAATTTATTTAACGCTTCAAATCTGTGGGTGAGGCGTTGGTCTAAATTTATGCCGGAATTATACGACTGTAATAAATGGGAAATCAAATCATTCTAATATATGCCGATTAAGATTGGCGACACCGCTTTAAATAGGCCATAGTCTATTTAAGGGAAAGGGACTACACAAGTACTAGTTTTACGAATACGTGAAAAGGCTTTGTCTTACTTATCTTTATATACTGTATTGTTTGTATATAACAAGCGGCCAAAAATAGCATCAATATTTTTTCCGCTAAGTAGGATAGGCTGAGGGAACTCAGTGTTAGGAAATTCTATATACATTATTACATAAAAACTTGTCTGTTTAATTCATTTTATTCTAGACCAGAGTCAATTAAAAAATTTTAATGTACCGAGATTTGAACCCGCGCCTCTTGGAAACAATCAATCAATTTAAGAAAATAAAAATTACTAAGATTCATTTTTTTGCCTTTATAATCTTATTTTCCTGTTTGTTATTTCGTGTATGAGCTTTAGGTAAGTAAGTATCTGTTACTTAATTATCTGCAAGATCTCAAATACACCCACAATACGTTCAAAATGATTTATAAATATTTAAATTATGCAATATTATAATAACGACAAGTATATACCAATTATAGCTAAAACCAATTTATATGAGATAATTGAGATTTGTAAATGATAGATAGACAAACTAATAGAATATAATAAGTCTTACTTTGCAACTGAAAAATGTTTATTTCATCACTTAGGTGCCAAGGTCAAGTGGGGAACGGAGTGTCTTAACACTAATAACCTCTGAAGAATTTCTACTATTATGATCTGTTAACAGAATATCTCAACGATACCATATTATAATATAGTCACTAGACCACCTAAGCTGCCAAGTTTTATGATGATATACAGCTATGTCTAAAGTCGAATTCACCTTTTTAAACTTTTCATTTAGTTTTACGCTATAACCTGCAACTAGCGGAGCGGGCAGAGGAAACCGGTGAACTTATTGATGAGACACTCCTTTTCGTGCGGGTTCGGATCCTTCTATGAGCAAATGTTCATAGGTTTTCATGCGTTGATGCTTTGCTTCAACTGCACCACAATGGTGTAACAAACCTCAGTAACACAAAATAGGATCCAGCTCGTGCCATTGCGCAAGACCTAAGACAAGCTTCGAAAGTCCACGAGCAAAGCTAATTTTCGACCTTAAAGTGACATACTTAAAGTTCAAGTTAGTGATAATTATAGTTCTATAAGTTTATGTTGTATTTGGTTAATGCAAGAAGGTTCTTAACTTGATATTTAACGACTGTCACTATAATTTATGTATAGGAAATTAAAACTTATGGAAAATATATGTACGAGTATTATGTAGATATGTATGTAGATATCTATTGTTAGCTGTTTTTATATATTATTTTCTTACTGCCAGTCGCGGCGCGGGGGTATAACCGAGTCGGGAGTTCGATTTCCATTTGAAGAAATTATATTTTTAATATTTTTACTTCTTGGTTCTTGTATAGTTCTAGGTCTTACATTTTATCTAATAAAGAATAGATAGATAGATATATAATAAAATGGAAAAAGATTAAAGTAATCTATTACATCTGTGTAACCAATCTAGATGACATAAATCGATTACTTTTCAAAGGTTGCTTATACTTGGCCTGGAGGCTTCTCTAGTTGACATGCGATTGGTAACGCCTGGTGTAGCCTCCGGCGATAGTATCCAAATACTATTAGTATTTGCTAAGGTAAGTTACAATAGATTTTGATCACCTTTACCATTTAAATGTAACACTATATTCACTTTTCTCTATATACTTAAATCTATCCTTTTTTTGCTTCACGCTGTATCCCGCATATAGATAGAGAGAACATGAGAATCTAGTGTTAAGACACTTGTTAAAGCACCTCCGTTCCCCACTTCTATATATCTATACGTATAAAAAAAGTAATTGATCTGATCGCTGTATGTGCGTTTAAGGTATATGGAAATATCTATTATTGAGCATTTATTCATACAATAATATAAAACAAAATAAAAAAAAAAAAATATATGAATCTGTTTATAAATAAAAATGTTATATCTTGATATTAATTTACTTAATCAAGCAGACGAAGTCGCAGGCATAGCTAGTTAGAATGTTATACGAGTTATATTATCATTTTTATATCAAAATATATTTTCTCCAAAAATAGTAGCAAAATCACATAAGATAACGCATTAAAAATAGAATGAGAGAAAAATATTACATGAACAAACGCACTCGCTAGCGTCTATCGTTATTCAATTCAGTGTTAATACTATTCACAATAGTCCAACACTATTTGATTTACGACACAGATCGTAGAATACGTAGTACAGTAATACTGTACATCAGTCAAAGCTACAAACAATGTTGTCTATCGAACCTGAATGCATTATGACGATAATACTCGTGGTATTTGAACCTATGAGCGTTTATGTGCTTTTGTAGGGAACAATAGGGTAGAGAGAGAGGCTACTTATACTACCACTGCACTGCCGAGGGGGGAGGGGTGAGTGTTATGCAAGTCTTATATTATACATTCTTCTCTCTTCTATAACATTTGTGGTTAAATCCTAAAAAAATAATAGTCTTAAAAGATGGACAAAATTTGGTATCAAAGTCTCTTTCAATTTGTTCAAGTGAGACATCAGATAAAAAGACACTGGCTAAGCTAAGCTTGTATTTGCTCGTACGGACCCTCGGTGAGCGAGCCCGACTTGCGCTTGTCCGGTTTTTTTATTTAACTTCATCCCACACATAGCGAGGTAGGCATCTATAACTAGTGGAGGTAATTTGATTACGCCTGTTCGCATAAAAGCCAATGAACCATATAAAATAAAAGATGTACACTTTAAGCTTGTTACAAGAAGCAAAATATAAAAAAAATCCTCTCTCTTTCGAAATATTATAATACGTATATTCACACTGTAGTATATATATATATATATATAGGGATGTATTAGAGAGAGTTGGGCATACGTTCCCCTAAGTGGGAATCGAACTTACAACGGTTTCGTTTACAGATAGACGCTGCGCTATCACTACGTACCTCCAGTAGACGGTACTTTAATATATGTACAAATAAATAAGTAATCTTAGTATAATTGACCTATTACTGACCTGATGCATTTGATCTAAGATAAAGGTCTACGCCTCGACACTAGTTGATTAATGTATTCACTCTGGTGGTAAGGGCAAAAGCGCGGTGGAGAAGCTCAGGCAGAGCTTTGCCATAGATCCAAAAAAAAAAATTTTTAATTTAGTTAGTAGAACGAAAAAACTTTAATACAAACTAAACTAAAATTATGTTATAAAATTATTTTAAATTAGAATAAAATGACTACATACTGTATTTCCCTAACGACGACCCCATAGAAATGAATAGCAAACGACCAATAACTATCGAAGGCAACTTTGTTCCGAGTCAACGTGCACTGTTCATGGAACCGGTCCAGAACCGCTTCTCCTTTTCTCCGCCAGCAAAAGTTCATATGTCTCTAGATACACTATACTATACTATTCTACAGAGTATTGCAGACTGTAGCCTGTAATACTATAGTTCTTGTATGTTGTAAGTTATAGCCGCAAAGTAAATCTAGTTATTATCTTTTAAAAAATTTGTATTATTTTTGCTATTTTTGTTTCTATTTTAGAGTTATTATATTGTATAACATTATTGTTGTTGAATGATTTTACTTTTCAACAGTTTAAATTTAATTTTTGTCTATAAAATATATTATTTTATATGAAGTGCCTCTATTTCCTGCCATTATACCATTTTTGTGTTTAGTCCTGTATCCTATATATATAAGGATAAGCAGAGAAAGCCTACTGTTAAAAAAAAAACTCTCTAAAGTATACGTAGCAGCAAATTTTCGTGTTGGAATTCAATGTCGCAATTTATTTTATTATCACAGCGGAGGTATGAAAATAAATTTATTTCCTCGAGAGGTATTTGAACCTACACCTGTCACGTATCAGCTCCACCACAACGGCTTCTACAATTCAATTACATAATCATTATTTAAAAAGCCATTAAAAAAACCTATTAAAAAATATATAAAATGCAAATCGCTGTCTTCCACAAATGAAACCACAACAAAGACGGTAGCTGTCCTCAAGCAAGATATTTCTTAAGTTTCCTGTTCGCCAGGAATTACGTTTATTTCTGTTTATTATTTAGGGCTTACCTTAAGTTATGATGAACCACATATTCTAAATATTTGGCAAAAATAGATAAGTCGAGATCCGGTAACTGTAAAATTATCTATAGAAAGAAATCGAAATATACTATAGAGTCCAGTCGTGGTACATATGTTGGGTTCGATTCCCATTCGACAAAATGAAATATTTAATATTTGAATTTCATCGCTCTAGTTACTAAGTAAAGCGTGGCGTTGAGTTGGGACACTTAATAGTGTCTCGAATTCAAGCGGAAAGTGGGCAACTGAGTATTTTAATGCGATGTTTTATTTTATTTCCTTAAATCCTTTAATTTAAAATCAAATTCTAAACATAATATGTTTTCAAAACAATATGATTCATTGAAATAAATATATATGAATAAGTGACTTTATTCCACACATTCAATAATATTTATTATTAGTATATACTATAAGAGATAAATATATAAACGCGAGTATTGTGCGCCAACAATGTTACAACAGTGATAACTTTGAATGAGATAAGTGTAGTACTATGCTTATTGAATATTGTTAAGGGCTAGTTTATTTTAATGGGGATTTATTTTTCTTCACATCTTCGCTCCGGTAACTTTTGGTAACCGAATGCGGCGTTGAGTTACGCAAATAGCGAATTCTAGGCTCCATTTATTACAAATTCATTACAAAAGTTATTATATTTTAATACAGTATCAAGACTCTCCGTGCTCTCTTTGTACAGAGCTTCGAGACATTTTTTATTAAGTTGCGAAATTCAGATAGTAAGTAATGAGTTCATTTTCCTAAGCTTCAAACCCTCAACCATCGTATTCACAGTCAGTTCTGTATAGCTACGCTATTAACTAAAATAACAAAAACAAAAACATTTCATATATATATAGGCCTTAAATTAAAAATTAAATACAAACAAAATGTAAATTGAAATTGCGTTATCAGAGGAAACCACACAAAGGCGTGTACGACGTTACAGTATAGCCTGTACGAGTGAGTCGGCCAGATCACTCGACCCTATTTCCACGTTCTCTTTTATTTATACTTAGAATTACTTAGAAAATGAACATTATCATTGTATTTTACATTTTTATTTAGGTAAAAATCTAAAAACTTTGGATTACGCCTTTAATTTTTTATTTTTTAAGTCAAAATAATGGAGAAAGCTATGGAAAAAACGGATTTATAACTTTTAATTTATATAGGAATGTTTCTTTGAATAGTATGTGTAGTATGTGAGTGTCATCTATTATAAAATATATATTATTGTGATTTTATAATCATCCAAGAAGCAAAGAAAATTTATTAAAATAAATCAAACTTCGACCACTCAAAACGTAATGCCTCCAAAATTCAACGTAAAATGGCAGTGTCTTAATAGAAACGGAGTATCTTGACACTAGATTTCCGGATTTCCTAGACTTATGTGCGGGAAGCTAAAAAAAATCAAACAGATACAAATTATTTTAAACAAGCTGCCCACGTGTTGGGACAATAAATAAGAACGTCAAGTACAGATAGGGCACTTTATTAGTCTTTCAAGTGGTTTTCTATTGGACAAACTATAATATAATATAATTTGTAAAGCTTACTTTATACTGATTTGTAAATTAAAAGCTTATCGTCGATACACGCCACACAGATTTATATTGATGTTGAAATCGATAGGTCAGCTTTGTTCTGTTTAAAGTTTATGTTTATTATGGATTAGTAAAGTTAAGTGGAAGAGTTTGTTTGGTTGAACGTCCTAACCTCTAGAACTACTGTGTTAATTACTTATGTGTTGGATAGTCAATTTATGGAAAGGCATAGGAAAGAGATATATAGATTATGACTTGGATTCAAATCCCACTTGGGTTAATGAAGTATATAGTATCCTCATTTCCTGGCTCTATTAACCAGGCAAAGAGCAGCGTACAGCTTACAACGGAAGAGAGTGTCAGTTCAATATTCAAAATAACGAAAACAACCAAATGAAAATAGTTCTTTACCCCGAATTTTAATCGAACCCGCAACCCTCATACTTACAGTCGAACGCTGTACCGAGAAGGCTTCAGTAATTACCATAAAACCTGATGCTACCGTTCCAAGTATATTATAGTAATAGCATTATATAAAGCTATTCCAATATTATATTAACTTTCTTCGCCGCGATCCGATTGCGTCTTTTTGACCGCATAATATTATATTTTACAGCCGCGAGACCGTTGTTGAGACAAGTTTTTAGTGATGTCAGTGGTTTTTTAGATGTTATATCGATATTTAGATATTATTATATTTATGCTATTTAACTTTTGAATGAAAATCAAATATTTTGTTCACATAAAAAACGTCCTGTGTTACATATAAAAAGAAAAATTATAATTAATTATTAAATTGAGAACGCCGTATCTTAACACTGACTTTCCTCTGACTGCGCTGGTGTATATATTATGCAGCGTGAAGCCGATTTATTTTTGTATAGACAGATATAAAAATCTATAATATCTAAATATTTTTGTATAAATTACTACAATTCCAAAAGCATCGATACATTTCCATCGACAAAGCAATGTCTTACACCTTTGAATTATAAAAGATGTTAGATTAGAGCAGCGCACGCGCCAATGCGGTCACGCCAGTTGTAATTCAATATTATTGTATTTATTGCCTTACCTTACTTATGTATGTAAAAGATCTTCGTATCTATATATTTATTTTATAGCATATAAATCTTCTTGACGAGTAAAGTAGGTAGACGGAAACCTAGTGTTAAAACACTCCGTTCTGTATTTAAGTATGCACGTGTTTAACCGTAAGTGAAATTAATTAGTTTGTTGAGTTTGTGTACGTAGTAGAGGTAACCACTTATAGAAAACATTGATAACGTAACTCAATGCCGCACTATATCTAATCACATGAGTAAGTGAAAGTCATATTATTTAAAATGCTGGAACCGAAGAGTTGTAACAATCCACAACTCTATAGTCTACTACTAAAGAACTATAGTGATCTTAAAAAATAATTAACTTTACATATAAAAGTTACTGACTGACAGCAATGCGCAGACAAAATTATACTTAAAAATTTGAAATATTTCATTTTGGGAGTGTACCACTAAAAGATATTTGAATCTTTAGTTACATACGGTTCTTTGAAAATGATATAAAAACAAGAAAATAATTCAGATTAGTAAGTAAATAAATTATTTACCGTAGTTCGCGCAGGCGAAGCCGCGAACGACTACCTAGTATAAGAGACAAACTTAATACTATCTGTGTAGGTGTTCGTCTAAGCACTTGCATCATATTTTCACAATGCATCACAGAAACCACATTTAAAAGTACTCTTACTGTTATCTTTATACTAATGGCTACATAAATCATAACTTAAACGATGGTTAACTTTATTCGTTAAGTAACGGTTAAATTTAACTGTTGTAGTGTAATCTTTAGTGAGACACGTGATATATTTCGTGCTTTAATATGTTTAAACATATTGGGATTTTTTTCAGCTTCTTGCTGTATCCCGCACACAGCAGGGTAGGCAGAGGGAAGCTCGGTGTTAAGACACTTCGTTCCCCACTTCCTGCCGGATTCTGGAGGCATTGCGTGTTGAGTGGCAGAACTCAACGCCGCGCTTTGCCTCGACACCAGAGCAAAGAAAAATGGAAATATAAAAAAATATTTCACTTCCTCGAGTGGGAATCGAACCCACAACCGTCGCGTTTACCCTTGTGCCACTGCGCCACGACGGCCTAAATTGTTGGGAATTATTTTTATTTTAAATATCTTTTTTTTTAGCGGATAGGTAGCTATGTATAGAGCATAGTCTCAAGATATTCTGTTCCTCAATTTTCAATACACTGCGTGTTGAATGTCTAACCTCTTACTTCATTCTGAATGTTTTACTACTATGTACTAATATGTATACTACATGAGTAGCACAGGTATCCCTGTGCGTGCAACGTTTGACGTTTGTTTGTGGGTTCGATTCCCATTTGAGGAAATGCTGTTTTCATTTTATTATTTCTCTGAGTTTAGATGGACTACTATGATTCCACATCAGATGCGCCTGTCTTCAGACCAATTATAGCCTAGATCCTTCCCAGGCCTAATAGTTATACGATAAAAAGTTTTATTTTATTTATCCGAAGACGAGATTCGACGTACATATGAACAAAATATAAGTTCTATTCTATTAATACTTGATCAAATCTACATATAATTTTTCACAAATATATTAAAAATTATATATATGTATGTACATATTTTTTTTTACTCTACATAATATATAAAAGTGAATACTTAGTGAATATTTAGTATTTTTCCTCCTTTCGTTCGCAATATTAGCCACTAAATGAAATAGGTTCTCAGAACATTATAATTATATACACGCAAACCTGGAAAAAATTTCACAACATAACCAAGATTATATTACAACCTAGGTATTAGCACTTAGGCTAGCTATTAAAACGAATTAAGCCTAGATTATTGTTAATCATAGTCTACTACGACGTATGAAGGAGACCAGCGTAAATTGAGATTCGTTTCTTTATAATTTTGTATGGGATAAACGTTTTTGTGTACACTGGTTGTTATGTAGGGTAGATTTATTATTGATGTACAAGTAATATTTTATATGAGTATTATAATATAAATTATTTCGTCCCTGAGTGACTGACAGACAACGGACAGACGGAACAACTGGAGTTTGAATATTGAAGTTTAGAATATACTTATGTACCTACTTATTTTTCGAAATATCCTAAATCTCCTCCACCCCCTATCCTACCTACGTTAGGGTATTTTATAATTCATATTACAAGTAATTCATTAAAAATTAAATTAGCAGAATTTTTTGGGCAGACTCGACCGGATTTAATACCACCCCCGGCATTTAAAACCGGCGTGAAGTAGTGGCCCTTGCCACTGCGTTTCGCATTAGGTAATGCCGGGCCCCGGTGCCCTTCATCTCCACCTTAAAGGCTGGCAACGCACCTGTGGCTCCTCTGGTGTTGCATGGGGCCGTGGGCGGCGGTGATCACTTACCATCAGGTGACCCGAACGCTCGTTTGCCTTGTCCTCTCCCATAAAAAAAAAAAAAATAGCAGGAATCTGGCCAGAAAAAAGGAAATATTTTTTTTTCGAGAATGTAGCAACAACCACAGTACAGTCAAAGAGTATATACATAAAAATAATATTACTTATCATACTTTATATATTAAAAAAACCTAATTCTTATAGTAACTATACAGAACCAAAATATAATATACCGTTTCAACAAATGTCCACAGAACAAAATAACACACGCGACGCTGCGTCTGCGCATCGTCATCGTGACAGACGCTAATGTAATGGTGATGGCACTTGATAATAAAAGAAATAATCTTTATATGACGGTCGTCTTGGCGCAATGTAACGTTTTAACTATAAGCGCGATGGCTGTGGGTTCGATTTCTACCCGGAGAAGTTTATTATTTTCATTTTTTAGCTCTGGATAAAGTTTTAGCAGCGTTCAATGAGCCACTCAACACTAAGTCCCAAAGGTTCTGCATGGTTGTATGCGGGTTACAGCGTGAATCTAAAAAATACTTAACCGTTGACATACTAAAATGAAAACGTCACAAAATATAAAGAAAGCGAGCACAAATTTTTCCCGCTGTAAACGAATGTATATAAAAAAAAAAAGAAATATACTAAAAATATTTAATTACACTAATAAATCAGAAAAAAAGCACATTAATAACTAAAAAATTAATACAAAAACAACATTGAAGACGAACTTGAAAGCTTAAAAGTCACTTGTAAAAATTTTTATGGTTTCTCTAGAAGCATTTCAAATATAATAGATGATTTACAAACGTCAGAACTCACTTATTACTATATAATGTAAGATATAATGGTTACGTAATAGTAGGTTGTATTTCATGAGTTTTGTGTTATGGCGCTAGCTTATCTTGTATGTGCTTAGATTATTTGTTCTGTTTTTTCTTTTGTTTAAATTATGAAAGAAGCATTCGTATTAGTAATTATTAATTCTTTAAATATGATTAAATTGGGGCCAGTTTGGGGGGTTTAAGAGTGTAAGTTTAAGCGCGGCCAGTTATGAGTTCGATTCCTACTTGAGGAAATTAAATATTTAATGTTTTCTTGTTTTTCGCTCTGGTTACGAGATAAATTAACGCGTTCAGTTTCGCCACTCGAAACGCAATGACTCGAAGAATTTGGCGGAAAGTGGGGAACGGAGGGTCTTAACACTAGGTGCGGGATACAGTGTGAAGCTGTGAAAAATGTACTAGATGATATATGTAAATATAGTAGCATAGTAGTTATTTACTTTATTGCGATTACTAATACCTAATTTTAACACACTTTATCTAAACAAATGATAATATAAATATTCTAAATAATAAATCATTTACCCGAATATTCGAACCTGTATCCCCTTCCCACTGGCTGAAAGGCAATCAAGGAATAGCATAAAAAAATTACAATAATATATTTAAAGTATGCATGCATCGTATCATAAAGTGAAACTTTTATTCCAGCTTGATGAACTATCACGATTTTGTATGCGTGCTTCATATTTCACATTATCTTTTTATTGTTTTATATGACAATAATATATAGAGTGACAGACATGTCGTATTGAAATTAGAAACTTTAAAAGTTTAAAAGCTCTACTGTTTAATGTGTGGATTCAATTTTCATTCGGAACAATTATACGAATAATCTTTTGTGCTACCAATTATTTCGTTTTAAATGTAAAACAAGTTAAAACTCGGCGTTAGGTTCTGTTACAGGGAATATCTCATAAAACTTTTGACAAAAAATCTTTTGCCGTATTCAGTGGACACCAGGGTAGACAAAGAAAATCCAGTGTTAAAACATCACCGTTCTCTACTTTCCATCGAATTCTAGAGGAATTGTGTATTACTGGGCTTCTGTGAGAAGCCTTCTTTTCATTTGCTAGCGATAGAATAAAACAAATGTAATAACTTATACAATGGTGTCACTAACCCATAAGAAGCGTACCCAAACACTAATTTCTATACACATCAACTTTCCCATTAAATTCCACTACGTTTTAGTAAAAACGTATCTGGCTATAGAAGATGAATTCGCTATACGTTTGCTAAATGAAGCGTGGCTGTAGGGCGTTGTACTGGATTATGGTGAACTATTTCTTTTTACCGGCGTCACGCTTTTTCCCGCATAGAGGGGTAGGCAGAAACTAAGTGCTAAGGACTCCGTTCTTCACTTTCCAATCAATTTTTGAAATATTGAACGTCAAGTGGTGGAATTCAACGCCGAGCTTTGTCTACGAAAGTGAAAGATAATCGTTATACTTACATTAAGTTTAGTAAGTTAAGAGATAGATTTCGCTTAATAGTTTATGTTAGCTAGTTATCTACAATAATCTATATTTATAAAAAGAAAAAAGAGCTTATTTGGTTGAACGTTCTAATCTTAGGATCTGCTGAATCGATTTAAAAAAAAATGTTTGGATAGTCCACTTATTACTGACTGAGAGGATGACTACATTCAGGCTTATACTACATCACGTTAATCATTTCTATGTAGTATATATCTGCCATCTGAGTAACTTCAGGCACTTGGAATTGGTCAGAATTCTAAAAGCGCCGTGGCTAAAACCTAGTCAAAGTCAAACTCAATTTCACAAAATTAAAAAATATATCGGAGTGTCTTCACACTACTTTCCCTCTGCCTACCCTGTTGTGTGCGAGATACAGCGTGAAACTGAAGTTAAAAAATATATTTTCAAAGGAAAACGAGGCCACAACGTGTGTTTCATGATTATTAAATATAGAAGACAATACGTTTACTAAAGTGTCACAAAAAAAGGGTGAAAGAAAGCTAATCTGACGTTTTACAAAACTTGATGGATTGTCCTACACTGGACTATAGATTTTTCAATAATAGTCTATATTTCCAAGACTTAAAGATCAAAATGATTAAAAAATCAGATTAAATTTTAGTTTGAAGAGTTACAATGGATTAGAAAAAGTAATTGAACTTTACGGTTGACTTATTTATAACTTACACGATCGCTTTTTGGTATAAAATAATAGTTGTTAGTTATTATATTATAATTCTGTTTAAAAAATGAATAAATCGACGTGCAGCAGTACAGTGTGTTACAGTGACTCTAAACACGGCGATTGTGGGTTCAATTCCCAATATATACTTTTTATATTACAATCAAATAATTTAAAAAAATAGTTATATAAATTATAGCCTATGCGTTATTCTAATGTATAAGCTTTAATATTACTGTAAAGTTTCATGAAAAATAATTAAGTAGGATTTACGTGACAGTGAAATACTATCTGGATAGTATAAGTAAGTAACAAAACTTACATTAAAATAAATTTTATAAGCCAATATTAACAAGTACTTAATATATTCTTTGTCGATTTACTCACCAACATCTCGTTAGATGATGAATTTTAAGTGACTAAATCGGACTTACCTGAAAACAAAATTATATAAATTAATATAAGATATTATTATAATAATTGTATAATATCAATATAAAATAGTATAATTTTATAAATATTAAAGCCAAATAAAATATTTTTTTTATTATGTATAGTAGAACAGTATAAAGCTCGTCGTAAAGTCGTGGGTTCAATTTTGACTCGACCAAATCGTATTTCAATTATTTCAATTTCTCCGCTACGCATGTAAGTAGTGGAATGCGAAAAAAAAATGCCCTGACATCATTTTCCCTTCTGCCTAATGTTGAATTTAGTATTATATTTAAATATAAAAAATAATATAATCGATATTTGAATCTAAAGTGAAATAGGCTTACTAATAAACTCTAAGAAACGATCCAATCATTCTCGGAAGGACGACAGGAAAATCAAACGCGCTTACTGAGAAAACATCGAAAATTACATCTTACAGTCACATATTAATAATTTGAGGCCATATAACATAATTAAATGAGCCGTTTATTATGTATCATTTAGTTTTCTATTTTAAAAATTATAAAAAAAATGTATAAAATTTTTTAGTTGCGTCCATGTGCCACATTAATACTAATAATATATTTTTTTATATTTGGTAATCATTAAGATTCTTATAATATAATATACTATATTCATATTTCTACATATAGACGTCGTGAGCGTGTAGTCTTCAGCAGATTCCTCGCCCTGGTATTCCTTGTCTTATAAGACAAGGCTCAGCGTTTAGTTCCGCCACAACAGGCTTGTCGGGCACATCGGATGGAAAGTGGGGACCGGAGCATGTAAGTACTTTGACTTATTCTGTTGTGAGCGTGATACAACGTGATGTCATAAAAATATCTGTGATCTAAAATCTCCCTTACTTAACTATATCGAGAACTTGATAACTATCAAATAAGTACTAATAACTAATGAAAATATATCTTCATAATTCTCTATTAAAATATTATACGTATATGCATATTTTGCACAAATTAATTTTTTTTTAGTTAGCCTTTTCCGAGCTTGGAAAAGATCTCCCATGACACCATGGCATAAAAATTGTTGACATAAAAAAATTGCACTTCTTTTTTATCTATATATAAATTCTATTTATAAGTCAATTCAAAAGAATTGCTAAGTCTTAACGACCGAAAACAAAGAGATCAACCAACATAAGAGCGCCAGACGGTCGCCCACACCCGACTAAATTGCAAATACAAAAAGGAAAAAAAAGTGAAAAAAAAAAACAACAAAAATCATTTAATCTCCAAACGGCCAAAGAATCGGAACACGTAAATTAAGTTCATCAAAAACGGTATAATAAAAAATTACTTTAAAAAACCTGTTCTCGATTACAACAAACGGTTGATTATTTACAAGAAATCGTCATAAAAGTCTGTATATGGGTAAAAACTTTCATTTCGTTTTTTCTTTTTCTTAATTTCTTAAGTGTTTTTTTTTTAAGTGTTGAGACACTCCGGTCTCTACTAATCGTAACAAGCAATGCATATTAAGTGAAATAATAGTACTTTTAGACTCGTCGTGCCGCAGTGGTACTACGTTCGACTGTAAATATGACGGTAAAATCAGTTGTGGATTTGATACTCATTTAAAATAATAATTAATTTTAGACTTTTTAGAATAATTAATTTTAGAATTAAAATTTTTTCGTCCAGCCCTAAGATGATGGAGCCTAAGGGTGTGACTGTAAAGACGATACTTGTGGGTTTGATTACCACACTACCGACACTGATATATGCAGCTATATATACCCTAGCTACAAAAATACTGCTTTAGACTGAGTGAACTCAATAAAGACCCGCTTTCCGAATGGGCATCGAACTCAGGACTGTCGCTACTATCAAACACTGTCTCTACACCATGATGGTATCAAAAATATAATGACGCACTTAACATATTAAACGATAATAACAACACAACTACTATTATATACAGATTCTAAGTAAGAAAAACATTTTAGACTTTAATTGTCAATAAAACAAAGCGCTACAATGAAGACGTTTGGATTTTAAAGAGCTTTTAACATTTGTTTCTCATGCAATGGTGCATGTCCGTCTTTCCCACGTCATTTCGGCTATATTGATGTAATGAAATGAGAAATTAAATATAATTTGATTGTGCTTCACAGTATGATATAATACAAGAATAACGCTCTTGTGAAGTATCAGTCAGTAATCATTTGTAAAGTTTTGTATATGTAATTGCTGTAATTGTGAGAATTTTAAACTTCTCGTTTAAAAGTTTTTCCGTCTATACATTCGGCGGAAAGTGGAGAAATTTTCTTTTTTAATTAAATTATTTGATCGGATTAATCGTACTACTTCTGCATACTCTGCTTTGTGAGAGCATGAAGCTTGTTTAGATTATGTACTTCTAAAAAAAAAATTGATGGCTTGATGGCTCTAAAAGACGATGAAAATATTAAATATATCATACATTCAATTGGAATCGAACCCACAACCTGCTAGCGTTGACAGTTACACGCTTATACTCCCGGCCAACGAGAGCCTCAACAAAAAAAAACAAAACTTATCTATAACCTGTTTACATAAAGCATAATAATCACAATATAATAATAACAACAAACCAAGCCCATCACTATTTCTCGGTAACATCTCCTAATGTCCGCGAGAACGACACTACGTACAGCCTTTGTCCCATAATTGCTTACACGTGCTAAGCTGTACGAGCTTAAAGCATCTGGTATTACCACGTAATTATCTAGTAATAATTGTGGTTACTGTAGGACTGTGGAAAAATGTCTGAATGTCAACGAGTTGATATAAATATAATAGTTTTGGGTTCGACAACCAATCGGACGGAGGATTTTATATGAATGTTGAATCTTCTTTGAGATGAAGCTCGGCGAGAGCTGGAATTTTATCCAGAGTGAAGAGTGAGTCCAGAAGATTCAAAAAGAACTCGGGTTTATATTTATTTACTATAGTAAGTATTTTTTTACATATCCCAGTGAGAAAAAGCATGGCATTGAGCTACATCTTAACACATAATGTCTTAAATTATGGCAGGAAGAGGAGAAAATAGTATCGTAAAACTAGATACTCTCATAAATACTCAGTAACGGAAGGATTTTATATTATGAAATAAAAATATATTATATGAAATATGTAGATGTTAATTAGAAACAGTAATGATGATACCAACTTACATATCAGATCATTGGTAATTATTATGGGATGGGCTTCCTTTATGACTGCTACTCTACTACTCTAAGCTGATAAAACTCATTTGTAAATAATTATTATAGTGTATTACGGGTTTGTGCGGGTTTGAGCCCGCACGCGTCGCTTGCATGGACTATATGAGTAAAACTTATAATCCAAATTTTTCCTGTGTCCATAAGAATTTCCGGAAATCCTCTCTTGTTGTTTTCCTTACACTCCACAAGGAGCTTTTAGCTTTCTACGAATGTAAGTAGGGAGAGGGAAGCTAGTGTTAACGGAAAACTAACTAAATAAATTTTACTTAATTTTTGACGACACAAGAGTGTCGCCCGCAAACGCGACGGTTGTAGGTTCGATTCCCTCTCGAGGAAGTGAAATATTTCTTTACGTCTATATTTACATTTTTCTTCGCTCTGGTGTCGAGGCAAAGTGCGGCGTTGAGTTCTGCCACTCAACACGCAATACCTCCAGAATTCGGCAGAGAGTGGGGAACGGAGTCTTAATACCGAGGTTCCCTCTGCCTACCCTGCTGTGTGCGGGATACAGCGTGAATCTGAAAGACTTAATTTTTTTTAAAAATTACAATATCAATTAAGATTTGAACCGGATACTATCAAGTTAACAAGAAAAACCTCCTTAAAAGAAAAAAATATCATGAAAGCGTATATTTAAAATAGCTAAAGTTATTCTATTTTATCATGGGTTTATGTGGAGGCGCCATCTACCGAGCATATCAGGAAGCTATCAGATATTACAAAGACAACCTGAGTCAGTAAATTTTCATTTTAACTATTAGTTACGCTTTTAAGTAAATTATAACCAAATAACTAATAACAATTTAAAATACTTCCATTACCTACTTTTCATCGAATTCTTGAACTTGAACTTCATATATGGGTGGGACGCCGCGCAAATTCATATAATGTTTATTTATATTCATTCGCTATAACTCGTCCATTGTAATATATAAGAGAAAACGGAATAATTATTCACTAGATTCTCAGTTTTACTCACTAAATATTTTAATAAATATAATTTATTTTATTTTACTCTTCTGTATAAGAAAAACTTTCTACAGAAAAGCACAGACCAACTATTCTAAGTCATTTTTAAATCGACCACAACAACGAAAGGACCTTTACTAATCCCCGAATGATAATCGAACCCACGACTGTTTGCATTTACAGTCACTCTTCTGAATTTATTACTACTAAAATTCATATAAAATATAATGAAACAAAAGTGTTTATCACAGAGCAATACGTATATATAGTATGTAATATCAAATGACATACTAACCTATTAAAAAGTCTTACAGAGACTGTTGACCTTTTAGTGCATCGACCCTAAGGTGATGGTCCTTAATATAAGAGATACTAAGGAATATTGTTATTCATTATTATTTTAATATTTAATATTAGTTTAATACACAAGATAGTGTCAAACACAGTAGATGTAGGTTCGAAACCAAGTAAAGACTTTTTCCAAAAAATGGTTTACCTTTTTTTTTGGGTTCCGTACCAATAAAACAAGTAATATTTTTTCATGAGGCCATTTCTTCGCATCGAATCGATCGCATGCGAATGTTATCACGACAGATTGTAGATTCGATTCCCATTTGAGGAAATAATATATTTCATATTTTCATTTCCTCGCTGTGCCTACCTAACCTAAGACTAACCTCAACGCTAGGCTCTATGTTATTGCCAGAGTGAAAACATCAGAATAATTAATTCCTTTGATCGATAATCGAACCCACAACAGTCACATTTACAGGTGGCAACTCCAATTTATAGTTTTCAAGTAATACATAATATAACATAGAAAGACGGAATTCTCTTGCAATAATTTAATCTAGCACTTCAACTCATTTATTATACTCATTTTGAAAATAAAAAATTTCAAATTATCTAACACTTAAAATAAACATGCTTAACCATATTTCACGCCGAAACTTTAACCAGCCTCGTATAAGACCTGGCTGTACCTAAAACCAGTTCTCAACAGGCGTTCTAACTATCTGAGCATATTTCGTAATACCGTTATTCGCTTAGTAATTTATTATGGTGCCTTGGTAAAGGTACATCCCTATTATATATATATGGGGGTTTAGCTTGACTAAATTATTATGTTTACGATTGTCGTTATAATATTATAAGCTTAAAGTTTGTTTATATGAGTTGGTTTCTTGTAAATTTCCACTTGTATGACGTAAAGCTCATAGTTTTCGAGCTTTCGTTGGAGTTTTGAGCCGCTATCATCATAATTCAATGGACTCATATTTTAATACTAAAAATCTAGTGGATATTGTTGGTTTGGTTTAACGTGTTGATCTCAAAAACTACTAATGTACTTCAGAATATATTTCTAATACAATGTGATGTTAAACTTGACTAAATCTCTATATTTACGAATTTAGTAATATTATATAGCTTTAAGTTTTTTGTATATTTGTTGTTTAATCTTTTTTAATTTTACGTTCATTCAATTCAATATTTTCATTTCATTACTCTTGTAATGAGGCAAAGGCGTCGAGTTCCACTACTTAATACCTGATATCTCCAGAAATGTCTTTACATTAGGTTCAAATAGAGCGTAAAGCTAGGTAAAAAAAAATTAAATTTCCTTTAAAGAGTCGTTACCTAGACGAAATGCAATCTGTTTAAATTTTTTAAATATACAAATATTATTTATGAGTATCTTACCTACAAACAGTGTATAAATCATTTCATAGATAAATTTAATTTTCATATAAATAATCTCTATAATATATTTATTGATGAAAGCGAATGAATCTTTATATTTATTTATTTAAGCTGCGTTCCGTAAGCAAAATAGGCAGAGTAAATCTAGTGCTTAGACACTCTGTTTCCCACTCTCTGTCCAATTGAGAACACACTGAATTTACTCGTATCCCCAGTAGCAAACCCACGTCGAGCCATCAGACGTCGAGAAAAAATATCGGCCATAAACATGTTTATGCATGTTCCATAGGAAGGTGTCGTTGGCTAACTTTTTATCTATACAAGGTGAGGCGAATAATAATAACTAAATACGTGATAAGAATTTTTAAGGACTTTAAATAAATATTTTTGACGATATTATTTTTTTCTGTATATTTGAAATATACTTAAAATAAATAATATTATAAGTAACGTTTCTTTTGTACACGTTGTTATTTATTCTTTAGATATACAAGGGAATACATAATGTTAATACACCCTGTTCGGAATTCAACGCCGCGATTTGCGTTTACGCCTATATTAAATATGTAATATATATCCTCCAAAGGGTAATCGAACCCATAACCACCATGTTTACCGTCGCACGCTATCTCTGCGCTGTAATAAATAAAAATATTAAGAAATAATTAATTCCCCCGAATGGGGGAACCCCGAACCATCGTCTTTACGGTCAGAAGGTTGTCCCACTACACAACAATAGCCTTATTATTATTAAACGATTACAATATAAACACCTGTTTGAAACAACACCAGTGCTAAAATATTTTATCCCCTCACATCAAGTATGTAGTTTTTTTTATAAAAATAATCCAGTCAAGTGCTATTGAGTTTTGTGGACCAAGGGTTCCGTATTTACTTTTTGTACTTTTTATAATATAGTTTAGATTGAGATTTAATCTTTAAAATTTTACTTAATATCAAATTCTCAAGGGTCACTACTACATTTTTTTTTCAGCTTCACGCTATATGCTTCATGTTATCATAATAACACTTTGTTCTCCAGTTTTTGTAATGTAATGTTGAGACACTTCGTTTTAAATTTCCGTCAAGTTTTCGAGACATTGTGTGTTGAATGGCAGACCTCAACAGCATCGTTCGTCTAAAGTGTAAAAAACTAAAGACGAGTAATTAAAATTAATTAATTATAACCACTTATCCTACGGAGAGTCGAACCCAGAACCGTCGCAAACGATGTCCGTATATACAATGATATATATTTTTTCCCAGAAAATTATGAAACTTTATTTAAAAATTCATGACCCTTTAAGCTCTACAACTAAAAATTGTCTCGACAACAAAAAAAAACATCTAAAAATTGACAGTTGAACAAAAAATATTACGCCCATTGGACTTACCGAAGCGTCCCTTTCCACTTCATCTGTAATTAATGTATTTGAACCGTGACTTACTGTACTCTAACTTACCTTAAAACTCACCACCTTATTGCCCAAGTACAAAATGTTATAATTCTTTATAAACTATAAAGCAGAAAGAAAAAAAATTGATATATTTTCCAAAAATTGTAGAGACCACACAGCTTTTCGATGAGCTTTGCTTACGATTGACATTGTGAAGTTCGATTCGAATTAGATTTTTTTATAATATTTCTTTAGTTTTATATTTGGCTTTAATAATAAATAAATTATATCAATAAATTTTGTTACTTTTATTCTACATTTAATGTAAGTATAGTTTTTCATATTGTATATTAGTCTTGAGTGTTTTCATCTTTTTCTTTTTAAGTAATAAATAATAATGTGTTAAATCTAATGATTTAACACATTATTGTATTTTTCAATAAAATGTATCTTCATATATTTCTATAATAGCAAAAAAATCAAAACGAATTAAAGCAAAGAACTGACCTTTGACCTTTAACACAAAAGATATGCCACCTTCGGACTTTATGGTCATATATTATAATAATATAACATATTTATATATATGTAAACAGCAACACGTAGTAAGTGAAATGCAACGTTTTCGATTTCTTTGTCCAAGTAACATTGAATAATATCGATTTTACTTTCGAAGTCGACTCGTTTTAGCGGTGTTATAGCCGAGCTTGAGCCAAGTTAAAGGATTACTCACGTAGCCGACGGTCGCTAAGTAATCGATTTTTATTGCAAGTATTTAAGAATATATTTGTTTTGAGTTTTAAAATTACGCTGTATCCCGCATATGAAGTAGAAACCTGGGAATTCTCATTCTGATTCTCTTTTTATTGAGTGGCGAAACTCAACGCCGCGCTTTGCCTCGTTATCAAATTGAAGAAATGAATATATTAAATATTTTATTGAGTTTCAAAAATATATATATGTAAAAATATATATTTATCTTAAAGGAACAGCAGTATTTATAACCAATATTTATATAATGTTATAGTAAACTCATAACTCAAATAAATAAGAAATATACATTTAGTACAGATAAATATATTTTCCGCTGTTATATTGAACTTGGGCTGCCTCGTTCGTGACTAGAAACAGAGCAAGTTTAAATTCAAGAGTGAACTAGTTTACGTTGGTCCTTTGGAAAGGAGTTACACTATTGAGTTGAAGATATTCTATTGTCCTTACATATATTATATAATATCTTTATTATTATTATTTTATTATTCATGTTAGCACTGGGTTCCCAGGTTCCCTTGTCTTTCTTGCTATTTGCGGGATACGGAGGGAAAAAAATATAATATTATTTTTGACAGACAAACGGAACCTAGTGTTAAGACACCATTTGCCACTTTCGCCGACTTTTTCGAGACACTGCGCGTTAAGTAGCGTAACTCAACGCCGCGCTGTGTTAGTGTTATGTAGGTTTATTAGCATAACGAGGAACTGAAAATATTTAGTTATTCATTTTTGTGATAATTGAACCCATAACCGTCTCGTTTTTACATGTCTCACTGCGCTAATTTGCATAAAATGATAAAGATGTTGTTCATATAACTAAGTACCAGCGAGTATTTTGTATATATATATATGCCTTGTATTGTAATTTTGTATTGTATAGGATTGTTACTACATTTGAAAAAATAAATTTACTTAATTATCACTTTCAAGCTCGTGCTCAAAAAAATATGTATTTCTCTCTATATTATTATCTCTACATTTTATTACCGAGTAGAGTCTTACTGAAAAGACAATATGCTGTGTACTTAAAACAATAATTATTGCAGCGAACATGTTTAAACAAGTTGAGGCTCTCGAGTAAACAAGATATTTTCGTCTCGATTGACGAACAGACCGACCGCCTGACAGTTTACGTTAGTTTAGATATATACTAATAAAGGGTGTATGGTATTTACTCTCGTATGATTCGTCTAATAATATATTATTTATATTTAAATGTTATATCTAATTATGTTTTAAAATTTTGTATGTTTATGTGTATGTACTGAATCTTTTTAAAATTTACTTTATAAATTTAGTAAATATTAAGATTTTATAAATAAATTCTATAAGTGATATTTTTTTTTCTCTTAAATTTTATTTCAATAACTTCTAATTATTATTTTTCTTGGAGTTTATGAAATGTTTTTATAACTTTTTTTATTTAAAAATATATTTTAAAAAAATAAAGGTTAAGCTTAATATTTGTGAAGGCGAAAAAGGCGTACAATGAAAAATCTCATTGCTTTGAAAAATAATAAATTTATTTCACAATTATCTCAAGGGACACAGTAGTATAACACAATTCAGTTATTTATAAACGGTTACATGCGGCTTACATTATACGGATAGAGTAGAGATTGCATACAAAAACCATCATAAAATTTTAAATGCAATATTTACAAAATTATATTTTAAAACTACGTATTTCATCTTTACATGAAAATTTATTTTCTACATATTTTTTTTTTATAATTAAAACAAAACATAAGTGAACAAATTTATGATTCTAACGTAATTGTCAGATTATTTTTTTCATATTTACAATTTCAGTTACAAGTTAGCGCTGTAGCAGCAGCGTAAGTGTAGAGATCCGTAAAAGCTCTTAACGATTGATTCCATACAACTAATATTTGGTGTCTAATCGAAATGAAAAAAAAGCACGTAAAAAACCTAATAATATATAGACATGACTATAAATATTTGGAACTAATATAAAATTAGAGATCCTTGGATGTCAATATTCTTACTATTTTATTATTAAAAATTAAATGCATTATATGAATAATGTTTTTTTTTTCACTTGAAATAAATTAAACTAGTAGTAATTAAGCTAGTTAAAAATCAAATAAAACAAAATAAAGAGATCAAATCGAAATAACTAAACACATAAACTTAACAACACTAACGGTCATGAATTTATTGGAAACA
>JBAIZZ010000130.1:614905-887095 GCA_037355905.1 Heliconius aoede
AAAAAAAAAACCTTTGTAAAAGCTATTAACAGATAAAGGCAGCCCCCATTAGAGTCGAGATAAGTTTCTATTATTAAAAACAATATGTTATTTCCTTATTATTTCGGTTGATGATAGTGGCAAATGAAGATTTCACTTTAAAGCATTATTTAAATGTTACATTCGTAATATTAGCAAAGTGACCAATGGAGCGAGGTAGACAGAGGGAACCTAAGTTCTAAGACACTCCTTACTTTCCATCGAATTGTACAATAAATAATCATATCCTGACTAAAAAAAAACAATATCTCCTATCAGTTCTTTTGTTCTTTCACGCTGTATCCCGAATATAGCACGTTAGGTAGGTAAAGTGTTGACACTCTATTCTTTCCATTTGTTCCAATTTTCGATACATTTGAGTGTAGAGTGGCGAAAGTAAGCGCCGGGTTTTACTACTAGAGCGAAAATATAAACAGAGTTAATCCTTCAAATAATAATCGAACCTTGGACCGTTGTATTTATAGTCAAACAGTGTATTTGAGTATGCCGTCATTAGAATATAATATCTAATTTATATAAGTTACTACAGAAAATTGATGTGATGAATAAAGAATCTAGGTCGATTGGAGAGCCTCAATCTAGATTTTAAATCGTTTACATTATTTAGGTAATAAAATTTGTAATGGTTTTTGTAAGGAAAATCTTGTATTTTTGTGTTCTAATACAAGAAGCGATTCATGCATGTAATTATTTTTATTTATTTATCTTATATTCACAGTTAATAATATATTATACAGAGGCCAGTTGAGGAACAGGTGCGTAAGCGACTGTAAACGCGAGGGATTGTGAGTTCTATTCACACGCGAGGGAATAAGATATTTAATATTTTCTATCACTCTTTTTGGTAACAAGGCAAAGCGTGGTTGAGTTTAACGTCACAACACCCAACCAAAAATTCAAAAAAAATTGGGAGAAAATAGGAAGTGTCTTTGCTTCTAAGAGCTGGCTATAGCGAAAGCTAGAAAAACTATGTAGAGGCAGAGCTAAGTCAAATTTTTCTACTCATCTTCAAAGCTGGAAGTCATGTCCACGCTCTTACTCTCTATTGAAAGAACTCTAAAAAATTTCTTTTCGTACAAACTTTGATTTTTCTAAGTAATTCATCTTTTAATTATCTTTCTAACCCCATAATCGAACCGGTAATATGACCGGTAAAACCGATACGCTAAACAATAGTGACGGACCGAACCGGATATCATTATTACTCTGCCGATAAAACAGAATTCAGTTACACATTGTATCTAATGAGTCGTTAGCTAAATGCGTCCTCACATCCTGTCGAGAAAGTTTAACTAAGTACCTTACATTGTGCTTTGTAATAAAATTATGATTTGGTTTAATATGTTATAATATTGAGGGTTATATTGGGGTGGGGTAAACGCATTGGTTGTGGGTTTGATATCCACTCGGGGAAACAGTCTGAATTGTGTCTTAATGGAAACGGAGTCTTGATACTAGGATCCCAGGGTCACCTCTACTTACCAAAATAGTGAGATACAGCGTGGAAATGATAAATGATGATGAAAAGATGAATGAAACGCTCTTCGTTGCGTATATAATTCTATCACTAAAAATTATGTAAGTACCCATCACTATTGTACCTAATGTCAAGACACTATTAACGTATTCCTACGCTAAACAGGAAATAGCGTGAAGCTAAAATTAATATGCTTCATCGTTTCCCCGTATCGAGATCGAAACCATAACAGTGCAGTCATAGGAACAAACAATCGAAATTTCAATTTTATTAAACCTACACACCTATTCTGTTTACAGAGGTTCTATGAAAACACGCTAAATTCACATTAATGTTAATTTTATACAGATTTCATTTAACACTTTGCTTTCACGCTGAATCCTGCCAACAAAGGGGACCTGGGACCTAGTTTTAAGACACTCTTTTTTCTACATTCCGCCATATCCTGATCCCGATCTTTTATGTATAGACAGTTACAATTTTATTATATGTATATATGTACAGACAGTTACAATTTTCTTATATGTAAAGATTTCTCCGAATGGTGGTCAAACCCACCACCGTAACGTACACGGCCAGATGCTTGTACCGCTGTGCCACGACGACCTCTAATTCATATAGATTCAAGATTTTAATCTACCAAAATGTCCCCTCAAATTATACAGTTTGTAACGATTTCAAGGAAGATATCAATTTGGCGTTAAAAATGTCTGTATTTGTTCTACAGTCTAATTGCGATCTTAACATGAAATGCAATGAAAACTGTAAAAAGTAGATAGCGATAAAATTTTTATATACACATATAAAAGCACTAATTTTTATATACACATATAAAGCAAAGCACTTCCAGCTCTCCAGGTCCAGCTCTCCAAAAAATATTCATGATTATTCATTTACTTTATTTTCTCATTACATCAAAAAATGTGTGATTGAATATCTTAAATTACAAATAAAATAGATAATTTTACTCTAAAGGTTTTTTATTATTACACGGAGCGAAGCGAGCTGGAACCGAATCTCTTTTGTACCAATGTAAAAATTTCAACGAGAAAGTTTTCATTACATTTGTTTAAATCATACAAAAATCGATTAATATTTCCCATAGAAATACCAAGATTTATAGGTAAAGAATGTTAAAAAAATTAAAAGCGTCATTTCATATAACGACAGGACAAAGTTAATAATTATATTATTGCATGGAACATTCGATTATGGGACATCGTTAATCTAACGATCCATGGTTTTGTTATGGAATCATTTTGGTTTTCCCATGGAGGTGTCATTAGAGTTCCTGTACTTACATATGTAATATTGAATATTGTAGTTTTTATGTAACATTCATTTTTTAATTATTTAAATATCTGGAAATGAAATTGAACACACCATTTTAAAAACATTGAAAAATCATAAAAACACAAATAAAAAAGGACACAAAAAAGGTTAATATAAAAAAAAAACTTGTTTTAGAAAATATATAAGAAAAGTCCTGCTCTCAAATACTTACTTAACATGAACTTCAATTTAAAAATGTATATATCAACATAATATTTACACAAATTTACACTGGAAGAATTGCGTGTTGAGTGGCGGAACACAACGCCGCGTTTAGCTTACCAGAGCGAGGAAAAAATTACAAAAAAACATTAAAATATTTCATACCCCCGAGTGGGAATCGATCCTACAGTCACCGCGTTTACGCCTGTACGCTCAAAATGACAATATTATTCCATACATGTTCTTAACACGTTGTTTATGTGTTAACTTATTTTTAGTTTTATGTGTTTGCTTAACAATAAAGGGATTTGTTGGCTCTAAGTATGACATAGTGTCCGTATTGGTACTTAAGATTTAGCCGTAAAAAATACTTTAACACTTTTTTAAAACAAAGAAGGATTACAGGTTCCCTCTGCCTACCTCTGCCTGCTGTGTGCGAAATACAGCGTGAAACTGATTGACAGATTTCTTTGAAACATATACTGGCAGAGAATCTAGACACTCCATTCTCCATTTTTTGTTCGTATCGGAAACACTAGTTCGGGCGACGAAATTTAACGCCGCTATAAACAATGCACTTTTCTAATTATACTCTACATATATATTTTTCTAAACATATTTATGGTCAGTTCTGCCAAGAATTATCATCAGAAATCTTCACTTCAACCACCATAAAGTTAAAACAAAACCAAAAAAAAATCACTAATATTTTACACAAACAAGTTACAGCCCAATATAATTAAGCTATTGTCTAAAGAAACACGGCCGCCATAAATTGTAGGTCCGGGTGTCGCTTAGGCCGCTATATTCAAAATAGTAACATAAAAACATTATATGTATTTGTATTTCACATAGAACGTTGACCTGTCAAAGTCGGTTGGCACAGACTAAAGACAGTCTTAAGTCTCTCTCTTCTCTTTTTCTTGGAGCTTCACGCTTTATCTCGGAAATATGGTGTGTAAGCAAACTCAACCCTATTAAGACCCTTGTTCCCCATTTTCAGCCAAATTTTTGGGGTATTGTGTATTAATTGGTGGAGTTCAACGCTGTGATTATATCTTTTATCTTTTTTTACATTGAATGACTACGGATATGAAACCACCGTAAATGCTAGTCTACCATAAAAAAGATCACCATATTATCTGTTGATAACCCTGAACCGAGGAAATATTTTATTAAGATACGATGTAAATACTTTAAATTTGCAAATTTTTCGAAGAACACAACCACGTACTTCGTCTCTCACAGCTGGAAAATGGAAATGATAATAAATTAAATATAATCATTTAATTTTAATTTTTTTTTAAGATTAATTTTTAATTATTAATTTAACATATATTATATAATTTTATTTTTGACATGTTTGCACTATCCCCATAGGAAATTCAACATCTGTGGGACCAACTTACAATGGTGGGTGAGGTATCAAAAAACAGCATATCATTGATCTAGCTACTTGAACGTGACGGTATTAAACATTTTATCGGCAATTAAAGTCGGCTTATTCGAGACTTAAGATAATAGGAAGCTTTACGGTGTGACATTTAACACTGCCTTATTTTTTATTATTATTATTAATAATGGTTTCGTTTGGAGGTGCCTATATGAAATATTATTAATTCTATTTATATTATGTTTATTAATAATTTATGGTGTTATATATTTTTCGTTTTATAAAATGGAAAGTATACGTTACTAGGTCGTCAACGAAATCTGATGTAATTCTCATATAAGAATATATAATAATTTTTTAATAAAACCTGCGGCTAACATGGCGCAGCACCACAGCATCTGACTAGAAACGTGACGATGGTGGGTTTGATCCCCTTGGAGGACTAAATTATATCGTTTAATCATTGTTTAGTTCCACCATTGAACACGAAATATCTAAATTAGGCAGAATGTGTTAAATGGATACTTCATTAACACTAGATTCCCTTTATCTACCTTATGCGGGGAAAAGTGTGAGCCTGTGTTTTATTTATTTGTAATTGTTCACACATCGTGAGTCAATTTTTTTTTTTATTGCTTCCCACTTGCCGGTGAATTTTTGAACTATTACGTGTTGAGTATCAGAACTCAACTCTGAGCTTTGCCTCGTTACCATAGCGAGAAAAGTAAAAAAAAAAAAATTCATCGAGCGGATAACGAACCCACAACCGTCGCGTTCACAGTCACACCCTTGTGCCCCTGCGCCACGACGCCAGCTAAAATTCTTAGTGCTACTTAAGAATGCCCATAAGATTTAATGTGCCCATAATATTGTTTAATTTGTTTGTATTTATATGGCCACCGGTGATTGATTTTAAAGCTCACACGATTTACTATGCGTAAAGGTTGAAATGGAGACAAAAGAATTCTAATTTTGGTGCTTTATGTTCTAAAACATAGACCGTTGGAGGAAACTGGTGTTCGATTTTATCGCAGCCGTTTATTTACGTTGAATTTATTTGCTGTGACATTTTAATTTATAATCTGGATTATTATAGCTGGTATTTAAATGATAATTAGTTAATAATATTGGGGCTGGTTGTGGTGTGGGGGCATAAAAGTGCGACTGTAAACGTGACAGGTTTTCGTCTCCTCGTTCTGGTAACGAGACAAATAATTTCTCCGCTTCAAACGCTGTGCCTCCTGATTTCGGAGACAAGTGGCGATTGGAAGAGTTTTAATGAGAAAGGAGTGACACTAGGTTCCTAGGTTCCATCCGAATGTAAAAATAATAAAAAAAATAAATAAATTGGTTAAAAATAAATAAAAAATAAATTAATTTGTTTAAATATTAACCAATTACTCTTAATACTCTCAATACGTATAGAATTAAAAAAATATATTTAATTGCTTTTTTAAATTATTTTTTAAGTCGAACCCATAACCATTACTATATAGTCCGCTATATAACAATTTCGCAACAAGCAAATTGAAATATATCCACTGATCCAAGACGAAGCAATCTGTATTAGATCTTGTCAAGCAATAAACCCAATTAGGCGATATAGATTTCGTAACATAATTAAATGACAAACTAGTTCTAAACAAAGACCTTAAAATCTATTGTTAATAGTATTAAAATCAGCTTCACGCTGTATCCCGCAGAGAGAAGTGTAGGCAGAGAGAACTTAGTGCTAAGACATTCCGTTACCCATTTAAATAGTATTACTGTGACTATTTTGAATAATGTTTTTAATAAGACTTACTAGTTCGTTTGTTACGAAAAAAGTGTTGTCAAAAGGAACATTTTATAAAAGTGAGGGTCATGGTTTCGATTTCCATTTGAAGAAGCAATTATTTTTATTTCCTCGCTCTTGTTAGTTAGAAGACAAAACGCGGCGTTTAGTTCTGCAACTCAACACGTAACGCTCTCGATTGTTCCTTTAAAATTTCTCCCAAATTAATTATTTTAAATATATATATTATATTTTTTAACTTAACTTAGTTTAACTCTTTATCCCTATCGAGGTAGTCAAAAGCTACGGTCCCCACTAATTATATTGACTAATTATTATTTTTTTTTTTTTAAATCTTTACACTCAAATTTCTTATCCCACAACATGTGCGGGATACAGCGTGAAGATAAAAAAAATCAATCACACCAATCATAATGTTATCAGAAGACATACAGATTAATTATTTTCTTGCACCAAAGACATAATTTTCAAGAATCATTTATTAAATTACACAAAAAGTTGCAAAATTACTATGCACTTCATACAAAAACATCATACATACATAAACAATATAAAAATACTATTCGATAAGCTAATTTAATCTCTATTATCATAATTATAAAGTTGAAACTGTTATCTATTGAGATCTGTAGCGTTTGTTTTTTATAGTAAGTCAGGTCAAGTTCAGATTTGCAGTTAATTCAAGCGTGAAGTTCAAGATACATATAAAAGAGTTACTGTTATTAGGACTCATTATGAATAATGCGGTAAAAAATAAAATCCATAAAAGGAATTCAGAGATTCAGAAGAATAAATTAGATTAATTTGAAAACTCTGGCAAGCTTGGCAACTGCACCTTATGCAGCGTTGAGTTCTGCCATTCAACACGTCATGTCTCGAAACTGAGCCAAATTGGCAAATAAAATCTATTGACAGTAGATTGCTGTTTGATTATTGATCTGCTTAGGATAGCTGAAGAAGAGAAATAAGAAATAAGTAAGAAGAGAAGTAGCCTGTGCCTGCAATAAAACTTCTAGATAAATATAGAAAGTAAAGTAATTGTTATTAAGGGAAAGATTGTGAATAATATGGTAAAAAATTAAGTTATTAGTAAAGTGCTCTACACTCAGTGCTCTTCATCGTTTAATCTGTATACGAGAGGTTAGTGGGTTTGATCCCCTCTCAATGAAGTGAATTTTGAAGTTAAGCGTTGCTTTGAGTTCCGCCGCTTAATGCGAAAAGTAACAAGTGACTTGACACTGCTCTTTCTTTCTGTCCGAGTTAATCTGAAATATTTGCTTTTGCTTTAGATTTTCCCAAGTACGTGAGTGTGTGTAGTGTGTTTTTTGTTAACTTCTCATTGCTCTACAAAATGTACAAAAATCAAATAAAAAAAATCCTAATCAGACCAGACACCAGAGCGAAAATATATGAAAATATAAATTTAAATAAATATTTCCATTCGTCGAGCGGGGATCGAACCCACAACCAGTCCACTTTGCAGCACACTTTGTGCCCCTGCGCCACAACTGGCCTTTCTGGTTCTTTCTGGTATCCATAGTGAAATAAAAATTTAAAATACATTCTTAATAAAAAAAAAATTATGCCATCAAAACAATCTCCATGATGCTCTCTGCGACATTCACTCACGATAACGGATATTATACAACAACTTGGCTAAAGGAAATTAACTGTCGATAAACTAACTTCCGGTTGTTAAATAGGTAATTTAATTCTGTATAGAATTATAATATTGATTTAATAGAACCTTTTTTCTCGTTTGTAAGTAGACAAAGCCTTGTGTTTCGCCATGTCTCGAATATTTGGTGTGAACGTGGAGAAATAAGTGTCTAAACTCTAGCTTTCCTTTGTCTTCCTTGCTATTTGGAATTTATCTTTTTACACAAAGCAAGGAAATGACAATAAATCATTCCCCGAGTAGGAATCAAACCCAAAATCATATAATTAGCTACTGTGTCACTCCGCCACGGTTTCCTTAATAGCTACAAAGTAATTTATGACATATGGACAGAGTGATCTATCACCACTCATTTTAATAATTCATTGAAAATTATATTATATAAAAAGAAAAGTAAAAAAGAAACGGAAAATATGTATGAATATTACTTATATTATACGGTATTGCGATCAAGAAAGCGGCAAGCCACACACTTAGGTGGCCACGGACCTTATGATTCATAAAACAATTACTATTTCTTGCTTTCCCTCATACAGTTAGTTATACAAGAATTTTCCCACGCTTATTGTTTTCGATAAAAACTTTGTACACACCGTTTCTTCTAATTACAAACTTCTTATACTGTAGTAGTATAGAATTGTAGTTCTTACTACTAGAGATGTACGGTTCACCAGTATTTTTCATACAAGATTCACTATTTTGGCAATTTGTAAATGAATGCTACATATATTAATCATGACACGCGCTACATCCGTATCGGTTCAGGCAAACTATGTAAGTTTTTATTAGTTTTTAGTTGTGAGGAGTATATGAAGTTAAAGGAACGGATGCACTGTTTTTAAAATAGGGCGGAGAGCAGCCAAAAGAGTGTCTCTAACTAGTCAAAGCGCGGCCACGAGTTGCGTCACTCGAATAGAAATGTCTTAAAATTTGGTGAAAAGTGAGGACAAGATGGTGAATATTGGGTAGGGCCTACTCTAGAGTAGGCAGAGACAGAGAGAGCCTAGGCAGAGGGAACCTTACCAGCACTTATAATTCCATTCACATACAAAAAATCCAAAATTTTTTCATCCTATTTTAAGCACATTACTTCCATTTACACTAAGATTTACATTCCACCTCCAACACAAGGGTAAGCATATTGCAACGAATAATTCTCGCAAAACCATCTTAATGTCAAACAAACTGTACAGAAAATTCCGCTGAAAGAATTACAATTATCGTTCCCTTCATTGTGGAATGCGAAATTTTTGTATATATTTTTATGGTTACACCAGAATAGGCCCTTTTTGGCGTCCCCTTAAAAATGTAGACGCTCAGGGTTTTATCGTTAAAATTAATGTAACGATATACGGTATCGTTTGAACGGCATTATTGGGATGTATTCCAGGGAACTGTTGTAATGTGCTGGTGTAATGTAGGGACGGTTTAATTGTGGACGAATTATAATAGCTGTTTTGATGAAACAACCATGTCTGAAAGTGGGAAGTGAGTGGAAGTCGGCATAGTGTCAGACTGTATAACTGTAGGTTCCATTCCCGATCAGTAAAGCTCTAGTAACACGACAAAAGCGCGGAGATGAGGTCCGCCTCTCGACAAGATATATCTTGAATTTTGTTGAAGTTGAAGTATTTAAATTTGGAGATGCTTTATGAATTAACTTTTAGAAATATCTAAAAGATCAAATGTTTGACGAATACAACATGTAGGTTTACCACATTGTATATAATAACAAGACAAGTTCAGCTATTTGGTACGGCTAAGTTTCGGCAATTAGGTGGAAATTGGCGAAGTATCTAAAACCTAGTTTTTTCTGCTTACTCTGCTATATATATTTACAATATTTTATTGTAAATCATAGTAAAAACAAGCTAAAAAACCACTTAAAATATGAATCATCCCCATATTTACGGGACATTTCACCATAGTCAATGTCCATCATTTCACTTTCCTGTTAAAAAACCATAGAGTTGTAAAAATAAATGAGACTTGGTGTAGGGAGAACACAATAGTTGGGTCATTATACCCGGTCATTTATTTGTGGGGGACCGGCGCAGGATTGTAAATACTGATTTATATTTTGTCACGTCTGTTTGCACGTGTTTTGTATTTCGGTTGGGTTTTAAAATTACTTATAATAAAAGAAAGCGCTTCATGCTGTATCCCGCATATAGCGTGGCGAAGGATTAAGACACTCCGTTCTATGAAAAAATATTTTGTTATCCTAAGTGTAGAACAACACTTTAAAATAGAAAAATTAAAATAATCTAAATTTTATTTTTATCCAATTGTGATTTTTCTTATATAAAAATAGTACTAATAACTTCAGAAACTTCAGAAATACAAGCGTAGAAATAGATCCAATAGATAACATTCAATCATATCCCTGAAGAAAATTTGAACCCATGCCGATGGTTTTATTTTTGAGCCAAATTATAACTATACGTTTAAGAAAATTATTTCTCTTAACACCGGGTTCGTAGCGACAGCGCGCAGCAAGAATATAAAATTAAACTAAAAAAACAAAGACAAAAAAAAGTAAGTATAATAAAACTTGAATCTACACAAAAACTCGAGAGGCCCCAACTCAATTACCCCCGCATTCGAGGTGATATTCTGCAGCGGACTTGGATGGCCACTCAAATTTTGCATAACCAATTAGTTAGTGCAGAGCAACCTAAAACAGACAGAGGTCTTTTTTATAATTAACTGTAGATAATACTCGTAGATATCGTGTCTTACTGTCGATTTTGTATTTGTAATAATATATTATGTACATATTAAGATAAAAGAAACTTGTGTGTTCAGACACCTCCAATTTTCCAATTTTCGCCCAAATTTCGCAACATTATATGTTGCGAAATGACGGAATGCGACGCCGTGTTCTGTGTTGTAACTGAAACCAGGAAATGATAATAAATCATACCTGTTGTTGGGAATCGCACCCACAATCTGTCGCGTCTAGAGTACGCTTGTACCACTGCGCTACGGCTGGCATCGTCGTTATATTTTTTTATATATATATTTAATATTTAAAAAAAGACATCTCTCCCAATTTGTGACTAACACATTAGAGCTATCAGGATTAGCGTTTAAACATTAAAAAAAAGATAAATGATATTCAGTTCTATGACCCAGCTATAAAGTTCAATTTCCTTTATTTAGTACGCCATGAAAGATAATGCCAGCCGCATATTGTTTGCATATGCAAAGTGGAGTAAGTGTTTTTACTATTGATTAAGCGATGGTAGCACGTTCGCGTAGACAAGTGTTTAATATTAATTTTGAGGTAAGTTCAAAGTAACGTTATTTTAATCAACGATAGTTATTTATTCGAACCACGTGAAAGGAGTGTTTACATTGGTTTTTTTTAGGCTTCACTCTGTATCCCGCATATATATTAGAAAGGTAAGCAGAGGGAACCTAGTACTTGGACATTTTGCACCAATTTTTTTTTTTTTTTATGGGAGAGGACAAGGCAAACGAGCGTTCGGGTCACCTGATGGTAAGTGATCACCGCCGCCCATGACCCCATGCAACACCAGAGGAGCCACAGGTGCGTTGCCAGCCTTTAAGGTGGAGATGAAGGGCACCGGGGCCCGGCATTACCTAATGCGAAACGCAGTGGCTAGGGCCACTACTTCACGCCGGTTTAAAATGCCGGGGGTGGTATTAAATCCGGTCGAGTCTGCCCAAAAACCAATTTTCGAGACATTGCGTGTTGAGTGGTAGAACACTACGCCACGCTTAAAACTAAAAACTATTCGTCATCCGAGATGGAAACAAGCCCAGAACTGTTGCGTGTCTTGGAAACCGTTCAACTTGAACGTAAATAAGATTTTTTTCCTAAGTATAGAATAAAACATTAAAAAAAATAAAATAAAATATGCATACTAAAAAATACCCCAAAAATATATAATTTTTAGTAAATAGTTCTCCACGTAACTACACTGAAAGGCCAGCTTTATTTAATTCAACCTTTGCTTATACAAGCCGAACTATTGGCCAATAAGCGCAGCAAGTTACCGACTATACAGAAGGGTCGTTCGGGTGTCAATTAAATAGTTATTTCTGTATACTGTTTCCTAGCCAAATATTGTTATTGGATTGGGATATTTAGAGTAAGTAAATTATTTATAAATGTTTTTAAATGTTTTAAATTCAATTAATGTTAAAAAATATTTTCTTTTTAATATTAATTGTATTAAGTTGAGGCCAGTCGTGGCGCAGGGGATACATAAATTATATATTAAAAAAAAGGAACGCAATTCCGTGTAGGTATTTATTAAATAAAAAAAATCAGTAGTTTAAGCGGGCGAAACCGCGAGTGGGTCACTGGTTTTTAATAAAAAAATATCAACAAAAATCCGACATTAAATTAAGTGAGGAAGCTCATATTAAACGGTCCAAAGTCACGTTACATACATACTCTAAGAACATTAAAGTAATACGAGAAAACACATAAAACGAACTCGGGCCCAATATTTTCAATCATATCTAATAAATTTGGCAGTTTAATCCTGAATCTGTGGTCTAAGGTATAAGCTAGAGTGATTTATTGAGACCGTCATGCCACAGTACAGCGGCTTGAATATAAACACGTCGACTGTATGTTTGATTCCTGCTCGAGGGAGTGAAATATTTTCATTTTCGCGCTTTGGTAATGAGACTAGACTCGATGTTAAGTTCTGTCCTCAAAAAATGTTATCTGAAACTTGGCGGCGGAGTATTTTATCACTAGATTTTCTTTTCTTACCCTGCTGTTTACAGAGTACCTGTAAGAACCCTGTATATAGAACCTGTAGGGATCAGTGCGTTGTAAATGTATAAAACATTGTAATATAAAGCTAATAATTTAAGTTTCCTTTGTACCATAAAATCAATATCTTAAGCATCGAATCAGTCAACTGTAATTATTGTGAAACATGTGTTTTGGTTTTTAATACAAAATTGGCTATAGGATATTACTAAGACATTTTTGTTATTATTTTTATTTAATAATTTATGAAATAACAAGTATCTTGATCTACTCTTGATTGATATATGAGGCCAGTTTGGCCAGTCGCAGGGGCACAAGTGTGTGATTGTAAACGAGACTGAATGTGGGTTCGATCCTCACTCGCCTAAATTAAATATTTCATATTATTTCATGTCTTCATTCTGGTGTCGATGCGAAGTGTGGCGTTGAGATCCTCCATTCCATACTCCAGAAACTGAATTCCAGATATTGGCGGAAAGTTGAAAACGGAAGTCTCTTAATAAAAACGGAGTGTTTTTAGGCTAGGCTTCCAGTTTCCCTGTGACTACTCTGCATATATGGAGGATAGAGCAGGGTCGGCGTTATATTTTCGTAATCAATTCAAATCATATTTTAAGAAATCGGCGTCGAGTTCCACCACTCATGATGAAATATCTTGAAATTCGGCGGTGCGTTGGTATTGGAGCGGTATTACACCAGGCCGTCTGTCTGTCTTGCCATACGTAAACGTGAGGCTAAAAGAAAACAATAAATTGACTAAGCTATGATGAATAATTTACGAAACACTTAAAAGTCATTTTAGGGAAAAAAGTATTTTATTTTCCACTTTGAACAGCTTTTTTGAAACTTTCGTGAAAATGTAAACAAAATGACACGTTTACCACGCTATTATGGCAAATTAAAAAACGAGGTTAAATTTTTCTATAAAATTTTCGATATAATCGATCGTTCTTACTTTGAAGTTCTTGTAAAGTTTCGCCCTTAATATGATCGCATCAATTTCAATTTAAACGACAAAGTTTGAAATATACTTGAAAATTCAAACAAAATAAGTAATGTTGTGTTTGAGTTAGTATTTTTAAAAATATATAAAACTTTCTTTTATTTTTTAATTTTTCGTATTATGTAAAGTGGAATGAGACCATCGTGGCGCAGTGAGAGACCGTCTGATTATAAACGCGATGATTGTGGAATCAGTTCCCAAATTTGGGAAAATGATACTTAGGTACCTAGGTAGGTGTTACGCTACTGTACGCTACTTTCTGTATTTAAAATTTTATTTCCAATGAAAATAATATTTTTAGTTTATACCAGAAGTTTCTGCAATAATTTCTCAGTCTTTTAATAGGCTAAAACGCCAGAGGGGTAGAGGGAAAATCACAGATATATGTAGGCATAAGTTTATACTTTTCATCCATTAAAAGATTTCTTTCCATCTCCTCGCCCTGGTAACGAGGTAAATAGAGGCGTTGAGTTTCACCACTCAAGACACAATACCTCCAGAATATGGAGAAAAAAGACGAACTTAGTGTCTTGACACTGGGTTCCTAAGATACCACTGCTTACCTTTCTATGGGACATACCATAAAGCTAAAAAAAAAATAGAAAAATTTATATGACATATTATTTACAATGTAGATTCTACATAATTATGTTTTATATAGCAATATACAAACCATCACGCGTTTTCCCTTCCACCTTATTATATGCGGGATTCAACTTGAAATTATTTTTTTTATATTTTTTTATACAATTTCTATTTCCTCTAACCGTGAAAGAAGAAAAGTGATTCAAAGCAAACACCATACTACAATAACGTTCATACCAAGTTCTTTATAAAGCAACATTGTGGACTTTATGTGAAATAGAAGAATATTACATTTTTATTACAAAAATATGCATATTATTATATATATTAAAACGTCTATTGTGGACTTTTATGAACTTTAATATTGGTTTAATATTATGAAAATACTCTAGGAGTTTTATATTTAAAGGAAGAATGTGAAAATGATAAGTGACAGTTGCGGCACAGTGGCTGTAAACAGGGAGGTTTTGGGTTCGATCTCCACTCGTGGGATCGTGGTACATTTAAGTTATTTTAATTTCTTCCTTTTGGTGTTTTTAGCCAAATTTTTGAGGCATTACTTGTTAAGTGATTCGACGCAGTTTTTCTTATTACTAGATCGAGGAAATGAACCAATAGCCGTCGTTTTCAAGTACCGTGCCGCTGAACCACGACGGTCTCATATATTATATATAATATTTTTCATTTTACTCTACAGCAAGAAGATATTAAATTATTTTCAAGCAAAAAAAACAAGTTTAAAATCAACACTTAAGCGTAGTAGCGGCAGTAATTCCATATTATCAGTGCATTGTAAATGTATAACGTCGGTTGTAATAAGTATACTTTTGTGACGTATTGTAAAGATTTGTCCACAGGACGATCTTTTTATTTAGGCTTAACTAACTATTTATTTCTTTTTCCTCTGCTTCACCCTGCTATGTGCAGGATATATCTGCACATAGCAAGATGGGGAATCTATTGTTAAAAAAAATTGGGCGGAAAATGGGGAATGGATAACTTTTATTACTATTATAATGATTCTCTTTCATAATTCTCGGATTCCAAAGAACCCGGTCCTTTGGAAGGCTTGCACAGGGACACAGGCACATCACGTAGAGGTCCCTTAGAGAATAAATAAATGTTCTACTGTGACACATCAGCCGGGATCCATCTCTGGGTAACCACAGGTAATTGCCCAGAGATGGTTGCCGGTTAATGCGTAGGAACTATGGAAAATGTGGAAATCTACACTAAAACTATGGAATAAATAGAGTGGATATAAAAAAGTGTATATAAAAATTTTCCATATGCATAATATAACTAAAGGAATCATTTCGAGCCCGCACTTTGCTTCGTTACCAGAGCGAGAAAGCAAAAATATTGAATATATTTACGTGATATTTTACTAAGTGGAAATTGAACCCACACCGCTGTGTTTACGATCCCATTCTAGTACCACTGGGCCACGACGACCTCAGACATCCCCAAATAATAAGCAAAGACGTATTTTCCATATTAAATTCCCATACATCTAACCCATCATATATTTATAACCAATTATTATATTACGTTATTGGTTATTATCTCTAATAAAGCCTATTAGCTTTTGATTGACAACGATTTGAAGGCTTTTTTCTCTTCGTAACAAGAGCTTGCTTTGAATTAAAATAATAACGCACTGTCATGGAGTGATTTACGTGAGTTAATACTTAATATTTATATATAATATGTTATAGTTTTATCGTGACTTTGCTTTCACTTTAATTATTACGCACAGTCTGCCTTACTGCGTGTGACCTTATAACTGTAATTAAAAAAAATCAACCAAAATAATTACTTCAGAGGCAAGTCCAGTCCACAAAGACACTTCCAATACCCTCTGTATTGGAAGTGTCTTTGTAGGAACGGAGTGTCTTAACACTATATCTCGCACATTCAGCTTTATGCTATATCTTGAATATAGCAGTGTAAGCAGTGGGAACTTTGGGATCTAATTGAAACTCTATTCCCCATTTTACCCCGAAGTTTGAAACATTGTGTGTTGAGTGATGGAACTCAACTTGCCTCGTTACCAGAGCTGCAAAAATAAACAAATTAAAAATTTTATACGTCCGAGTAGAAATTGAACCCGCAACCGTCGCTTTACCGCGATACGATGAATGTGATACTTTATGCCAAATAGTAAGTAGAAAATATTTTATTCATTCTAATATATAAGTAATAATATGGTATGAGTTTAGGGCGTCATGACGCAGGGGCAAAAATATGTTACTATAATAAGTTATAATTTATTATGATTGTTATTTCTTCGCTTTGGTGGTACTACTAGGTTCCCTCTTCTTACCCTGCTGTATGTATGGAATACAGCGTGAAGCTCAAAAAAAATATACTGATAGTTCTAATTAATATGTCCATATAAACGTGTCTTTAGAACGCAGCTGCGCTAGCTACCAGTTCTCGGCTCCTGCGCATCGATCGACTCGACTAGCATTTTCTTATTACGATCAACATAATGATTGTTGATGTGAGATTTTGGGCCCACTATTTTGTATTACAGTAGGTAGGTAGATAGTTTTGTTTTTAGGCTTAATGTGTTGAAAATATATTTCATATATAGGTATACATTTTGACACTAGCTTATTTTAGAAGTCACTGTAAAAGTAACAGATTGTGCTCCTGACTCCCTGTCCCCTCCCTGACTCCCTGTCCCCTCCCTGACTCCCTGTCTTATTCGCTTCAGTGGTCAAATAGAAATAATTGAGAGAAATGCTGCGTATGACAAATGGAAACTGTATGACACATTATATCAAATATTAAGTACCAGTGCTCGAGGTAACGTCACCCGTAAGTACGGTGGGTTCTATTAAAACGATTAATCTGATGCAACACAGCCTACAGTCTTCGTCCATGAACATTATATATACATATATAATATAGATATTCATTTTAAAGCTTTACGTTTGATATATATATTTATTTTTTATTTATTCATTACTAAAGACCGCGTTCAAATCCAAACTTTAATATACAAATAAACGGCTATATAATATAAAACGTGTACGCGTACAAAGTCACGTATCACAAGCAATTAATTAAGGAGCTGCCGTGGACTTGCTGTCTGCAATAACTTGATATACCTACCTACCATCTACTACGGACAACTATAATACAACTATAGGTAACTACTCTTAGTAGTAAACGTTTGTAAACGTCCTGTAGAGGGCATTTTATATTTTTCCTATATATAGGCGCGGCGTTGAGTTTCGCCACTCAATACCCAGTCCCTGCAGAATTCGGAGACTAAGTCGAAAAGTAGGAAACAAAGTGTATTAACACTAGGTTCCCAGCTTCCCTCTGTCTATCCTGCTTCATGCAGGATATAGAGTGAAACTAAAAAAAATACATATAGAATGTAGGTCAAAACAATTATATTTATATTTTATAGTAAAAACACTTTTGTTATTGATATAATGTAAATTGTAACGTTGGAACTGCATCAAATAATTTTTCTTTATTTATAAATTATCACATAATAAAACAAAAACAAATTCCTGACATAGGTATCTAACATGTAGTTGATATATAATAATTGTTGGTAATTCCCGAGAGGAAAAAAATAAAATATAACTCTACAACGTTGTCTCCTCACTTCTACTTAGATTATATAAAAGAAACAGTCAAAATCTCTCTATATATTTTTTAGCTTCACGCTGTAACCTACATACATTAAATAATGATTTAATTTATGATAATAAATCATTTTTCTAAACAGTAATCAAATCCATACTTTTCGCACTTATACTGCCCCTGCACCACGACGGCCTACTTCTAAATATTAGATACTATACTACATATCCAATAAAACACTATAAAACAAAAACAACATAGTATATCTACATTAAAATAACCTGTTACGAGGTACCCTATAGGTATTATAGATACCTACATATACAGCTATATATCTAATAGTAGTGTAAAGTTAAATACTCCGCAAGAGGTACAACGTGCATCGCGATTCTAAATTTAAATATCAAGGTGCGAGCGAGACGGAGAATGTGCTCGTGCGCATCGATGATATAGTTTTGGACTGGAAGAGCATATCGATACGCTTTTTTTAGGTCTAGTTGTAACTAAGTAATTAAATCTAAAAATCTAAATTTTGATCACTTGTAATAATTATTTCTTGATTGTCAACGAGCTGGCGTGATGATGGAGCCAGGACCTGAATGTTGGAGCTCTTCAGAGGTTACTAGCAAACTATTCGAGCTTAGGCTCATACAATTGATAGCTCCGAACACATTTTAGAGCACTTGTATCACTTGGTGTAGAAAAATATGTTTTAAATTTAAATGAAAACTATTTTTTTTTGCGGCACGGCGTCTGCATAAACGAATGCGACGGTTGTGGGTTAGAATTAATTACATTTCCTCACTCTGGAAAGAAGAAAAGTGCGGCGTTCTGATCTTCCACTCTACACGCAATATAGTAGAAACTCAATTAACCGGACTAATTGTTGTCGATCGATCGATAATCGAAAAATATATATATATTTTTGGAGAGATTTATATTAAAATAACATAATATTCCAGTAAACTCTACATCTAGTACAAACAGACTCGTCTCTCCCCCTCTCTACCACCCGCGTGCGTAAATGCGACCTCGCATGTGAACTCAACGCAGCAAGTTTTCTTTTATCTTTTATTTATATATACTCGTATATATACAGTTATATATATATTTATGTATGTTGTTTTTATTGTAATTCGGTAGCTGATTGGATTTTTTATATTGTTATTAGACTAGTATTATTATTTTTTTGGTTAATTGAATATGATAGAAAAATAGTGTACCATATTATGTGAATTCGATTCCTGATCATCGTGATTTGGGATTTAATTTATATTTAGAGGACAACATATCACGATTCTACGTCCTTTTTTTAGAAATTAAATCCAAAACCATAACGCTTATATTAAATTAGATTGTAATGTCTTCAAAATTGTCACTTTGTCACAAAGACTTCTAATAAATAATTTGATAATCTAGAACATATTATAGCTGTAAAGCTCGTATAAAATAATAATCAGAAATCATAGTATATGATGATGCCAGTTGTGACGTAGGGGCGTCTGATTGCCACTCGAGGCAGGATCTCTCTGCCTACCCTGCTGTGTGCAGAATAAAGCGTAAAGCTAAAAAAAGCGTAAAGCTTTGGTTCTATGACTACATAGAACCAAAGTACCTTCGTAATAATATGTGACATTTGCTATTAAATAATCACCATAGTTACGAGTCTACATGGTTATAAATGTCAAAATTTTAAAGTTAATAAATTTTTGCGTGTCATTTGCCAATGAAATAATATAATAAATTATTAGTGCTTTTGAGTTTCCATATAAAAATATGCAATATTTTACGTTCAATGAACTGAAAGTATATAACAGTTTGTGCGATATTAACAGATAATACTTACATAGCTTTACATAAATATATGCATCTTTAATTTTTCAGGTAAGGAGAGATATCCTAAATTATCCAAAAGATAAAACGGGACCCTATTATTAAGACTTCGCTATCTGTCGATCTATCACCAGGCTTTATCAAATAAGCTGTGATACATAGACAGTTAACGTTTTCACAGACATATTTTTTTTGCCGCTATAATAGCAAATACAAGAAAACAGAATAAAATAAATATTTATATTGTCATATAAACTTATAACTTTTTCATTTTATATTCTGCTTAAAGAATTTATTGTTAAATTTTACAGATTGATAACCATGGAACAAATATTTATGTTTGAAGTGTTTGTAAAGAAAATTGTATTAAAAATCGAACCACCTGAAAAGGATGAATATGAACTTCGCATGGAAGAAGAGGAAAGAAAACGGGAAGCTGAAGCTTTAGCTGCTGCAGAAGCGGCAAAAAAGGGTAAAAAAGGAGCCAAAGCTAAACCTAAGCCTAAAAAGGGTAAAAAAGGCAAGGAGCCACCTATGCCATCGGAGGAAGAAATGAAATTTATGCAAACATGCACCATGCAAATAAATTGTTTACCCATATTTGATTTTTATGTTGCCCATGACAACTTCGTAGAACCTCCCCCACCTCCTCCACCTGGAAAGAAAGGCAAGAAACCCCCCAAGCCCAAAGGTAAAAAAGGTAAAAAAGCCCCTGTATTTAAATTGCCCCTTCCATCGGAACCTTTGCCACAACCCCCATACTTTGGGGTTGGAAATGCTATAATGTTCCTATCAAGACCTTCGAAATTAGAAGAAGTCCTTAAAAAAACACCTATTTACATAACCGTTTGGAACAGAGATCAAGAGATGAACTGTGTAGGCTTTTGTATAGTTGAATGGCATGAGTCATTTTTCAATTGCCTTCAACAAGCTGCCGAATTGAATCCAGTAAACATGGACCAAGCCGAATACAGAGATACTACGCGACCAGAAATGGTAACGAATACAGTAGAACTGACCCGACCCCTGCAATGTGAGGAAGACTTGAAAGCATCAGGTGAAATCGAATTTTATATTCGATTGACGTGTATGGGCAATAGGGTCATAAGTTATTTTATCGCGCTGCCAGAAATGGAGAGACTGCCTGGTCGTAAATATTTGTCTGATGACTTAAAATTAAAAGACGTTGAGGTGGTAAGACATTGGGAACAAACTACTATAGACGCTGTTCCACCTGTCGCCTATTTCTTCGGCGCTCCAGACATTGTCCGTGAACCTATAAGGCCCGTAGAAGAACCTAGAGTTTATGATGATTTCGTTGCACCTTATACAGCTAGCGAGCTGGCCATACTTGCAATGGGATTCCCCAAAGGTCCTTGTGGTGGTACTAATTGCCCTAAAAGAATGGAATATAGAGGGAGTCAGCATCAGTTCATATTTGGGGAGACGGTTAAAGGTAAATATCAGCATGGGCAGTTCGTTAACAAGAGAGACGTGCACGGTCCATGCGGGAGGTTGGATTGTCCGTTGGCAAAGAAAATTCGCGCTTATCTCTGTTCCGAGGGAAGCTACAAGCCTTGTAAGAAACCGTGTTACAAAGATTATTATTGAACTTAAGAAATCAATTCTAAATATTGTTAAAACCTTTTTATAAACTTATTATAACCAAAACTGGACACTTTCATTACAAAAAAAAATATACAATGTAAATAAATACAACGAGATCAGAAAAAACAATATAAACTTTCTCTTTCTAAAGTCACCTCGAATAACCAGGTCACCATTTTAATTTGAAATTAATTGAGGTAGTAAATGAATCATAAGTGTATTATTCTGAATAATACGCGTGGAACGGTGAGTGATATATCACGAGACTGACATAATATATCCTTTTGTTGTGTCTCGTCGTTTGCATTAAATGCGATTGTAAAAATTATAAAATACTCATACTTATATACGGTTACAGCTTCATGACATATCCCGCACATAGCAGGGAAGGCAGAGGGAACCTAGCACTTCTACTCACTTCATTCGCAAATAATCGTAAGTTACAATACTGATATATTTTACGAAGAATATAAAAAAATGCAAAACAAAGAAGTTTGAAAATTAGCTTAATTTCGTTATTCTTTCATCGTTATTAGTAAATTATAGAATTTTTTTTATAATTACTCACAATTGTTTAGGTAACTTACCCTTCATTACCTATATGGCATAAAATATGTATAATATTAACAACAAATTACAAACAGAATAAGCCTTCCAAGTCGAAAAACAAGCAGAGAAAACAATTCCAAGAAGAGATCATCATTTGCGATATTCGCTCAACACTCCTTGCGTGTCACGTGGCCAAGACTTTGCACGATACCTTGGCTTCTAAAATGAACTGTATTTCAAAGTAATAGGTTCGATTTCGATTTTTTTGTTTATATAAAGATTTTCAAATACAATGATTGTAATTATTAGTGCGGTTTTGACATTCGTAATTTACACGTTATGGTCCATGAGCGTGAATAAGTATCGTTATCAGGATATTTGAAAAGGATCTTACGTTGTTCGTGTTCTTTTTCATGGGAAATCTAAGTTGATAAAACTTTGCTAAAGAAATGATTATAAATAATAATAAATTTCTATAAATTTTTTTATGAAGACTAAGCCATGTCCCATCAACCTAATATAATTATATAGAAGATAAAACTACGTGTCAGTAGGGTTCTTCTGTATAAACCTAGCTCCCAACACGAGGCGTGTCTCGAGAATTTGTCGGCAAGGTTAACTAACAGTAGCTGTCCAGGTTATTTCTTCTTATATGCGGGTGACAGCGAGAAGCTTAAAAAAAATATTTTGAACTTGGCTTTAGCACTTCGTGTTTTACTTTCCGCCTAGATTATTATACGACTGCACGGTAAATCCAAGATTAGATTAGACTTCAATGTACGTATAAAAAAAACATTTTCCTGAGCGAGAATCGAACCCACATCAAACTCATCACATTTATAATCAAATTTAACACGAATTAAGCCATTAATATAATATTTTAAATAACGTTATCTAATAGCGTTGCAACGATTTACGACCAATGTACTCGTATGTGTTTGGTTAATATATTCAAATTGATGCAAACAACGCTAGTGTTTATCTGCAACGCGATATATTGCAAGGTCTTTTTGATAACACCGCGTAAGTATCGGTAATCACAATCAAATTGTAGTATCATTCTAAATTTACGGAAAATATTGGTAAAATTATTCAAAAGCCATAGAGGCGCAGGCGCACAATGTGTAATTGTGAACACGATGTTTGTGGGTTCGATCCCCATTCATTATTATTTATTTATATTTTCATTTCTTTGCTCTGGCACCAACACGGAATGATTTGAAAAAGAAAAGAAAGTAACGGAGTTTTTTAAGGTTCCCTAGGTTCCCTCTGCCTACCCTGCTATATATAAAATACAGTGTGAAGCTGATAAAATCAGGTATGAATGAATGTATAAAATAAAGATAAAAACAGAATGGTGGGCAATGATTCCAAAAGATTTTATTATTTTATATTGCAAATGGAAATGACTTAATAGGTAAAAGACAAAAATATTCATTAAATTTTATTTTATTGACATAATATAATATCTTATGTTAAAATATTTTATGAACGCCTTGTAAAACTTTGTGAGCATTTACACTACACATTGTCTTGTGCAATAAAGCCTTAGAATTTTCTTTTCTTTTCAATATAATCATATCATATAATTATATAAATTAAATAATTATAATTAATTAATTTTAGGCCATTTCCATCTGTACGTATATAAACGATACAAATGAACCCTATATGTATATAAATTATAAGAGAAGGTTTAAACAACGTCTTCTTTCATGTAAAACGTTACATAAGCTTAACTCTGAGTAAAATAATTTCAATTATTTGGAAACTGTATGATGGAATATTAAAAAACCAAAAACACATATATATTTTAATTTATTTACACTGTATCCCGCACATAGCAGTGTAAATAGAGGCAGACTGGTAACCTAGTGTCAGATGTCACCTTGTTCCCATTAAGATAATTCTGTTTTGCACTTTCCACGGAATTCTCGAGACATTGCTAGTTGAGTAGCGGAACTCAACACCGCACTTTGCCACATTACGGGAGATTTTTTTTAAAGTAAACAAAGGTATGGACGGGAGGCTAGTCAAAGAATTTCTTTCAACTAGCTAGCAACAAAAATATGAAATGACATTAACATTTTATATTATGTAATAAAATGACTCACTTAACGTTTGTTGGCCATCCTTTGATGATTCACTATAGGAAACCTGGGCGCGGCTTTTTAAATTTTACATTTGAATAGAATTAGTGACAAATTATATTTGAAATATTTTAAATTTCTTTGTATATGGTTTTTTGTGGCTGTTTATTGAGTTATTTGGTGATAGTAAAGGACTTTAAGGGTCAGTTGTGGTGACTGTAGACGCGATAGGCTGTGGGTTCTATTCTTACACTAGGAAGTGCCTCTAGAAATCAATGTTAAAGTGTCTCAATGGACCTACTTTTCCTAACGCAAAGACTAAAGTCTAGTTATTTTATTAATTAAGACGAAATGAAAATATGAATCAATAATAATTCATTCATCCAAGTAGGAATCGAACTCACAACCCCCTGTGTGCTGTGCCCCTGCGCTACGATAACCTCTTTTTTTTAATACACTCAGTAATTTAATTACTATTCAAGCTCTATAGATACATCGAAACTCAAAGCTTTCTACCGTTCAAACATATCATGACGTACAAACAGACGTTTTAAGTATTTGAACAAGTGTCACTGACATATGTACATATGTCCTGTAAAAGCACAATTAGCTTTGTAAGAGAAGACACCGTTTTGTGTTGAGTAGAGTCGGTTATCTGAAAATTTTTATTTAATTTCTCTTTGGGTAGGCTGAGGGAACCTCAATACAAGGTTCCCCTTGTATTGAGGCACTCTGTTGTCGTTGACATACTTCCGTTACCCAATTCTTGTTGAATTCTGGAGGCATTGCGTGTCGAGTGACGGAATTCAGTACCGGGGTGTGTCTCATTATCAGAGCGACGAATAAATATTTCATTTCCTATAGCGGGAGTCGAACCCATATCCATCACATGTTCGTGCCTCTGTATCAAGACAGTCTCAATCTATAATTAATAATAACTTGTTCCTCAAAATTTTTAATATTATATATATTTTTTAAATATTTTAAATATTTTAAATATTTATTCTACGAAGATATGTTTTTTACGTACATTTCAATTTCTAGGTAACTTATCAATTTAAACCACAAACTGCTGTAAGTAACCGCAATTTAGAATCTTTTTTTTTTTACTATAACAGGTACTTATTGTGAGAATAATTATTATATGTTATTTTATAGTAAACTAGCTTTTGTTTACTTTATATTATTTATAAAATATTTATCCATAACAGGTATTGAGTTTAATTATAGCATTATTATCACTAGGTTTCCTCTGCCTACCCTGCTACATTCGGGCTACAGTGTTAAATTAAAAACAAATGTTTTGTACATATTACGTACTTTATACAATTGTATATTTCAAAATCTGTGAACTAATTTATAATTATAATCACTGTATTTTTTTAGCTTTACTCAATTTTCTAGACATTTGCATTTTGAATGTTATATATTACTTGTAATTCAAGGCTGTGCTTTTTCTGGTAATTAGAATTGGAATGTAAAAATAATTTGTTCCCCTGAGTGAAAATAGAAGCAATAACCATAACGTGTTTCGTATACTGTGCCAATGTGCAGTATTTATCGTTCTTAAGCTACATATTATTATAATACAATGTAAATATTATATTATAATGCAATAAGTAATAAGTAATTTGCTTGTAGCTTTGATAAATAATTTTAAATATTTAAAAATAAACGAATAATACCTTCTACAGAAATAATTTATTTTATTCCTACATTCTTAATTCAGTTTAAATAGATATTTAAGGAAGTTTTATATGATATAAAGATATCTATGCCATAACACCAAATGCTCTAATTATATAAAAAAGATAAGATAAAATTGACATTTACCAGAAAACTAATTACCACTAACTTAAAATCGACATTTATAGCAAATTTACAAACATTAAGATATAAAAGATAGAATACGACTAATGTACATAGAGCAGATCCACTCTTCTAATTTAACCCGAACGAGCACACACTGTCTAGTCTAGACCTGTCAGTGTCTGTGTCAACTGACCGTAAACGTTACAGTTTACTACAGTCCATATAGAAAATAATTAAAACTGTTCCATAGTATTGTATTATAAGTACAGCGGGTGTAGTTTTTTTTTAGGTTCACGCTTTATCCCGCACATTGCGGGTTAGGAAGAGGGTATCTGTTGACGAAGGTATTGTTAAGGCACTTCGTTTCCAATAAAACAATTTTGTAGGTATTATTGTTGAGTGGCGGAACTCAACACCGCGTCTTGCCTCGTTACCGCAGCGAGAGGATGAAAATATTAAATATACCATTTCTCCGAATGGGAATCGAACCCCCAATCATGAGTGGGATTGCTGTCGTACGCTTTTTCTGCACCATCACTAGACTTAGTGCGCATTATAGAAATAGGTTGGTTAATAAGTTATGATTCAATACTTTGAAATTGTTATTAGAAATAAGTTTTCCTCGTTGAAAATATTTTAGATTAAATCTTAATTAAAACTTAATTAATATATGAAAATTTCTTTGTAATATGCATTTATAAATTAGTCTGACTGTAAATGTAATAATTTTAAGCTTAACTCCCACTAGTAAGAATTAAATATTTTTTCTGTCCCGCTCTGGTGCTCAGACGTAGTACAGTGTTTAGTTTTGCCCCTCAACATCCAATGTCTCCAAAATTAAGGCAGAAGTGGACTACGCAATATCTTAACATTAGACTTTCTGCTATTCTAGCAGCGTGAAGCCATATTTTAAATTAAAAATATTATATAAAATTACAAGAAAATATAAATTATATAATTATAATAAAACTCGTACAGAACAACCTGTATCACGTAACGTTGATAATGTAATTTCATCAGCCCATGGCTATTCTACGTAATGCGCCGGCGCATGAGTCACTCAGAAAAAAAGGTAAAAAATGTGTTAGAATTGACTGACTATTTATGCGCATGTTAATTATATTACTGTTAGATGATAATGTTATGCATTTGTAGGTATTTTTGTATTTTAAATGTATATTTACATTTTTTTTTTGATCCCGCAGTATCCCGTATAATAGAGTAGGCAAGTGAAACCTGCAAACTTAGTGATAAGACACTCCGTTCTCCACTTTCCACTAAATTCTTGAGACATGATGATGAAAAAAAATGATGTGTGCCAGAACTCCGCCACGCCGCGCTTTTCCAAGGCGGCGGAGTTCTGTAAAGTAGTAACAGTAAGTAAAATATTACATATTTTATTTTCTCGTGTCTGGGCATCGAACCCATAATATGTCGTGATTACAATCATACGCTTGTGCTTTATAGACAGTATATATTAAAACGAAAAGAGCTTGCAAAAAAGCAAAATTACACAACCCTTTAAAGCCTTAATTATTCAACCCCCAAGTCTAAGGACAATGAGATCTAGTCATCGTTTCGAGCTTCCATCTCAATATAGTAAGCCCAACAAGTCGTGGCCGGTGAAATTAGTTGTAAATGGCTGCGCAGATTAAATTTTAGATTTTTTCTTACTTTTAATGAGTTTCATCTCGAGTGAAAAAGCGTCGAAATCCAGAAAACCTAAATTCAAGGCGGCCACGACTTGTTGACCGTACTACAAGTTTAGTAACAGCCTAGTAACAGTGAGTCATAGTGTAATCTGATGTGAGATATTTTTTTTTTCACCGTGCCTTCCCGTGCCGAGCACTGTGTGAGTCATCAAGATAAGGCCGTATAACGAGATGCTGTTAGAATATTAAGCTATAAGTTTGAGGCTTTTTTTTTGTGTTTTTGTTGTTGTTTTAAGCAGTGATTGGTGTAAAATAGTTTATAAGTGTGGCGTTAAAACGATTTGATTATGATCGTTTAATGTTAAGATTTTATTTGTATGCAAAAATTTACATTTTTGCATTAGTGTCTTAACACCGAGGTTCCCGCTGCCTAACCTGCTGTTGCGGGATATAGCGTGAAGTTGAAAAAAATAAATAAACTATCAAATATATTTTTTTTTATTTCCTTAACGTGTAGCTTGACTAAACTTTTTATATATGGAAAGTATGAAAGTAAAAAATTATAATAGTTCAAAATCCACTCATATAAAATTATGCTATAAAATCGTTATTTCTTTCTTATTTTATATTTATTTTCAATTATTCTAACTTAAAAGATTCTTTTACTTAATTTTACAGCGATTAAAAAAAAGCTTTTAAAAATTAATAATTAAATTTTGTGTAAAATAATTAAGTTATAAAATATTTATTGTATTATAATTTTGAGTTATAAATTAGCCAATAATAATAAATTACTAACTTTAATATAAGAATCGACTCTACATAACTCTTGCTCTTGCACTGCGTTGACCAAACTCCATGCGATGTCTTCAAATATTTTTTTTAACTTTATTTTGTACCGAAAATATTTAACATTTAAACGATTCATTTTATAATTGGAACAGTTTTAATGTAATGATGGCTTTAACAATCGTCATTATATTTATTATATGTCTTATTTTGAAGCCGGCGCAGAGCACAAGCGTGTCAATGTAAAAGCGACTATCGTCGGTTCGATTCCCACTCGGTATTAAGCAAATATATAGATAATAAATATATAAAAATTTTCAAGCTCTGGCAACGGTATCAAAGTGTGGTGGTCTTATTTTCCCCCATGTGAGAATTGAACTAGATCCTTATAAATTATAGTCATTTGCTGCCACTGCGACACAATATCCTTATTACTATTATTTGTTTATATTAATAATACCATAGTTTTTATAGATGGTATATTATTTTATAAATATCTATTATTATGTTCAACTTTCCGATCGAAAATAAAAATATTTCCGAAATGACAGATATTAATAAATTCATGTCATCCATTATGATGTAAATGTGATAACAAATGTGAAATAATAATGCGTATCTTAGATATATAATTATGTATGAACGTAGCCTTTTTTATTTTTTTTAAATTTTGACATGACAAATTAGAGATTAAGTATTGCTATCGTGTAAAGAGTACGGCGGTAAACGCGACGGGTGTGGGTTCAATTCTCACTTTGAACCAATGAATTATTTTCATTTCTTCGCACTGGTAAGAAGAAAACGCGTGGCGTTTATTTCTCTTACTCAATACGTAATGTCTGGAATAGTGCTGAAAACAAGTTAAGACGGAGAGTTTAACCTCTTGGTAAAATTCACTACCAACCCCACAATAAAAGGGTAAAAACACTTTTGTGAAACTTACCATAACTTTATGCTCATTAAATCATTCATTACTTACAAAATAACGGTTCAAATGTGATTCTTTATAATACTTTATTTAACGATTCAAAATGTCAACTCGTAATAGTGTCACTTTATAGCTCCTAAATCATTTAGACGTTAATTCTGACATACATACACACACTGTCTGATGGGAAATGTCTGATTTTTTAAAGTTACAAAGTATTTTATTATTTTCATTCTTTGAAAGTTTTTATGAAAGACCTACTCTTCTTTCACATTTATATTTAAAGTAAGCTAAATTTTTATTACGCTTTAAAAGGTCGAGTTTGTATGGCTGTATAACGATATAACTATATTTATTTTTTTTATTTATTAGCAGTAGTTAAAAATAAAACGTTTACGAGATTAAATTAATGAAATTAAAATAGGCAGAAGGAACCTTAGAAAAGGGAATGGTGTGTCTTAAAATATTTCCAATAAATAAGTTGAAAATTTAAAAAGAATCCATCCATACATTTTTTTTATTAACAATTTAGTTTGGCCCCGTTTATTGTAAATTCCACTCAAGGGAAATAATTATTTTCGACAAATAATTTTCTCACGCTAGTATTAAGACAACGCGCGATTTTGCCTCATTACCTTCGACTGGGAATCGAATCCACAACCATCACTACTGGCCTCGACAGCACCAAATGCTATAAAAATAAGTAATAAATAACAAAAAAAAATATTATCATATAGTTAAACAACTAACTGGGCAATTATAACAAAAAAGTTATTTCCTAAGTATATCGACCGATATCGTTCTAACAAAAGATCTGTTATCACTAATGAAGTATGACGAAAGACGTCAAGTGTCCACAAACAGCTTGACGTTTACCAAATGTTTATTGGAGATAACAACGCTGTGTGGTCCAATCTTTATAGAATAGAATCTGTTAGATAAGAGTTTGTTTGATTGAATGCGATGATCTCAGGAACTACTGGCTAGATTTGAAAAATCGGCGTGCAATGCAAGGAGGTCAGTGGGCAGTCGTAGCGCAGAGGCACGAGTATATGATTGATATGAGTGAAAGCGTTTGTGGATTCGATTCCTCGAAGAAATTCAATATTAAATACGTTCATTTGTTCGCTATGAGATCGAGCAAAGCGCGGTGTTGAATTAAGCCACTCAACTCGCAATGTCAACAGAACTCGGTAAAATGCTATAATAAAAATATTATTTTGTTTCTTCTAAATGATAGTAATTAACGTAATTAAATAGCTCTGTAAATTTCAACAATTTAAACACTGGAATGTGTATATAAAAGAAATTTAGTTTTATATATATAAAATTCCACAATCGCCTACAACTTAAACCACACCATAAATAGGTAAACTCTATCGAATTTTATTAAAAACTTCTTTGTATGTCATTTTTATGACGACAGCCTGTTAATATGTAGAAATATGTTGATAACGACCCTTTTGTTTTATATAGTCTATAAAGTACCTATATTGACATTTCATCATAAGTTTGAATCATCTAATAGCTAATGTGTTTTTTTTTGAGGAATTGTGATCGATATTAAAAAAGCTAGATTGCTTTGATATGGTAGGAATGGTTTTGTAGAGATTGCGTTTGTTGGTTATATAGATGTAGGTAATAACTATATGTTTTGTAAAGTAGATTTTGTTTGATTTCTCGTTCTAATCTCAGGAATTGTTGTCGTGAACTAAGATATTTTTTGGGTGATTATTCATTTATCGAGTTAATAGGGCTTATTATATTACGTTAATCACTTTGGTGTGCTTTGGAGCTTTGAATGAGAGTTGCCTCAAGCATTTAAAATGTATCTTGTTGACGCATTAAATATTTCGATTTTTATTTTATGACATGATTTTTAATGTCTATCTAGCCGAAGTTCGGGAAATATTCAGAAATTTTGAGATTAGAAAAAAATCCAGACATGTTTAATACATACTCTCTTTGCTTCGGCTACACGCGACCAAAGTCACAGATATCACCAACTATGTACATCTTGTATACCTAATTGAGAATATTTAAACAATATTTCTCTAATATAATTGAAGTTACAGCAGCGTTAGGTTCTAAAACGCACAAAGTATTGTCTAAAAAGACAGAAAATAAAAAAAATACTACAAATATATTTTTATATGAGAAATAATCACTCTGGGAAAATATTATATATTATGTAATTAATTCCACGCAATATCTCGAAAATAGATAGGAAAGTATAGAACACCTGACGCATTTTTTTTATTTACCTCAAGTCATTTTAATACAACAAAAGAAAACTTCAATTCTAGTAATTTTAACATAACAAAAGAAAACTATATTATTATTTTCCATTACAGTCATGATAAACTAATGGGGTACTTTAAAATATATGATTCACACTTGTATTTAGTATTCCTGCGATTAGCATATATTATATCAGTCGTCATTAAGTAAATCAATTAAGATAAGAAATGGAGGTGCGGCTTGGAGGTAAAATCTATTAAATTATAAAGAAATTCTTTATAATATATATGTAGTAGGGAAGGTACAGGGAACTAAGCTCAATTTTCACAAAACTTTATAAAAGAATAAATTTCTATTGAGTGGTGGAATTCAACGCTGCGCTTTGTTTCGTTACTAGAGCGAGAAAATGAAAAAAGTATTTATTTTTTTCCCGATTGAGAATTGAACTCGCAACCGTCGCGCTTGCTGTAATACGCAACAGCTTTGATTATAAAGAAGATAGATTAATATAAAAGAATAACTAACATAAAAAGTTGGTACCTTTTTAAGCTTCAAACTGTTCCACTGTTGCGAAACTCAACACTGCGCTGTGCCTTGGTATCGGAGTGAGTAAATGAAAATAAGTACTGAATATGTAATAACCTTGATTGGGAATCGAACCCACAACTGCCGCATTGCCGCATCAATATGCGCGTGTACTTCTACACAACAATGGAATTAAAAGCTTATAATATAAATTATTATAAGGTCCTTTTTGCTATTGATCCATATTATATCTCAATTTGTGAGTAAAAATCGAATTTACTAATATCATACCAGTCCAAGCTGTTAACCACTGGACAATACGTGACATAATGTAGATAAACCAAGTATTACAAGGCAAAACGGTTCTTCACTATCGTAATATTGTGAAATCATACACATAACATAGTAGCGTAACATAGTGCTTGCTTGTGACTTCGTCTCTATGAATAAATCTACGCTGCTATACGGGATACAGCGTGAATTTAAAACAAATAATAATTTAAAGTGTCTATTAAGTTTGTCAGTCAGTCACAATCACACCATATAATTTCCAAAGTAAAACAAAAAAAAATGGACGATTTTGCAAAATTTGTAATTTAATTATCATTAAAAGATAGATAGTAATATAAAATTAGTTTCATACAAACGATTATGTAATATGTAAACATAAATACATATATGTAAGTTACCTAAATACAAATCCACTAATTATAATTTAGTTGAGTTAGATAGACGGTTGTGAGTTCGAGTAGCACTCATGGATGAATTATTCCATTTGAAAGCGCGGCGTTAAGATACGCCCCTTAAAGCATTATAGTTTGAAATTTGGACAGAAAATTGGTCAGAAAGGGAGAAACGGAGCCTCTTAGCACTAGGTTACTGTCTATCCTGTTGTTTGCGGGAAAACTAAAAATAATAATCAATAATCCGCTTCACGCTGTATCCCGTACACAGCAGGGTAGGCAGAGGGCACCTAGTATTGAGACACTCCGTTCCTCACTTCTGCTGAATTCTGGAGGCATTGCATGTTGAGTGGCAGAACTCAACGCTAAAAATAATATTTAAAAAAAAAAAAAATCTATTCATATAAATACAAACAAACACACACATTTTTACATATACTGTTATATTGCTAACAAAAGTACAAAAGTCAACGTATGTTGGAAACACGTGGATATATTGTAGTATGGAAAAATTGTACCTTATAAATATGTAACTGCACAGTAGTGCAAGGTCAATACTAGTTCAATAGGATAGATATGTTGGATAGAGCCGAAGGTCGTTTTTGTTCGATATACGTTATATGCGGGTTAATGCGTGTTTAAATTAAATGCAGGTAAAAGTTAAATAAAATATTATTTGTATTTATACTTATTAATATGGTAATAAGAGTACGTCATTGAGCAAAGGGAACTTCTGTTTCACACTTTCTGCCGAATTTTTAAGGCCTTGCGTTTGGCAACGGAAATTCAACATTGCGCTTTACCCTGTTACCAAAGCGAGGTAATAAAAATATTAAATATTTGTTCGATTCTCATTCGGGGGAAGGAGTTCCCAGAACAAGAATCGAACCCACCACTGTCGCGCTTAAAGTTGTACGCTTGTGCTCCTGCGCCACTAGCAACCTCGAAGATAGTCAAATGCGAGTCGAACTTGCATAATATTGGAAAATACTTTCAAATTGATATATCCTTGTGATCATGATATAATTGCTCTTGAAAGACGGACTGACAGACAAAAGAGTGTTGCTATAATGGTCCCGTCTTTCCTTTTTGAGGAACGGAACCCTAATAACATGACAATAAAGCTCGTATAAATTAAGCTCTACGTTGACAATAGTATACACACAATGAGCCCAAAACACGTACATAGCTCTGAAAAAAAGCTCAATCACCCGAACACCTGCGATTGATTTCAATACCGTTCATGTATTGATTAGTATTCATTTCAAACGATATAGGAATTTGAGTCTTGGCTAGTTGTCATTGAGTATATATTGCTTTGCCCAAACCGTTTTAGGACATATGGCCTGAGGCGAAAGGATTTTAATGCAAAAACTAAATAACCTTAGTATTTATTATTAAACACAATACGTTTCGTATTAGTGCATACAATTTTGAAGATATTCCGATAAGCGTGATGAGGATAATGACGAAGTGAAAAATTTGCAAAACTAAGAGAGCCCAACCAGGTAATTACTTTATTTAATTTTTAGGGCTTCGTACCTCAAATAGGATCAGTTTGTGGTTCATCTGCTTACATGTCCGTCTATCAAGACCATTTATCTTAAGGCCAGATATAAAGATAAAATTTTATTAAATATCTAAGTTTACGGTTTTTGGGATAACAGATAAAAAGTAAGCTTCTAATTAAACGTAATCAAACGATACGAGTACAAATGTATAATTTTTCCTATATTTTCATCAAAATAAGCAAAAAAAAGGTACAGTTAACCTCCCGTGGACCTATAATTATTATAATAGGCTAAAAGCAAGATTTTCCAATAGAAACAAAGGAAAGAAACCGAAAAACGGAAAATAATTAGTACCTATATCATAGAAAAAAAATACGCGCCCGCAAGCTTAAGTTTCTCAACTTTTACAATTGATGAAACTGAAATTACTCGTTTTACTCAGACAATTAATAGCTTTTGATAGATTTTAGCACCCTATATATTATAACTTTTGGTTATTTTAAGTTATGTATAAGTTATGCATAACTTTGGACATAACGATATAAGCTTTTAAGTTATTCCAGGTTTTTCAACGTATAGCAGAAACACGTGTATGACCTAGAGAAAAATTATTTTATATGAATACTGCATTGCACATAAGATTATCCTTGGACCACTATAATGTATACTGTGTTATACAGTGATTATATATTTGAATACAGTTAGTGAATTAGAATTAATATTATATATGTGATTTTTACATCACGCCGTATCCCGCACACAGCAAGGCGGGCAGAGGGAGACGGTAGGAAGTGGACTTCGTGTGGCGGTAACCAACGCCGTATAATCTTAAAAGTCACCGTAGAAGCTTAAAAAAATAATAATAGAGAAATATACCATAAATATATTAAAGTAACACGCTATCGTAATGAGTAGTATTAATGGCGCGACTGCGACTGCGACCGGCTAAAAGCTACATAAACTGCTTCTCATTTCTCAACTGAAATGTAAATTTCTAACAATAGTGAGACAATGGCGCCTGTGGCAACCGCTTAGAACCTTAATGGTTATTGCTTCTTAGTGTTTGTAGTTAGTGCCTTTTTATATTCAAATTTAGTATGGAGATATTTAATGTTTGTGTGAGGATTTTTTTTATATACGTGATAAACAGCGTACCTAGGTTCCCTCTGCGTACGCTAGGTAAATAAAATATTTTTAGCTTCTCGTTTCCCGCATACGACGAGGATTCACAGACAACATTATTAAGACTCTCCTATTATAATTATTTTTCTATATATATATGCATGCATGTTGAATGGTACTATACAAATGTAGAATAAAAATATCACATCACAATCACAATTAGAATCCTCTAAATTATATAACGACGGGTCAGTGTATAATATAGGCACAGAAAACGGAGAGATCAAAGTGACAAGTTATCTTTTTCATTCTATTTACGTAAACAAATAAATATCTACAGAAAATTTTAAGTCACTTTGGGAAATATTAACAAAAAATATTCTCACATTTCAATAAAATGATAAACTTTAATTTACATAAGTACATCAATAACTGCATTTACATAACACAGTGCAAATCAATATAACAAATATAAGACAGCAGGTACCGAATTGTCGAATAAAATTATTCAATTTAAAATTATTTAAATTATCAAGATTTGGATGCGCATACGCATGCAAATTTTATACGCTATTTACGCTTGATCAGTGTCTAAATGACTATTTTATACAAAACGCTAGTTACATAGCACTTTGTAGTTTCCGTGGGAAAACTGTTGAGAGATCATTTATCATTGAAATAAAATAGTAATGTAGATTTTTGAAAAGTTACAAAATTCTCCGAAATCGAACGCGCTACGCTATGACGGTAATTTAAAAAGAAACAAATTAACATTACCACCGGTATCAAGTAAGTTAAAACCGCGATAACTCAATTAGCAACAAAAATAGTCAACACAAAAGGGGTGGTTTGTGTCCGTGACGTATTTCGTATATATTTAATTAAATTCACCAGTTTTCAGTTTCAGCCTTTCAGTGGAATCAACTGAAAATTACTGACTTCATAGATGCTATTAATCATTGGTTACACGGACGGTTCTGAACAAAAGCGGATGTGGTGCAGGGTTGGTACGATAATTTAGTATTAATGTAATGCAAAAATTACTTGTTTTCAGGATCAAGCTGTAGCAGGGTAAGCAGAGGGAACCTAGAGTTTAGACTCTTCGATCCAAACTTCCGGCATATTCAAGAGATGTTACGTGTTCACGGCACTCAACGCCGTGCTTTGCCTCGACACCAGAGTAAAAATCGTTATGCATATAGCATGCTCCTTCATAAAGATTAACATGAAAATATTTTTTTATGAAAAATTATATAAATTATCTAAATTAAAAATAAATTAGCTTGATTCACTATTCCGGGATATAGTGTGAATCTATATAATATAATAACACTTAAATTGCTAAATGTTGTATATATTTGCATATATAATTCCATACATCATACATATTTGACGTATGATTCACACAGTCACGGCCGTAACGCTCTGCCTAGCTTTCTCCGTGGACCACATTCTGTATATACCTATTTATAGTACGGTTGATGAGTCGTGGCCGCCCTAAAATTAGGTTTATTCAATTTTGTACATTGTTCAGCAGGGATGAAATAACAAAAAGTAATAAAAAATTAGCGGCCACGACTCGTAGGCCGTACTATACCCACTTTATATTGACGTAACAAACAAGCGTGTCAAGATCAGATGAATCATAAATCGTGAATTAATATCTGTGCCAATATATTTAAAATTAAAAATAGTTAACATACTCTCCCTTTCATTTATTTTTTGTATGTTTGTATGGAGTTTTTTTAGCGTTTATTACACATTATATTTAGCGAAAAAGACTATAAAAGCAGTGGAATTGTGTCAATCGGAGGCAATTGCTTGTAGGCAACGGCCCTTATTGGAAGATAGATCGTTATTAGGTCATATCACTTATTACAATTACGTAGAACCTCTTTCCGGATAATTTAGAAACATATAGACAATATTTTTTTTTATCTTGGTATTTTGAAAACTTCAACCGCTTCCGATTTCTAACAACAAATTTATTTTACCCACTCTATCTACGAGTACTTATAAATTAGGTGTTTTGTGAAAAAGCCCACAGCTATGTTTTTATAAAACTAAACTTAACTAAAAAAAAAAAAACTACGACTAATATTTTTATAGCATCTGACTGTAAATTTATACGGGTGGTACAACTGTAAATGTGGTGGGTGTGGGTTCAATTCCCACTCGGTTGAATATGTTTTTTTTTACATTTTTAAAGTGTTAGTCTCCACAACTCAACCAGAAACCAGAGAATGGAGTGTCCTAACACTAGGCTCTCTTTAATCAGAAAAACACTTTCTCAAATATAAAACTCCCACCAGCCCTACATAAACATTAAACAAACCTTAGTACAATAGCATAAACTTGCATTGTCGGCTCGTATTAATAGCGTCTACTAATGAATATTGCAGGCGAATGCAAGTTGACGGGTAGTTCGTGTATTGTTCACACTTTGGTATACTTATTGTTATATGACGGGGTTACTTTTGGATATTTTATACAATCATTTATATAAAAATATTATAAAGTTTGAGAGTTAGTTTGTTTTGATACAATAATCTCAGGAACTACGAGTACTAGCTCGAATTGGAAAAATATTTTTGAAATATTTAGTCAATTCATCTGGAAAGGCTAAGATTACATCACATTGGTCGTTGCCATGTAAAATTGCAACTGCAACTATGAGTTTTTTTCGAATACACCATGCGGAAGAAGCCACAGGTAAAATTTAAAAATTAAATCAGCTTCACGCTGTATCCCGCATACAGCAGGGTAGGCAGAGTGAACGTAGTATTAATACACTCCGCCGTATTCTGAAGGCATTACGTGTTGAGTGGCGAAACTCAACGTTGCACTTTTACTCGACACCAGAGCGAAGAAATGGAAATATAAATTTAAATAATTGTTTCATTTCCTCGAGTGAGAATCGAACCAGTCGCGTTTACAATCATGCTTTGTGCTCCGGCGCGGTATTTGATAATTGAAATTTTACTTACAAAATTAAAATATTTCTTATAGTGAAATTTTAATTTAACCCATAATTTTCAAATGAAAAAATGGGAAATAAAATAAAATGTGTACAATTACAAAGATGAAAATAAAAGCAAAATCCCTCTAATGTAATTTAATCGTACCTTGCTTGCGAATCTAGAAAACTGAATAGTTAAAAAAAAATCTACAACCTATAACCAAGTTAATATTTAATTAATAAGTACAGACGTTATATAAACAATTAGGGACCACCGTTAGTGTTAAATCCCGTATATAATGCGCATTCGTTGTCGTACTTTTTATATGAATAACGGAGAATTCCCTCTACCTACCCTAGAAGGATGTAAGAAATGCTTGGAAATAAAAAAAATATTGTATAAAAACTAAATTATCACTAGCAAAAATACAAATCGCTAATATTATTAACAAAAAAATTATTAAAATATTCAAAACACACCCTTAGCACTTTGCATTGCAATTTTTCAAGCTGTTGATTACATTAAAATATTTCACATGGTCAACTTGACAGGTAACAAGGTGAAGAGGGTAGAGAGAGTGTGGAATACTAACAAAGTAGTTTATTTGTTAAATACGTTTATTGATTTCCTATTCAAATTTATTAAAAATATGATGTGAGAATGACAGTAGCGGCTAATCCGAACGTGGAATTGATGGAGATTGACATTCTGGAAGTTTATTTAGATGAAAAAAAAAAAAAACTAGTAAATATCATTGTTTTTGGTTCAAATTTTTATAAGGGAATAATTATATGAAACAATTTGACGCGTTTTCCCTCATAGAAGAGTATGCAGAGGAAATTTAACGTTAAGACACTGCGTTCCCCATTCTTCTATCCTTGCCATGTTCATCAAGAACTCAATACTGAACTTAAACTTGTTATTAGAGCGAGAAAATAAAAATGATTATTTCCCTTGAATAGGAATCTAATCTACTAGCATTACTTTCTCTACGGCCTTATTAAATAATTCTTAATTCAATAGTATTATATCGAATATAGATAAAAGTCGAGAACCAAGTATTTTAACTAATTTCTGTCTAACTACCGTGCATCACCTAAGCGGGATACAGCGTGAAGCAAAAAAAATATATAAATAAAAATATAAATAAGAAATAAAAACATATAAATAAAATATATTCTCATATAATTTTTCAATAATATAACCACGTTGAAATATCATTTGAATATTCTCATGGTCAATTTGACAGGTAACCACAATAGGGAAGGTGAGGATTTAAATTGTTTGTATATCGATTTTTAATTCAAATTTCGCGAATTTTAATTGTGAGAATTGTTGAAAAAAGTGAATTTTTATTTGCATATCGAAATGTGGGGTTATTTATTATATTTATAATGGAATTTGAAACTGGTTTTGAGATAATAGTTGTGTTTAAAAAGTTTTTTTTTCTGTATATGTAGATTTTAGTGAAAAAATAGTTAGATTTACGCTTTGATATTTTTTGTACATTACAGACACTACGTAACGTTTTTATTATGTGATGGGCTACGAAATTCAATTTTAATCTATTTCTAAACAATGAAGCAAACATTTTTTAATGTAAAATTTTGGATCCCATATAATTATCGATTCCCTCTCAAGGGAATGCATTATTTTTTATTTGTTTCATGTCAAAGGGCCATTAAAGTAAGTGTAATAAATAAAATATTATTTTCACTATTATTTTTATCTTTTTTTCAATTTCTTCGCTTTGAGTTCGGCCACTGAAGACGCAATAAACTCTAGGTTTCCAAATTTCCCTCTGCCTACCCCGTACGGGATACAGCGTGAAATTAAAAAAAAACATATAAAAATATTAAATAAGTGACTGACAAAATCTAAACATACTTAAATAACTATTTGTTCTTCCCAATAAAACTAAAAACATATTCAGGTCAAACCTGCTACGTTAAACAAAAGACAGGCGATGACGCCAGAACGGAAGTAGCGAACATTCTTTCGACGTTGTTTTCTGATAAATTTCTTAGTAATGGAAAAAAAATCAATATTACGATCTTTCTGGGAAGAAGTGGTTCCCTCGGGAACCTAATGTTAAGGAAACCAGCTCCATACTTTCCGACATTATACGTTGAGTGGCCGCGGCAAATTTTTATACATAGATTGTTAGAGATCTATCTACGAATCCAATTTTATAAAAAAAAAAACTGCGAATTTATATTTTTTATTTTAGCTTCACTTAGGATTCTCTGTTTTCCGAATGTGAGGATATGACAATCTAAACCACAAACTTTCATATTCCTTATATTACGCGTCACACAACACTTTTGCCTCTGCGACACGACGGCCTCTAATATCCTTAGTAGGATAATCCATCTATAATATCTATCATATCATAACGTATATCCATATAATAATTATAATAGAATTATCCTTGTATTTGTAGGATAATAAATAAAGTAACGGCATTTTATACAGACTGTAGACTTTTCTGTTCAACCAACCGGTTCCCATCTTTTTTTACAAGACAAAGTTAGGCTGGGTCAGTTATACCATCAATTTCAATATCGATTTGAAGTGAGTCACCTTTGTTTACTACTTTGTTCACACTACTACCTGACTGCGATTCTGTTCTATAATATCTGTAGATTCCAAATCTTATAATATCTAAGAGACGTTAAAATGGGTAATGACCGCAATGAAGAGGGATACATAGACTGGCAGATTCTACCGAGGATGTCACGGTGAAAATGAAAAATAGCGTTGTGGTTTGGACACGCCAAGAGAATGAGCATAGAAATAATCTGAAAAATTATTTCTAAGCAAGACTGAGTGGTATAGCAGGGGGGCTTGCCCTTCCAGAATATGAAATGGTACTGGAAGAAGCTTATTTAAAAAAATGATGAAGAGCATACATGAGAATATTGATGACAGTGGATGACGAGAAAGATCCAGAGCCAATGAGGTTCGGCAGTCTTTATTCTCTCTGGCTATCCCGTTACATGATAGATATTAGATGGAAGTATTTATTTTCATATTGAGATATGTTATATTATGATACATGAATGAGGAAACACTAAGTCAGTTTTAATATGTGTCATATTATGACAAATATTAAAATTCAAATATAAAATCCATAAATTGTTATTTTAAGATTTTTCTGAACATCTAATTATTTATATTTGTTTATCAAATTAAAATGAAAACTCGCTAAATCTTCTTTTCTTATTTATTAAACATCCTATCCTTACAATACATTATTTTTACACTCAAAATTATACCTTATTCATTGGCATTAAAGAATATTTTGGTTTATAAATTACATGAGATGTAAGCTTTTACAATGTCTGTGCTGTAGGAAAGGGCACCCAAAGCTCAATCGCGCAGGTGTCCTGTGAACAAAAGGGTATGGATTTGATACCAGTCTGTATAACGATTTGTGGAAAAATAAAACGTGGATTTTATGATACAGTGACTGATTATAGGGGGGTTCTGTAGAATACTTTTGTTGGTTATTTTGTGCTATCGCAGATATTTTGTAACGTTTCCTTTTTTGTTTGTTGTCGAGTTTGTTTAATTTTAATAGTACCAAGAGAAGCCGAGAGAACGTAGTGGCAAGGCACTCCTTTTTTTCGAGGTTCGGTTTGATAATGTTACTAGAACTGTATCTATTTACATCTTAATCAAGTAATATATAAGTATATGTAAGTATTTTTATACGAAAAGCAAAGATTAAAACGATTAAGCGATAAATTAGCTATAATAATAATAATCTGTATAATAAAAATTAAGGGTATTTTTATACTACAAATATATTTTTAATTGCCTCTTCAGTGTACTTCATTAAATGAGACAACCTAAACGCCTTCGTCAAAAAATCAATTTTAAATATTTAAAAAAAAATTGTTCGCCGATTAAAAATATTAAAAAAGTACTGAACCCTAAAAACATTTAAAAAGTTCGTGTTCATCGTACCTACATGAAAATCACCGTCATCAATCAACTTACTATTTGCTTTAAACTACTCGCTGGCAACTTTGTAGTGTCATTAAATGCATAAAAATTGCAATTGAGGCCAACGTGGCGCAGCGGCACACCGTCTAACTGTAAATGTGGTGGTTATGAATTCGATTTTCATTCAATGGAAAGAATAATAGCTGAACGTGTCTAAGCTGTCATATTGTAGGATACGATGTGAAATTAAAAAAAAAGATATAACTATTGTTTATGGGATTCAGTTTATTTATTTATTTAGTGTTGACGCTCGGTTTACTTTATTCGTTTCTTTTAATACAGTACATTTCTTCAACTTTACATAAGTACTGTCATAGCACTATCTCAGTCTAATTAGTTTTATAATAGCAGCACAAGCGAGCGTGATAGTTAGTTGTAAGTTCGATTTCCACTCGAAAGAATGATATATTTTATTCTTTGCTCTGGTAACGATTGAAAGTGCGGCGTTGAGTTGCACCACTCAACATACAACACCTCAAGAATTCGCTAGAAAGTGGGGAACGTGTTGTCCTATTGTAAAATTTTGTGACTTGACTTTGGTTAAGGTTCGTTCTGCTTATCCTGCTATGTGCGGGATACAGCTAAAATAAAGCTAAAAAAAAACAAAAAAAAATGTTTACAGAGAGAAGTCTTTAGTTACACGCTGCAATATAAAATGACGTACATGATATTAGTGAGATATATTATTTCCGACAAACTAATTTTACATACAGACAGTGTAACCTTAATTTTATAATAATAGCGTGTCTAGAGACCGATACAGAGTAATTTTATACTAAACATAAACTATTTACAACATTAACTAGTTTATTTTATTTAATTATTCTTTGAATATTAAATAATAAAATATAAAATATTTATTATTAGTAGAACAATTAGAAATATTTTTGTGGAACGAGATTTAATAAATTTATTATGAAAAAGTATTTTGATGCAAATGTTTCAATATATATATATCACATATTTTATATAAAAAAAATAACGGGAAAAAATATAATAATATTATATTCGTGACGAATTTCTCTATACTAACTAACCTACGGTCATACTATTCGTCATACTAACAATCGCTTTCCGATATCGTCTATACTTTACCTAGAACCATTAGCGGTTGAAGAAGCATATACATAATTACAGATGCTTTATGTTATTGGAACTATAGATAAATATTTATTCGATTATTATTGAAATATAAACGCGACGGTAGTGAGTTCGATTCCAGTAGGGAGAATAAATTAGTCTTAATCCCTAGCTCTGATACAGATATTCAAATCTGCCACTTTCCACCTGATTTTCAGCACGTTGCGTATGAGTCGAAAATGAGATAGATATATATTCTTTATTGCATATAAAAATACAAAGTAATAATACAAATTGTAAAGGTAGTTTAATAGGGCACAAAGTGTCTTAGCACTAGGTTTCTTCTGATTTCTCTGGTATATGAGGAATATAGCGTTAATCTAAAACAAAGTTAGTTAATCACGGCACAGCACTAGACTAGATAACACTGTTGTGGGTTCGATTCCTTTCGATTCTTAGCTCTCGTAGAAATGTTTTTTGTAATGCCAAGACTGGGAAGAGCGTAGTGTTGAGTTTAGAATAGAGTAGTGAAGCTGAAATTGCAATAGATAAAACAATAATTGAATTAAAACTAAATATTTGAGATTTAAAACAATAAAATTGATTTTTAAGTGTATCAATGTCAATTTAATCGGTAAAATAATGAATTTAAGTTAACGCGAATATGTAGAAGTACGAATTTGGAGTTCAAAATCTATATATACATACTAAGCACACACCTAAAACTTAAAATCACCAGACAACACACTATGAGCTTATAAAGCTGACTGGCGAACTGCATGCAATAAATATAAACAAGAGCGAGGCGTCTCCGAGTCGCTTCTCTCTCATTAATTGAATGTAGCACTTCCTTATACGCTATTGTAAATACGAATGTCACCTTGTATTTGGGCGACTAATTGGTAATTTTAAACTTATTTATATAGCTGTATGAGTACGCATGTAGCAGAGTGTTCGAAGGGACCCCGGGAACCTGGTGTTAACATACTCGGAACCTATTTATATATTTCTCTTTACCAGTTTTCGCTGAATTCTGGAGGCATAAAGTGTTGAATATGGTAACAAGGCGAGATACAGAGTGAAATAAAAAAATATATACAACTTAATTAGGCAGAAAGCTGTTACAAATAATAAAAAAAATACATAAAAAATTCTTAGTATTCTAATAATATAAAATTAAATGCTCAAATATAATGTCTGAATCACACGATTCTTATCACTTCTCGCTGCAAAGTGTAGATAAAAACTTCGTCTCTTATTACAATTGGATATAACAGAAGCTTGTTTGTTTGAGTTTTGAATTTCAAATAATATATTTATTATATACCTACAGCTACTAAAAGATCAATTGTAGCGCAGCGGTAACCTGTAAACGCGACGGTTGTGTGTTCGATTTTGGGGGGAAATCATTATTTTCATTTTCTCGTCCGACACTCAACACGCAATGACTCGATTCCGGTGGAAAGTAGAGAACGGAATATTTTCACACTACATTCTCTCTGCCTTCACAACCACTAAGCTCAAAGAAAACTTTAATTTAAACTCAAATCCATAAGGTTCAGTTAGTCACGACTTATGATGACGTCAGTACACTTTAATAAGGCTTCAAATAGTAATTACATGTAATATGATAATATTAAATACAAAAATTCTATGAAAACATAACGTTACAATATTAACAACGTTACAATAACATAATAAATACTATAAGTACATTAGTATTAAAACAGACAGAGCGCGGCGTTGAGTTCCGACAGGTCAATACGCAATGTCTCGAAAATTGAGCGTATGTTGGAAAACAGATTTTTGGGTACTAATTTCCATCTACCTACTCCTCATATTCGGGAAAGTGAAAAAAATATTACGATTAAATTAACTTTAATTCGATATGGCTCTGACTCAACGGTCAATGTATCTAGACAATGGCGTCTGGGCTTACGGGAAGTATAAATAAAATGTCACGGCATGCTTTACTGTGATGAAAGGCTTATTTGGTTTTCAAAAAAGTATGTTGGAACATAAAATATATTAAATTTACAATTAATGGTATTTGTATAGAAATTTTCTTTCACGTTGCATCTTGCAGGCAGAGGAAATTTAATGTCAAGACATTCCGTTCTCACTCTCCGTTCAGTGGTGGAACAAAACGTTACAATTTAGTTTTATTTTAAGTTCAAAAGGTTTAAGTTTAACATCAACATTATTTTCATGTTATACTATGTAATTCAAGAAATTTTAACTATTTGTTATATATTTCTACATACTAATTTGGAATTTATTTTGCGCGTATCGCTCTCTGCGTATGCGCTCGATACAGTGTGAAAATAAAAAAATATATATATGATAAATTTGATGTCGTAATGGCGCAGGGACTAAAAAGAATGTGACTGTAACGCGATGGTTGTGGGTTCGATCCCCACTCGAGGGAATGAATTACTATTTATTAATATTTTCATTGCGTCGCTCTGGCACCAATGCAAATCAAAACTGGCTATCTCCACTTTCTACCAAGCTCTGGAGGCATCGCGTATTGAATGATAGCACTTTAGCTCTGCATCAGAACCAAAATGTGAACATATTAAATATTTAATTTCCTTGATATGAACTAAATCCAAAACTGGTCGTGTTTATCTTCACTTCCTTGTGTCCCTGCGCCACGACTGGCCTCAAACATTTTTTAATTGCTATATAATTGTAATATATGAGACTGATATTAAAGAAGCAATGGCGTATGTCTTTAAGAACCTCTTTCCCTATTTCCGTTGTCATAATGTCTCACAAATCTACAGATCAATTATAGTTCCGGAAGTCGTAAAACGTTTACACCGACCCATATTTTACTTAAATTTTACGACTTTTTTATTTGATACCTTTAATTACAAAAAGTGTATCATTATCATTTAGAAATTTATAAATATGTTGAACACAACGTGTATTTCACACGAAAGATAAAATCATACGTTAAGTTCAGTAGCTTTTGTCTATGAAACAGATATACATACATATTTTAATTTAATATATTAGACTATAAAAACTGACTGTATATAATTTTATACAAATAATTTAGATTAAAGCCAGTCATGGGTTAGGCAATAACTGTGACTGTAAACGCGGCAGTATGTGGATTCGATTTCTACTCGAGAAAATGACATATTTGCATCAATGTATTAACAGTAGCTTCCCTCAGCCTGTTCTGCTATGTGCGGGATACAGCGTGAAGGTAAAAAAAGGCAACAACTTACTCCAACCAAACGTGAGATGGATGAATGTGACAGGTTAAGCCGTTATAACTGTGACTGTAGTATAGAAGTATTGTTAAATCTGACAACTGACATAACTGACAGGGGCCCACCATAGGCACACGTGGAATCAGAGGTTAGAGGTTATTCGCTCCTCGATAATAGTTTTTTATTTTACTTGGTATCACCAATAGATTTTTTATAGAAAAAAAAATTGGGTTTGTATTTTATTTTTAGTATTACGTGTATTTCACGGAATAATTACGTAGATATATAAAAAGTCAGTGTTCTTAATAATTTCTAACAGTTATAAATATTTCTAAATAATAATATAAAAAGAAAACACCTTAAAATTATTACTAATAAGTAGATAGTTTACTTGTATTTATAATTCATAATATAGCCAGTCGTGGCGCAGAGGCACAAACGCGCGTTAAGTTGTGGATTCAATTCTAACTCGAGGAAATGAAATATTTAATATTATCATTTCCTCACACTAATAACGAAGCAAAGCGCGGCGTTGAGTTCCACCACTCAGCACCCAATTCCTTTAGAAAACGGCGGAAAGTGGAGAACAGAAGAGTCTTAATGAAAGCAAAGTGTTTTTAAGTTCCCTTTGTCTACCATTTAATAAAAGAATATTTCTCGTGAAATACGAAAGTTTCAAGAATGATTAATATATATGTATATTTTATATTATATTTATTTTAATAATAATAAATTCCAACTCCACGTCTTTATTACAAATCAGAATTCAAAATTTAAAATGAAAAAGCTTAAAGCTACAACAAAAGCTCTTACTGTGTAGTGTAATTTCCTGAGAACACACATTACATTAAAATGTAACACGAACATTGCTATGGGAAACGCTTTCTATGAAATTCGTATTCAAATGTTTTAAGGTTTTGATTAAACTATGTTTATTTGATGGCTTATGACGTCATTTCCTTTGAAGTAGCTTGTATGAAGATGTTTACTGCGGTGTTTTAACACCAAGTAACCCCCCAATGCCTACCCTGCTCTGCAGGAAATATAGGCATGTAACTCTAAGATAAAGTGTGTACCTTACTTAGTGTGAAATGAATATTAAAATTAAAAATTAAAATTAAATTAAATCAGCTTCACGCTATATTTCTCACAGGGTAGGTAGAGGGAACATAGTGTTATGACTCTCTGTTTTTAATTTTCCGGCGAAATTTGGAGGCTGTTGAGTGGTGGAATTCAACACCGTGATTTTGCCTCGATACTAGAGCGAATAAACGGAAATATAAATTTTAAGTAAATGTGCCTAAAAATGATGCAGTCTTTTCATTAAAACTTAAGTTGCATTCAAACGATCAATCTCGGATAATATCAAAAATATTTTTTACATTTTCAATATGTTATTCCACACTCAGGAAAGCTAAATGCTTATTTAGAAACCGCATAAAAATTCAAAAGTGGCGGGATTCAAACCTGCTCCTCTTGGACAGTTGCTGCAAATCCTGCTACCCTCAATTTTTTTAGGAATTTTAAATAACTAACTAGCATTAAAAATCATAAATCCTTATAATAACAATAATTATTTTTCTGTTAAAATCACCTTTTGTGTCTATTTTCTTTCTCTACATTAAATTACAGTCAACATACGCTAAGCTCACCGCGATCGCTGCTAACTACGAGTATTACTGCGGGGCTCAATTAGTATCATTTACTGAGTATTCTAAGTAATACAAAGAGGTTGTATTTATACGTCTCTTTAATTCCTTAAGCGCCGTAGAGATATTATAACAGAAATGCCAATAGAAATTGTGTAATTTGTTCTGAGGGATTTCGTATAATATATAAATTAAAATAAAAAGTGATTTAAAATTAATTTAGAAAAATTAAAATGAAGTCTTCACTCTGTTACCTTTATGCTGCTTCCTAGTGCCCTTCTGAGCTGAAATAAATTTTGTTGTTATTCCAAAATGGATGCATAACGTAAATTTTTGGTGGAAAGTGGAAAACGGAGAGACTTATTTGGCATTATTTATCAAGTATATATATGTAAAATTTTATTATATAAACCAATAATAACTACTGCTATAAACAAATATATAAATAAAAAATTCAGCTTCACACTTTATCCCGCTCACAGCAGAGTAGGCAGAGGGAACTTAGTGTTAAGACACTCCGTTCCTAACTTTCTGTCGAATTCTGGAGACATTGTGTATTGAGTGGCAAAACTCGACAAATATATAATTATTATTATTAATTTATAAAAAAAAAGTATTAAAACTAATACATCTAGTCATTTATTTCCATTGCAAATGACTTCTGTAATAGCGCGACTGGTTGAAATAGTATATCTCTCAAAGAGTATGGTAGAAACAATTTTCTATCATTACGATTCGTGTACAATACTAATAATAACGCTAAATCGTTAGTCAAAGGAGAAAAATATTTCTAATAATATATATTGTTGGATAAGTATATATTTTATTCATTAAAAATAAAATAAGTTTTAGTCTGGATCTTACAAATATAAAGCTTTTGTTTTTATAGCATATATTTTTTTTTTCACATAACATCTATATTTGTAAAGTTGAACTGAAAAAATAGTATATATAAGCATAAAGGTAAGCATTATTGGTATTTTTTATAAATACATATATATATTTTACTAATTTATATAATAACTTTAATGAGTTTTGTGTACGGCACTCTGACTGCAAGTATTGTGGGTTACATCTATTAAATAAATTTAATATTAAATAGAAAATGATATATTTTTCAATTCGAAACGATTCTAGCCATTTAATCAAACGAATCTTTTTTTATAATTAGTAGGTTCACGCTATATCTCGCATAATGGATAGGCAAAGAGAATCTAGTGAAAAGACTTCCAATTAAGTTCGTTCCTATTAAGTCACTGCCGTTCCCCACTTTCCGATGAATTTCGGAAACATTGCTTATTGGATGACAAATCTCAACAACTTTTTCGTTATACGACAAATAAATTTTCTATATTATATATATCTTAAAAATATTTTTCCACATTTAAGAAGAAAACATAAAATTTGAATATATCGGGATCTGAGCCCAGGTGTCTTTGAAAAGAAATGATTGGAGTTTTTCGCCAAGCCAAACCACTTGGACGTAGTCCACTAAAATATTTAATCAATAAAAATGACTCACGAAACATTTGCAGCTAGCTTATTAACCTTCTTTCTAAGAATTTTACTTGTAAAACCTTAAACGATTACTAATACATTAGAAATGTGAGAATGTTAGTATGTTTCATAGAATAAACAATTTATAATACTATCTTAAATATTATATAATTATTTCAACTAATAATTGAGGCCAGTCGTGGCGCAAAACAAAAAGTGTCACTGTAAACGCGACTGGTCGTTGGTTCGATGCACATTCGAGAAATTGAAATCTGATGAAACGCTCTGGTATGGAGGCAAAAGCGCGGCGTTAGGTTAATTTTGAAAAATTATTAATATATAATCATACTATCGACCCAAAGGTAGCTTCGCCAGCTTAATTATATTGTTATATTAAAGCCAAATTATATAAAATCTTAGAAAGACATATTTGAATTTCCACCAATAAAAATACTAGCGAAAAGGATCGAGAGAGCAAAAGGAATTGAAATGAACCAGCTCAGTTATTACAAAATATATTTTTTTTAATTACTATTTTTTATCCGCTTATTTCTTTTTCACAGTGGTAACCGGGTAATCCTAGAGCATCCCCCGAGTGAGGATCGAACCCACAATCGCTGCGTTTACAGTCACAATTTATGCCACTGCACCACGGCTGGCCTATCTATATTAGTTTACAAATAACATGTTAACAAAACGTTACATATCGTGTATAAGCATCATAAACTAGTTAAAATAAGTATGTTGAATAGCATTTAACTATTATGAGTTCAAACATAACTGTATTCTTAACCGTGATTAATTTAAATAGATTTTGTGCGGGCGTTTTATGTATGTAATTGCGTTTTAACTAGATATTATTGTATGTTTTTTTATTAAACAAAATATTCTCTTATTTATACTACTATTAAGATTTCTGTGATAGACAGACGGAGAAATTATATATTACGGTCCACTTTTTCTTATCAATTTATTCAATTGATAAAATAAATGGAACTCCTGGGTCGTTCTCGCACTTAACTGATTTTAAATTGTTTATTTTATCACACAAGGATTTTCTTATCACATATTATGATAATATGTGATATCGTGTTGGCGCGGGTCACAGCGTCAGACTGTAACGCGACGGTTGTAAGTACGATTTTCAATCGGAGAATAAATTGTTTAAATTTTCTCGCTCTGGTAATAAGACAGTGTGATTAGACACTCCACATACATAACAACACTACTGTTTTCCACTTTTCTCTCCTTACCAGAGCATGGAAATCAAAATGTTAAACAAATGTTAAACATGTTAAACTCCGATTAGGGGGTATGAAACCCCCTAATCGGAGTCGAAGCCACTACCTTCGCGCTTACTGTCGCACACATGTGTCCCTATGCCACGACTGGCCTCAGAGTATAAATCAATATATGTATATGAAAAATATTTATTCACAGTGTAATTTCAACCCAAACCCTCAGCTTGCAAAGTTCGAACCAAGAACTAAATAAAGCAGTTTATTACCTCCATCTTGATTAAAATCAAAAGGGCACCATTTTGAAAATACCAAATAAACCCACACCATCTGGCGTTAACGTGCGTCCGTACCTACGTACAATTACGCATTTCTCACGAACACAAAACCGCTAAAGAACATCGTAAAGCGCAAGAATCGGCAATAAAAACGCAAAATCATCTTAAAGATTCATCAATCGATTACAATGCGGCATTACGTTTTTATTATACGTAATGAATATAAAGGCGAGCCTAAAAAGTGGGCATATTAAAAAAAAAAACTAAATTTTTATGTGTCGTGCACTAAAAATTTGTAAACTTCGCCTTTTGTTAGATATATATTTTTTTATCACCTAAAGGGATACCTACAGTAGATGTGTGGGGTGATAGATAATAGCGTGTCACGAACTCTGGAACCTTTAATAAGGATTCCTTTCATTGTGCGACATCCAAAATTTTGACGTATTAAATTGTACGTCAAAATAAAATGTAATTGATATTTATGTGGTGGTGGGTAGTGTTGTGTACTTTGTTTAGGGATTGTGGGTTTGAGGCTCGCCGCAGTAGCTCACTTCAAATTGCATTATTTTGTTTGAAATTGAATATTTTAAATTATTTTATTTCACTCGTCCCATTAAGGTAGGTTAAACGTGGCGCTTAATTTTGTTAAATATCTCGAATTTTCATATTAGTTTAATAATTATTATAAATATTATAATCATAATAAAGTGCACTGTGGTCAGTATGTAGAGGTACTCATGGATATAGCATTTATTTGTATGTGGGGCGGCTCTGAGTTATATACCCACTCGAGAGTGTAGAGTAGACACTCGATTATGCGGCTTTCAGTTATACGGATTCGCGATTATCCGGACTTGCAACCGAGATAATTATTTTATAAAAACTACAACGAAACCTAAGAAAATTTATATGTACGTAAGTAAATGCGTACGTGATTGACTTTGAAAAGGGCAACTTGAGTTTCTTGCCGTCTCTTCTCAGCAGAACAGCCTTCCGAACCGGTGGTAGATCTTTTTTATATATTCATTCGACGATTTAAAAGTGCTTACAATAGTTTACTTGAATTAAGAATATTTTTAATTTCAGATTTGAATTTGTAAAATATGTGTAAAACTCGTAATGTTGAAAAATGTTAATAATTTCTTAATAAATATTGATTTACATTGATATGTACCTGTTGCTTTTAACAAACATATAACAATTTTGTGTTACATACGCACCAGCTTTTCTTTATACATTCGATTATCCGGATTTTTGATAATCCGAATGACTAATGACAATAATTAGTCGTTAATCGAGTTTCTATTCTATTTGTGTTTCCTCGCTCTGATAGCAAGATAAAACTACAATGTATTAAAAATTGGGTAGAAATGAAGAAGGAATAAAGTTTTTTTTTTTATTTTAAGAAGTGTATAAACTAAAAAAGGACTTCCTGAAAGATATTTTAAATAACAATATATCTATAAAATAAGTAAAATAGTAATAATAGAATTAAAAAATAATGTCACACACTAGCCACAATTTAAAACACAATTTCCACCACACTTTATACATATACACATATGACTATAACAAATATAACTAACCTAACCCAGTCTCTCTAAGTGACTTGATTATACCATTTATTCTATTAAAGCTGTAATTGTACGTTGAATGGCTCGCGACTGCCATTAGTTAGTATTGTGTGTGCTTACGTTGTTATAATCATTATCTTAAAGGTGGAGTTAGATGATTGACGTATTGAAACTGAATATAATTAGAAAATACATTACAATTGAACATTGTCGGCGTTAAACTCCGCCAGTTAACGTGTAATGTCTCGACTTCCGGTCGAAAAAACTATAAGCTTAATAGGTTATCTTTGAAAAGCCAGCTGGATAAAAATACGTTTCTTACAATGTAGCGCATAAGTCAGTCAGTAACTCACATAGATTTTTGTTTCATAATTTATACACAAAAATTTTTAAAGACCGTCGTGTCGCAGCACCACAGCGTTTATCTGTTAACGCGACGGTTGTCAGTTCAATACCATTGGAACAGGAAACTAGTTTATCGGAAACTGTAGAACAGAGTGTCTCAGCTTTAAGTTCTCTCCAGATACCCTACTATATACAGAAAACAGATTTCACGCTTTTTCAAAAAAAAAAACAAAATTAAATAAATCAAATACACACATATCTATTCCCCAGAGTAAAGGATTACCTTTAAACGTACAATTGTACAATAAAACATCAATGTCATCATTTTGGCACGAAAATTATTAAAAAAACATATTTCCCACGATATTAAAGTCAATAAAAACATAAAATATTTTAGTATAATATAATGAAAAACCTACCCTTGCATCATAACGCTTTTTTATTCTAACTTTTTTAGGTCTAATTGCGAAAAAAAAACACAAAATTGAGTTAAAATCGTTCATTGTTATAATTGCCATGGGCTTAGAAGTTCATATCTCAACGTGGGGGACTTTGTTTGTCTGTTATGGCGAAACTACTGACGGTGTTGAGTTCCCCTAGCTATTTCTTAAATTTGGAGAGAATAGCGTCTTGACAATAGATCCTCTTTGCCTTGTCTTCTATACGTGAAAAGTGTAAAGCTAAAAAGAAACAGTCAAGTGCAAGTTAGAGTCGCCCACCGAGGCTTCAAGTACAATTTATAAAAATTGACTGACGAAAGTTTGTAGGAGTCACCACTCATTTTCTATGAAATAAGCTACAAAAAGATTTTGTAAGCTAGCTTTGATACCTTCACACGATCTCGAGATAAATGGTCTTGACAGACGCACAACCATATAAGGTTCCGTATTTACATTTGTAAGTACGGATCCCTAAAATTGACCATAACCTACCTCATAAGATAAGTAAATCAAATAAACAAACAAAATCCATCCCATCTCCATACAAAGCGCCCTTTGACCTACAAGTATTAGAAAAAGTCGGTTACACTTTGACCCCGCCGTTACGCGCTAGACCGTATCTTATTTATTATGACACAATGATTGTTATTTTAACAGGAAGCGTTGCGCTTTTGAATTATCGAAAACAAGTTGTTTTGGGAGTGTAAGAATAATTGATATAATTAAAAACTAAGAAAGGAAATGTGCGCTTGAGCTTTACTAATATTTCCTCTTTTTTTTTTTTTATGGGAGAGGACAAGGCAAACGAGCGTTCGGGTCACCTGATGGTAAGTGATCACCGCCGCCCACGACCCCATGCAACACCAGAGGAGCCACAGGTGCGTTGCCAGCCTTTAAGGTGGAGATGAAGGGCACCGGGGCCCGGCATTACCTAATGCGAAACACAGTGGCAAGGGCCACTACTTCACGCCGGTTTTAAAAATATTTCCTCGTTTTGGCTAATATAATATGTGTGTCGAAATTTTGACACCTAATTATGGTAATATTTTTTTGTATTGAGTGGTATGGAAAACTTAGGGAAATTGTAAAGAAACATGTTTTTTTTTAACCATATACGTGAATTTTCAAATATTAAACTTATGGTTATAATACGGTTCCCGGATTGCCTCTAAGCTGAGACACAGCGTCAAATTAATACAAAATATATATTCAAGTTAAAGTTGAACAAAGTAAACGTGAAAGTACTCGTGAGTACATCTCAAATAGAACAAGTGCACACATGGCCAGTTAATCTCAGCGATGATAAATGACGGACCTACGCTCTGATTTAACTTTTCTTATACAGAGTGTTGTTTGTTTGTTAAATAAATTAATGTGAACTTGTGGTGGGCAGAGGAAACCTAGTGTAAAGAGTCTCCGTTTCCACCTTCCGCTGAATTTTTAAGCATGAGAAAGAGTGAAGAAACTCAACGAAACACTTGATAACTGCGTTGATACCTGAGCTAAGAAATAAGAATATTAATGAAGAATAATTCGTCCCCCTGTATGGGGAACGAACCCACAACCGTCGCTTTACAATCACACAACGCCTCCCTTTAAAGAAAAATTCGAAATCTTGCGTTAAATGGTTTATATGAGGAACTTAAAGCTGTGCTTTATGTTAATAAAAATATGAAGACATTTATAAAAAAATGAAATAAATAATATGACTAAGTGAGATGAAATAAAAATTTCCATACTAACACAGTCAAGTAATTACAATTTGAACCAATACGTATACCAATACTACCATTACATTATTTGTTTTTGTAAATTTTATTTGTTTATTGCATAATTTTTTAATTCTTTTTTTATATCTTGTTAGTGGCGGTACTCCACGCCGCGCTTACCCTCGTTACTAGAGCAAGGAAATGAAAATATTATATCATTTCCTCGACTGGTCAACCCCACGACTCTCACAACCGTTACGCATTTTTGGCACGGCGGCCTCAAATAAAATTAAAGATGTTTCATGAAAATTAAACAGCCTGTACACAAATAGGCGTGACTTCGCGACCGGTCCACAGATTACAGCATCTCTTATAATAGGTTGCATCGATTATTGCGCATTAGCTGAAACAATTGCCTAAGGTCAGCGACCCACGATGCACTTTTGATGCACGTTTAATAAATCAATTTGATGAATCCGGATGATTACGGTTTAAGTATAGAGTAGTATAGTTATAGTATAGTGGGCTATAGTTGTTTGAATACAAGTAGTTTTACTACGACGAGTTTATTGTTTATGTAATAAATAACAGCAGTATAGTACGAAAATCTTTGATACAATTATTGAGGCCATCGTAGCGCAATGGACAGAGTGCGACTCTTAACGTGTAATTTGTAAGTTCGACTTTCAATCAGGGTAATTGTTTTCGTTTATTCGCTCTGATAACAAGATAAATTGTGCAATATTTGGAATTGCCGCGAATAGGAAAGGAAATGTCTTCACTTTAAGTTTTCTCTGTTCACTCTGCGATATTTACGAGATAAAGCGTGAAACAGAGAGAGAGAGACAGAGAGAGTAACAATACTGAAGATTTTCCCACAAATCTTATAGCGCCCAATGTACTATAATAGCTAACAAGCCAAATCTTAACCAATTAAGTAACATGGGTAATGTCAACATGCGCGTGCACAATAATTGACCAGTGGATCGCCTTAAATCAAACCTTTGACTGCGCTGTACACCGCCGCAAATACGTCGGCACGCTAAGCTTCCGTACAAATATCAAAGTAAGCAAACCGATATTAAGCAGGCTTATGGTACAGCCGCATACAAAAGTGTTAAAGTTAGGTACAAAAATTGAATACGTATATATGAGTAGGTCCTCATATCCCTTATATAATCATCATAGCTTTACAAAATTATTATTAAATATTATGGCAAGATTTTGTGAATAATATATAGTTTGTATTAATAAATGTTTAAGTATTTCATTTATTATATTTTCGTTACATTTTCATTTATTATATTTTCTGATGCCAGTCGTGGCGCAGGAGCACAACATGTGACTGTAAATTCGACATGTTGTAGATTCGATTCCCACTCTAGGAAATAAAATAATTGCTATATTAATTTCTGCGTTCTGGTATGGTGGTAAAAAAAAATAATCTTATTTTTGAATACTTCTCCGACCAACAGTACATAGGCACTTATCAGCGTACCGTACGCACGATTGAAGCTTCTACCCATATGTTTGCAGTTACCGTATTTCAGGACTTACTCGGGGCCTAGGCTTCGAAATATAACTATAATATAACTATCTAGATCATTAAGTATTAATAAGTCGTAGTCTGTAGATAAATAATAATATATACCATATTGAGCCGTGCTTATATAACATATATTACCTTTAATTAAAAAACAACTTTTAGGAGGTCTGCCAGGAGTAATTCATTTCTTCGATTGAGAATCGAACTTCAATGTGTGTTAATTGAACTCAATACCGTGCTTTGTCTTCTTCCCCCGAATGGAAATCGAAGTGACAACCGCCACGCCCACAATCAAACCGAGCCACGACGACCTGGTATCTTCAATAAAATCTAAAATTTAACAGTTTTATATAATTTTCCATACATATTCAATGTACAGGGTGTGTTTGTTTTGATCATAGGGAGAGCGGATTAAGCAAGACGCTGTTGATTCAGCTAATGCACCTCATATCGCCGCTAGCTTGTAAACAAGATACAAGCTACATATGTACATATATACTGTCTGACTTTACGCATGTTTGTTTACGCTTCACGCTAAAACACGCTATCCCGCTAATAGCAGGTTAAGCAGAGAGAAGCTGAAAACCTAATGTTAGGAAATTCAGTCTTTATAAAGACACTTCTATTCCCCATTTACTAGCGTTTTAATATGTTATTATAAAGGTGATACAAGGGATTTGCCTTGCATTTTCAATGGTTTTGGCAAAATTTTGTGAACAAAATTTATTAATTTATTTTTAGCTTCACCTTTTTTCACAAAGCGAGGCAATCGGAGGAAACTAAACGGTAAGACATCATATTTTCTACTTTCAGCCCATTTTTCGTGACATTATCTATTGAGTGGCGGAACTGAAGGCTGAAGGAAATGAAACTATTTCGCCGAGTGGGAATCGAACTCACCCTTACGTTTAGTCGAACTATTTGACTGACATTAAAAAAATAACAAAAATGAATTTACAATAAAAATCACATTATTTACGATTAGGTACTGGCGTTAATTTTTATAGTTTTACGACAGAAATCATTCAAATAAATTGATTTAAAGATACCTAGATGAAGTTCTTCACGCAGCCATCTGAGTGGAAGTCGGGGAAAAATATGTTATAGTAAAACGACATTAACAATGATTTATTTGTCAGCCTCTTTTATAAGGGGGCAGTATCCACTAGTCATGGTAGATAATGTTGGTCGCCATACTTTTACCATGTAATGCATGGGCTTAGTAATTTCTATTCAATTTTTGTATGCTTCATTAGATATTTGATTAATTTTCTTATGTTCCTTGAAACAATGTTATTACGATATACATACGATACGATATACATTGTTTATATAAAATAATTTTTGTTATTATTAAATAAATACTTAAGTACTTTTTATAAATTTTAGTACTAAATAATATGTTTAGATTTATATATTTTTCTATTATCTTTTAATAGTAAAGGTAAAAAAAGTTTGTTTGCTCTTAAATTGTTGATCAAGAGTAAAAAATTACAAATTAAAAAAAAGAAAGATCTATAATCTCTACAGTGTAATCATTGAATATTTATTACCTAACAAGAGAAAAAACAAACAACATACGTGCCTTTTTCCAAAAAATCAAACACAAAAGTAAAGAAATTTAACTTCACTGTTTTTAAAAATTAATTATTGCAAAAACCGTATACGTGTCGTTTTGCAAAAAAATCGACGTTCTATTGTTTGAAATGTGTATAGCATAGCACCTATAAAAACAAGTCAAAAGTGCAAACGTGATTAGTCAAGAATAAAAGGACTCGTGGGTACAAATACTGGAGTGACGCCAGAAACAATAATTCTTCGTTACAATTTCGACAGGGGGCGGAATTAAAACGTGGATATGAATGCGTTGTCGCACATAGTCTAAATTTTACTGTCGACTGAAAGAAAAAAATATTACCAAAATATATCAAAGTCTAATCAGTGAAATTATTTTAATAGTTTTTTTTTATTAAAAATCATATTTAATACGTTACACAATTTGAAGGTTCACAATTCGGCAGATTGTGAACCTTCTGTTGGCCCTGTGAACCGGCAGAAAACAGAAGTGCCTCAATTAATGAAAACTGACTAGCAATAGGTTCTCAAAATCCGTTACATTTTTTAATATTTTTCTAGAGTGTTATTCCACATTTATGAAAGAAAAAATACTTACACTTACGAGTATATTCTAGTATCTAATCCAATAAAATACAAATTAAATATATATATAAAAAAATAATCATTTTGTATGTATATGTAAGTAATTGTAAGGGCATCCTATTGTAACGAATGGGCAACAATACAAGTGGCAGCCCATCGTGTTACACGAGTTGGCTGCGAACTGCACAGGTGTTCGGTTTGACTTGGCCTGGGGTTGGTTTTTATGACAGCGTTAAACGCGAACCGACTCTAATAGTTTGTATTATGTATTTTATGTAATCTACATTCAAGCATTATAATGACTTAAGTCCTTCATTTTGTATGAATAAGCTGATAAAAGGATTTTTTAATATATTGTTGTTAAGTATATTCTTTTTTCTGGTGTAATTTAATTTTTATGATAAGCTCAGTTACTCAATACTCAAGTTTTGGGTTCGATTCCCACTCAGCAAATAAAATACTTAAAAGTTTCAATTTCTCCGCTCTGATAAGTAGGTTAATCGTGGCGTTGAGTGCCGCCACTCAACAAGCAAAGCCTGAAATTGAATTGTGTTAATGTTAGCTTTCGTTTGCCTATCCTGTGTGGAATACAATGTAAAGCTAGAATAAAATATATTTTTTTGTAATATACATATAAAATAATTATTTCTTATAACTACAGATTTTGGTCAATCAAATTCACTTTACTTAACCAGCCTTATAATCTAGCATACTATTACCATCAATAAGAAAATACTCCAATACAAACCGGTGCGTGCCTCTAAGTGGCTGAAGCTACAACACAAGCTTTATATCTATTCATCACGAACAGGACACACGAAAGCACTTAGAAATAAAACAATCGCTGTATAGAAACATCGACATATGCGCGAGACAAGTGAGCACACCCACCGGTCAAATTTGATTTACGCGTAAATTACGTGTCATAACCTGCACGTCCATACTAGAACTACCTCCCCTTTTTTGTGCCACAGCCTAAAAATATTTATCTATTATTTATATTGTTATACTGATCATTTAGGACTTTTTTGTATTGAGCTTTTCTAAGCTGTGGCGTGTTTTCTGTTATAGCAGCGTGGTGTGTACAGCACTGAGGTGTCATAAAGTATCCCTTGTTCCACTCAAATGCACCTTTGCTCGCATTGATAATGCGTTAATTTGAATATTCGCGGTGTCAGATGTCAAATGGTTTGTAATTTTATATTTGTTCTGTTTTTTTTTGTTTGGTTGGTTTTAATGTGATTTTCCGCGGAAATGAGTAATGTCGTAGGGTCCGAATATATCTGTAATTGTAGTGATAATTATATTTTATAGGCAGTTTCAATTTATTTTTCATTTTTGAAGGTGTTTCTAAAAAGAAACTATATTTTTTATGCTTAATAAGCCTTTTCAAAGCCACTTCCCGTTGATAATTCATTGGAAAAATTAAGCAATTAAATATATTTTCTTGGGTAAGTTTTATGCCAATTTTAATTTTGTTGGATATATATAACAAATACAATATAATGATTTGTCTCTTAAGATAATAAATTTATAAATGAACTTAAGTGTTGGACCTATGAAGAAAAGCATGGACATTCACTTAAAGTAATGACTCTTCAATCATTAAGCTACTTAAGTAATTTATTTTCTATGCTCCTGATAAAAGTTTCAATCGATCTTAATTTAAAAGTGAGAATATACTAATATAATATATACTATATAAGAAAAAATATTTCTGCTTTTATCTTCACAATTACGTAGACAGATTGATCTAGTGTTAAGTCACTTCGTTCTTCTATTGCCTGCCCGACTTTCGAGATATCATGTGGTGGAACTCAACGCCGTTCTTTGGGTACTCGATTGAAAATAAAATAATGAAAATATTCACAATTAAAATCAATTCTTTACATATAACTACTAGATTTTCAATATTTTTCTGACTCATTTCATTCCATGAATATATATGAATTAACAACGACTTATGAAGACTAATTCTGCCAGTGAAGTTTTGGGGTCCGTACCTAAGTGCGGAAGAAAAATGGTTAGTGCGATGACTTTGCGGTTTCTTAATGCTTCTGTACTGTAATCGAATAAGAAGGCAAAATAAGTTAACAGAAAATTCATGGTATGATATATTGAAGATTAGTGGGGCGTGATTTGGAATATTTATGTGTATATGATTTCTCTTAGAAATATGAAAAAAAAACACTTTATTTATAATTATGAAAATATTAGTTCTGCCACTCAACACGCAATGCCTTCAAAATTCGGCAGAAAATGGAGAACGGAGTATCTTAACACAAGGGTTCCCACAGCAGGGTGCTGTGTGTGGAATATAATAATATAAGGCGTCAAGGTGATTTTTTAAAATAATTATGAAAGTAACAGACCATCGGTGTCAAGGTCGTTTCAGATAAAATATTTTCGATACCTCGCAAAAATTTAAATATTTTAACCTCTGCCTCTCAACACGCAATTCCTTCAGAAGTTGGCCGAAAATGGGAAAGAAAAGTATCTTAGTGGGATTAGAGCTCAAATACTAAGGTCCCAGGTTTCCTCTGCCTACTCTAACATATATGATATACAGCGTGATATTTAAATCAAATAAATAATCGCTGCGTATGATAACATGATTAGATAATTATGCAAAAATGAATGACTCACAATTGAGTAGATCGTAATCTCTCGCAGCAGATGGCGTTTCACGTAAATGGCCGTAAGTAATTCGTAATAAGCTCACCTGTTATTATGATTTGACTTTGACTGATATTTACATGAATGGGGTGAAATGGACATATTTTTTATTGTTTTCTGATAAAAATTGGTTAATGGATAGTGTGGTCTAGTGGTCGACCTACAGTTAATAATTTTGGGCCTATATAGTTTGTTCGATTTTGTCGCAAAATATTATTGTGATGTATTAATTAATATGTTTCTTATTATTGATTTCAGATTAGAGCTCGAGTAAAACAGACGATCTTAAGTCTAAACAAGTTCAGAACATTGCATCTTGAATGGGAAAACTTAACGCCGTATTTTGTCTGGTACAGAAATAAAACAATTTATAGGAGATCAGGCTCACAGCGTAGTAGTCCTAAGTCCTAATCATGTTGGGGAAAAAGTTCAAATTTACTACCCAATGTCGCTTAATGGTAATTGGCAGAAAATAGAGAATAGACGTCTAAAAGTTATAGTATTTAAAAACTAATATAAAATGAAAATACTATATTTGTAATGCCCCTGAGTGGAAATCGATCCCCACAGCCGTCGGATTTTTTAATTCATAATAAATAATATTAATGTTTATTATTAATTTACTACTTATTTAAATACTATTTAATTCTGAATACAAAAAAATCTCAAAAACAAAGTATCAATCTCTACAATATAACTGAAGGGTGAATTACAGGGGATGGTTTTGCGGATTTAAAAATTTCCTTTTAAATTTGTATACTTTGGGGGAGCTAAGTGGTTGAAATAGAGCACATGTGATCTTGGCCGCCTTGTTATTTTTACACGGATTAGTGTAAGATTAGTGATATTTACGCAGCCTTTTTAGGGTTGTTGAATAAATATCGTTAAATACAAAAAGCTCAGTTATTGTAAAGCTCTTATGGATCTCTTGGTTTGTATTAGAACTTTAGGTTGGAGCTTCAAAAGATTTTGTAATGATAAATAATTAGATTTCTTAATTATTTAAATGGTTATATATTCATTTATAAGTGTGATTGACAAATCAATAAACTGATACAGTTGAAAGAGGAACTCATTTTTAATTATTTTTGTCCAACAAAGCGTAGTCCAGCTTATTCTAATCTGATTTACTATTTAATAAATAAATTAATCCTAGATTCCCTCTGCCTACATCAGGGTAGGCAGAGGCTAGTATTTATTAACACTCCGTTCCCCATTTTCTGCCGAATACTGGGGGAATTGCGTGTTGAGTGGAACTCAACGCCGGGCTTTTGACTCGAAACCAGAGCAAAGAAATGGAAATATAAATTTTGTGCCGCTGCGCCACGGTGGCCTCACTATTAAATCTTGCAGCACTTGAAAATGTTAAAATTTTGTCTTTATTTTTTTTATTTCATCTAAAATCACTTTAACACCAAATAACTTTTATTGTTTTAAGACATAACATGATGACATACTCTCTTTTTTTAGGATTCGACTGGAGATCCCATATATGGTTGCTTGCAATTTTTTTTATTTTTTATACAATTTAATGTCTCTAAAATAGGGCAAACAGCAGAGAATGGAGTGTCTTAACACCAGGTTCTCTTTGTTATATGCAGTTACAAATATTATTACCTCGCAAAATATTTATAATAAGTAAATAAATGAAAATATTAGCACAAAAACCTATTTAGTTGAGACATAAATTAGTTGTAACATAAAGAGATATGTCAAACACAATTTTGCGTTCAAACTTGTCAAGCGTACAGACGACCACCCGTGCGTCGGCGTTTTAAAAGTTATTGTAAAGTCGGTTTTTGTGACAGAGCGGCCGATAAAGTTGTAAAATATTATAGATTGAAATAACAATAGAAGTTGTAAACAGTTTTTAGTCGGTCGGTCTTACTTTGTTGAGTAAAAGTTGTGCAGTCATTTAGTACGCCTGTAGTATATATTCTTTTGGATATTTCATTTTTTCTTTTACATTTTTTGATCATGCTGAGATCAAATTAGAGGATAGTTGAACAATCTCGACGCTTTTCTACTGAGCCAGGATTGTGCCTCTTTTTTTGCCTCACTCATTAAAGTATATTTTCTCTGCCTAACAAGCTAGCTATATGCGAGATACAACATATAGGAGGTTAGGCAGAGAAAATCTATTCTCCCCTTTTCTTAAACATTTACGTAATATTTTGTGCTAAAGTATGGTGGAAATTAACGCCGAAATTAATCTTACTACAGCGAATAAATTAAAATAATTCTTCGAAGGAAGATCGAACCCACTACCGTCCCAATAACAGACAGACAGTTTCCCACTACACGACGATGGCGCGCACTATAACATACATAATTAATCAAAACAACTAAGGTAATAAGGAAATATAAAACAGAAGACTAATAGTTCTAATTAGTATCGCGTAAAGTTTACGACGGCTATAAATTTTCAAATTGACCGTAAAAAACATTTTTCTCATAATTTGTTGTAAAAATACAACATTTGTTTCTATGAACAAGTGTTTGATCTGTTTTTTTGATATAGAATACTTACTGGCGGTGAATAAAATTTAAATAAATTTTGGATATGTCGCAGGGGCACAAAATGTAATCGTAAGTTTAAAGCTAGTGTAAGCTCAAAGTGCGGCGTTGAGTTCCGCTACTCAACATTCAATGCCTCTATAGTTCGGTGGAAAATGGAGACGGAGTGTCTTAATAATATACTAGGTTCCCTCTGCACTTTTCTGTGTGAGTTAAGACTGTTAAAAAAATTACTTTAGTTGAAATAGGTGTGCCGAATTTTGAAGTTTTAGTTTACTTTGTCTAAATCTGTTTTGCATAAAAGTTAGACGCCGTTTGTATACATAAGTGTTTCCTCTGCCGACTCTGTCTGCCGACGCGGCGTTGAGTTACACCTTCTGCCCCGTGCGGGATACAATTAAAAACCTCTAACCATTAACTACTCACTTCCGTTACGAATAGGCAAACATTTTTCTTGCTTCTTCAAGATAGCTGCAATTACCGCATTTATCATAATCACTTATAATGCTCAACACTTAACTAAGAACAATGTGTTGGCGTTTAAAGATCATTCATTTGATTCTATTTTTGTTCAGTCAGTATAAATACACTTTATTTTTGTAAGCTTTTAACGTTCTGGTGGATTTTGAATACATAACTATTATATGTTTAAATATATTTTTATATATTAAATCTGAATTAAAACTAATTTTAGTGATATAAAATAAAAAAAAAATTTAATATACATTAAAAATTTAATGAGATATTAACCGGAAAAATGAAAGTACCTACTGCATTTAACCGTTCTTTGTGCAGTAACCTGTATGGCCAGTCGACCGGTGACACTAAAGAATAGACATTTTAAATAATTAATTAGCTTTTATTACTCACGTAATAAGGTTCATTTTGGAAAATTTCAGTATGAGTCATCCAAATAATTGTGCCACTCAGTTGACTAATTTCTGAAACATTCATGTGAAATACAAACTGTTTAGTTTAAACCGTTTTGAGTACTAGAAAAGGATTATTCGGTATTTTGGTTTGTTAATTTTCATAATTTTACTTTTAGAGGTTTTTAACTCTATAGTTTCTTTGTACCATTTAAGTAATGTCATTTATTGCAATTTCCCATAAAGCAGGGTAGGCAAGGGAATGGGAACCTTGTCTATATAGTAGGCAAAAGGAACCTTGTCTTATTTCACTCCGTTCCCCACTGTTCCGTCTTATTTGCAAGACATTTCATGTTGGATAGCGCAACTCAACACTGTACCTTGTATTGTTTAGCAGGTCAATGAAAAGAATAATAGCTTATTCGTTGGATTTGACCCCCTATCGGTGCGTTAACAGTCAGTCCAAGACGTCCTCTTATCATAATAAATAATAAGATATTTAAAGGCCCATATTCTACAATCTTTTAAACCTGTGAATAAGTATGAAATCATAATAGGTAGGTACCATAAGTCTAGTAAAGTTAGTAATTTTTCATCCCCACCCAATATTAAGTAACACTGACGTCGAATATTCGTTAACACGACGTAGATTGATGCAAATGACATCTTCTCACATATTGTATGAGAAACAAACTTAAGCTGAACTTTAGGTAAGTTAAGCTCATACAATTTTGAGCTCTGACTCTTAAAAATAGAGCTTTTCAACTTATTCTTCACACAAAATTAGTAAAGACAAGCACTGACATACTTCAATTGACAGATTTTATTTATTCAGAGGGTGGGATCCTTTGTGAAGTATTTTTCATCACTAATGTCTTGTCCACGGCTTTATTTTTGAATGTATATTGTACTGTGCTAGAAAAATAGGATTTTGTATTTGTTTAATTCCTTGTTGTGCAAATATTTGATTTGACATTCACCTTTTTGTAAAAATGTGCTTACAGTGAAATAATTGCATTAGTCAATATTAATGTATTTTTCTGTGCTTATTTAAAAAAAAGAAAGCAAAGAAATGTGTCGTAACGGACTGTAGTACCCCACATATCGCCGCATTTTTTGAGAAATTGGATCCTACAAAATACTACAGTTCTACGACGCTTTTATGTTTGCATATCTTAACATGTTGTAAAAATATATTATACAAGTAGAATTCACCTTTTGACAGTTAATGAGTGATAATATTCATTATCTAATATACACACAATCAGTTGAGCATATGAATGAGAAATATTACATTTGTCATTCAACACGCAATGCCTCCAGAATTCGGCTGAAAATCAGAAACGGACAGTCTTAATACTAGGTTCCCTCTGCCCACCTTGATATATGCGGGACACAGCGTGAAGCTGGAAAAAAAAGGATTTGTAAATATTATTATACGTGATATGTAAATAACTCCAAAACAATATAACATAGTGATTTATATCAGATTAGTATATAATAAAAAAGCGAAATTATATTCTAGCGCTTCCCATAAGGGGTGCCGCGCCATGATTGGCATCTATACACGTGCAATGTCCGACGCATCTATGCGGGCTGGGTGCGGGCTTGTTGGTATCATTTACTACGATTTGCGTGAATATTTAAATATATGTTTTTTTTATTTTTACTATCGACATAGGGAACATGGGAACCTAGTGTTACAACACTGATCCCATTAAGACATTTTGATCTCTCACTTTCTGACGAATTCTGTAAGTTTTGCGTATAGAGTGGCGTAGTTTAACGCAGTCGTTTCCCTAGTTACCTGGGAGAAAATATAAAATTATGAAATATTTCGTTTCTTCATTTTCCTCAAATGTAAATCGAACCCACAACAAACCCATAACAAAAGTGGCGATTACAGCCCCTTATATATGGCGTTGAATTCCGCCAGCTAACATATAATATCTCTGAAATGAAAGTAGAGAAAAGAGAGATTCACTAGATTCTCTGACCATAAAAAAAAGAATACACACAAATTTAACAGGCGTAGCAAGCCAGCCCCTCCACAGGGAGGGAAACGCTTTATTATTACTTTTATCTTTTAGTATCAACATTTTTTTCCCCGCATTTCATAGCTGGTCATTTATATAGCAACTGCTGACAATTAATTTAATTAAAGCGTATCGTCAGACCAATGTTTTTGATGTAATCACGTAACAGGTTGAGTGTTAGGTGTATGCCTAATTTTAGTTGTGTTTTGGGTCGTTTCACGCTATTTCCCGCATGCAAGAGGGCAGCAAGAGCGAATTTAGTGTTAACACATCAAAATATCCGACCACTTCTGTTTGAATTTGTCTAAATTTGTATTATTTTCTATGTAAAAATATAGGGATTTCCTCAGCCGTCTTCGGCTGGGACACTGAGATATTGGGACTGTTAAAAAAAAAATTAATTTCATTTAATTTCATTTCCTATCTCTGGTAAAAAGACAAATCACGTAGTTGAGTTGCGCCAACAATGGCGGAATGAAAATTTAGTAATAATGTAAAGAAAACTTTTTATATTTGGGATATGTTGTCGAGCTAAAAAAATGCGCCTATACAAATGCCGGTCAGTAACGATAATCGTTATATTTAAATATTAATAGCAGTAAAAACGAAGCTTGCCCAGTTGCCCCCGAACCACTGATTTCACATAATTATCGAGTACACGCAACTAAAACGCGATCTAAACTGAATTTGTTACCGAAATAATTACTCAGTATATTATACTCGTAGCATCGTAAATGCTGTGAAACCACAGAAGAAGTTAGGGGAGGACCGTAGGCTTCATTCACATGTTTATTTTTTTTTCCAATCTTTTGTAACTGCTAAAGCGGCGTTGAGTTCTGCAACTCAACGCGTTTTGTATATTTATAATATATATCCAACAAAGTAGCTTCTATGTGCAAAATGCTGTCCATATCCGATCCGAAAAAAATCAATTTCGCCTTTCACATTTCTATCAAAATTGTTTACTGATAAGACAAATTGATCTACATTCAATATCTAATATAATATATTATTTATCAATTATCAAGTAGATCTTTAAATAATGTAGAAAAAATGCAATTACATACTTTAACTTTTGTTTTTGTTTTTTTTTCCTTCCATTGTATCCCACACGATGCAGAGTAGACACACAGAATATGAGAGCCTAGTGTTAAGACACTCTGCTTCCCACATTCCTCCGAATTGTAACAGACAGTTACAATATTATAATATTTCAAATTAAAGAAAAATACAATGTTTAGGGTTATAATTAAAAATAATAAACCGCAAACAGTTTTTCACTCAATTATCGCTGTTACTGGTCGGTTACAACGTAATACAGTAAATAACAGACTACTTCCGATGGTCAAGGGGAAATCAGTTTAATTATTATAATTATAGTAATTATTAGTATTTTTGTTTATTATTATTATTATTATTTATATATTATACAATAATATAATTTAGTTGAGTTAGAGTGAAAAAAAGGTTATAAAAACTTATACTTTTTCACTTCATTTTGTATCTCGCATACAGCAGGGCAAAGAAAACCTGGTAACCTATTGTTAAGACGCTCTGTTACAATCAAAACACATCCATTGTCTTATTTCCACAGAAAGATCGAAAAATGAAATTAATAAATATTTTATTTTCTCGAGTGGGAATCGAACCCATGCGAATTCTAACGATAACGCGAGAAAATCACTTAAAATCAATAAAAAAACACCTGCATATTTTGACTTAACTAATAAAATTAACGTTTCAAATCGACATAACAATTTATTGCTTACAATATATACTTTACTCAATGACCGACTGGAAATAATCATAACTGTGGGTGCCCATCTAACAATTATTGGACACAATAATGAATGCCCAATTGCCCATAGAGGCGGTGGGCTCGTGTGAAACGACGACACCTGTGGGGTAACGATTCGCCATAGAGTTATGATATTGTTTTTTTGACTATTTTCATATTACTATATATTTAGTTTTTTTAGCTTCAGGCTGTAATATAATAGTCGGGTAGAGAAGGAAACATAGTGCTAAGACACTTTGTTATCCATATTCCACTCGTTTTTTCTGCGTAACGTCGAGCTCTTTGCTGTTACTTGAATGAAGAAATGAGAAATTATACGAAACACACTTCCGCTCGAGGAAATGTAATATAAATATTTTCACTTTCTCGCTCTAATAACGAAGCAAAAAAAGCACAACCTTGAGTTTTGCAATTCAACATACAATGACTTCAGAAATGGCCAAAAATTGAGAGCGGAAGTGTCTTAATGGGAGCACATATCTTAATACAAGGTTCCCAGGGTCCCTCTGCTTGCACTACTATATGCAGGATGCAGCGTGAAACTAAAAGAAAAAAAAATTAAAAATATTAAAACGCATTTCTTTTAAAAACAATATCTATAACTTCAAAAGCCTTGGGCATTCAATAGCCTCCTACAAAAACAACCGGAAGTGCGGGCGAAACGTGACACACTAAATTTCTTAGTGATTTCTCATTTCAACCCCACAATAAGTGTAAACTATTTGATTTGTATAATCAAATGTGGACATTGAAATTAATTAGTTCGTTACGCACCTGAGCTTTCAAAGTTAAAACTTTAGCAATTATTGTTTTATAGTATTGTAAGCTCTACTATTGTGCTTATAAGCTCTATATTAGGTATAACAGAACAAAAATAATGGGTCAAATGAAAAATCATCCTTTTGTCAAATTGAAATTCTGCAACGTGATTTTGTATTTTTTACTTTATGGCAGTTGAAATAAGAATTTGGAAAGTTTTACGATATTTTGTTTTAAAATGGTATCAAAAATTTAAATTAATTATGCGTTGACATTTGTGTTGTTAATTTTGAATTGTATGTATGTTTTATTCAGACCAATCACAGTCGTAATTTTTTTTTATTGCAAATCGCAATTATCACTTTGTCGAAGTAGGTTGAAGGAGGCTTAGTTCTAAGATACGCTGTTCACTTTTCGCCTCATTTTCAAGATATTGTTAAGTGACGTAACATAACACTGCAATTATCATTCGTCTAATCGATTTCAAACCCAAAACCATCCCATTCAACCAGTCATTATCACACTATCACACTTCTATCACAAAATTTATTTAAAAGGTATTTATATAAAAGGTATTTGAACCTTCCCACATCATCACTATTATAAAATTTAAAACTCAATTATAATCTGTAGAATAAACACAAAATATGCATTTTTAGAGACCGTACTGTTGACAGTGCAGCTCAATTTTACAGCACGCCGGTAATAAGTCAAGGCTTACATTTTATCGTTCAATTCTCCTTTATATTTGCATACTCGTAAAAACGTATCAAATGCATTTTGCTCCCTAATCCTTGAGTCTTCACATACTGTGCACCCTATTTAAAATTGTCTCGAACAAATTTTAACTTTATTTATAATATATAAGGTTGAAATTTCAATGTTCAATTTAATAACGAACTAATAAGAAAGTTAACAATTTATCGTAAATCTCGAAGAATTAGTTTCAGGAATTGTTTACTTTGTACATTGTATTATTAAGTGTTAATGTTAACACGTTTGTTAGGTGTCGGTACTTAATTGTATAAGATATAATAAAATGGCTCAATTTGAAGTTTTATTGTTAAAATAAGTGGAGGTAGAAAAAAATCTATATAATCATGTCCTCGAATTGATGTGGAACATACAGCCATGACGTTTACAGTCCAACGCTGTTCTAGAGCATCTAAAATTAATATTCGTTTTTTTTATTTGGAAACCTTGTATTAAAAAATTAAGTTCCCATTAAAAATGATTCTTTTCCCCACTTTCCACCAAATTATGGAGGTATTACGTGTTGAGAAGTAGAACTCAACACCGCTTTTTGTTTGTTTGCCTTGCTTTGCTAGAACGTAGAAATTAAAATACTAAATATGTCACTTCCTGTAGTGGGAATCGAACCCAAATCCAGTCGCGTCACACTTTTGTGACTGCCTAAAAATTCATCCTAGTTAAATTTGAACTTACACTCATTATGAAAAAAACTCTCACTTCCACCATTCCTATTACAATACAAAAAAATCAAGCGGAATCGCTGAAACTAAGCCCTCCAAAGCACCGCCTCTCAACTGATATGCATATTGCATATGCTGGCGAGGACTTCAAATTACAGCCACTCATAAATCCCGCCCAGATGAATTTCATGCAAATTTTCGCTGTAAAATCTCGAATACTTTATTGTCTCAGTGATGAGAGTGATCTAGACTGGGGTATAATTTTACCATTCTGGTCCCTTTGAGAAGGGAAAAGACAAAATACTCTTTTAGAGTTTGTGGGCTTTTGATTAATCACTTTTAGGAATAAGTTTCGGTTTTCTTATTGAGAATGGAGCCACTCGTGGCACAGACGCACGAATGTGTGACTTTAAACTTGACAGGTTGTGGGTTTGATTCCTGCCCGAGGAAATAAAATGTTTGATATTTTCATTTCCTCGGTCTGGTAACCAGGTGTATTAAGATTCGCCACTCAACAGGTAATGCAAAGATTCGACGAGAAGTGAGGAATGAAAATATTTCAATGGAAACGAAATGTTTTAACACTAGATTCAAAGGTTCTCTCTGTCTGCCATAGATACTGCGTGAAGCTTAAAAAGATAAAAAATAAGGATTAGGCTCTATTATCGCAAAGAGACGGGATACAGCGTTAAGTTAAGAAAATATGCGATATAAGCATCAGATTTTTATGAGTCAAGTGTTTTCACACAAAATTCGGCAAATCGTAAGATTTATCACATCGTCTCATCTGCCCATCGGATTACGAATGCCCTCATCTGGTTTACGACATCGAGGATTTAGACCTTGTTTTATAGTTGCCTTAATTTTATGATCTCTGATTAGTTCGTTGCTTGATGTGCTTGTTTGTTATAAATAAATTATTTTTTAGGTTAAGGCTGTATCTCGTATATAGCAGGATAGGCGGAGAGAACTCGGGAATGGGTTTTCTAGAATGGAAGTATCTCAATGGGGTACGGTAGGGTGTGAATTTTCAGGTGTGACATTTCACTCTGCTCTAATTTACGAAACCTTCCGCCTCTTCTAAAATGTTTCCTTAACAGTCGGTCCCCTAAGCACCGTACACATTTTCATTATGTTAGAGATATTCAATTCATGATTTGTTTATTTAAATATGCAATTAAAACCTACACCATTTTTACTTAACTTCTCATGGACCTACAGTTATGAAATTTGACAATAATTGGGAACTTACAATACAAGTAACGGAAAATTGAAAGTTCATTTCATATAAAGAGAGTACATACGAGTATATTCGCAAACTTAATTTTGTCGGGTTAGAGTCCTGACCTGACCTACAGTCCTGAGTCCGACTCACACTTAACCAGTTTTTTATACATCAGAAGATCAAAAGAGCTTAATAAGCTGCAAAATAATAACAAGTACCACCTATTCTGGTAGTCTATAGGGCTTCATTGTGCGGAGTGAACTGCGACATACTTTTACTATAGCATTAATTAAGGTCAAGAGTCTTATACGAGCATAAATACTTGAATTGACTTGACCTAATTTACACTGTGTGTGGAGATGTAAATAGATAATATAAGGATTTTTGTAGCTTTTATAATGTGTAGAATAAAATAGACGCAGCGAGAAATGTAGAATAAAATAGCTTCCGTTACTCAAGAAAAATGATTCCAAAACTTGTGTTGTTGTTCTCTACTGAGTTATTAGATATTTTTGTATATTATAACAAAAAAAAATACAAACAATTTTCTAAATATTTCTAAAATTATCTCAATTTCGACTAAATAATTATAGAACAAAAATAATTAAACCCTACTCATTACAGAAAATAATGATAATGACGCGTTAACCTCAACTTAAGTGAGAGGAAGTCGTTTATTTCATAACAATAATTAGTGTTGTCACCGCGCCCAACTCATTTGTATTACAGAGTAATGTTTGTAGATCTCTTTCATTCTTTATTATTATATTTATAATAAATATGTTTGTTTAGGCCATCGTGGCCTAGTGGTTCAAGGGTGTACTGTGACACGACGTTTGAGGTTAAATTTTCGTTCAGAGGAACATAATATTTAATATTTTTTTATTTATATTAGGTGAAATAAGATAAAGCGAGCGGATTGGAGTATTTTAACACTAGGTTCCGTCTAAATACTTCGCTATGTATTGAATACAGCGTTAAGCTACAAAAAACAGTTTATGTAGTTTGTTCAGTTTGTCTGTTTCTTTGTGGTTAATTGCGCTTATCAAGATTCGTATCGTATTCATATTTGTATAAGTAATTTACAAAAAAAATTACAACTTATTGATATAAGTTGCTGCTTTCTATTTCTCTGTTATTCCATATTCTATATAAACATTCGTGTATAGTAAGATTGTCACGTGCTTACAATCACACGGCACATTTAATTCACGGTATTGAAAACGAAATAACAACGGCGTCTAAATAAAGACCTCTGAACTTAAGAATTTCAGCTTCATTATTCACCGAAGTGAAATATGTGTGAAAATATTTCTTAGTCCCCTTACATCGAAATTTAAAAAAAAATCTTTTATTTTTTCATTTAGTTAAGTAGACAGAGGGAACACGTTGTTTCCCAATTTTCGATATTTTTAGCAGGTAAGTGACGGCATTGAACACCGAATTTTATCTTGTTACAGAAAGGAGGTAATAAATAATAGATACATGGAGTGGGAATTGAACTCGCTACCGTTGCGTTTTTTACAGTCAGACGACGACGCAGCCACATGTCGGCGTCATTGATGATGAAGACGTAAAAAAAATATTTTTTTTTTAAGTTACACTGTGTTACATAATTTAAAAATATAAACGAAAATAGATATGTCCCCTCGAAGCCAAAATGTTATCTTAAAACTTTATGCAAATTAAATATAATTCTCAAAAGCCGATCTACTAATTGTGAATTTTGCTGGAAGCTATATGTATATCAATTGAATATTTAAATAATTAAGTAATGTATGTTGATTTAAGACATTTAAAGGATCGAGGGGTTTATAATTTTGCCTAATACATACCCTGCGGCTTAATTCTTGAAGATTTAATTTACTCTTTTTCTACGTTAAAAGGAGAAATGAAATATTTTATATTTTAAAATTAAATGTATGCTTCGCTTTATTGATTTCCGCTATTCAACACCCAGTGGCTTGAGATTATAACGGAAAAGGGAATCTAGTGTCCAGACACTCTGTTTCATACTTCTTGGTCAATTTTTTAACATGTCGGGACTACTAATTACTTTCTGCATACAGCTTAAATTTGAAAAATATTTATGAACAGAATATTCAGTATAAGGATATGTCACATCATTTTTAACGTAGAAAAGATAGATATGCAGAAAAAAGATTATAATTATAAATACTGCCTTATAAATACTATAAAAACTTGTGAATATAAAGTTTAGAGATAATGTCTAACACGCCTACAAAGATGATCTGAGAGCGAACCAAAGATTTCATCTTGCCTATATCATTTTATAAGGCGCTCAATATTTAAATGCCATAAATACACTAAAAAAATAAATATATTTATAATAAAATCTGGCAAACATTTTATTTTATATTGAATATTGATTTAACAATATTTGAAAATTTATAATCTGCACTACCCCGCATATGACAGGACGACGAAAAAAAACTAAATATCAAGAGACTCCATTTTCCGTTTTCCACCTAAATATCTTTTTAAAGCAAATATATAAAATACACAAATAATCCTAAATTAAACGCAATCTACCAATCTGAATCTGTACCAGGATTATAACACTGAAGTCACGTAACCATTAGTAACTAATTTGTTTCTAACTACCCTCCCTAATGCCACTAACTAAGCAGACGTACGGCAATTTAGCACAAAATCGATGTAGATAGAACTGGTAATAGACAAAGGGCTACAAACTGTAGGCCTGATCAAGACTAGATCATAATTCCATCTGCATGTCTTATCAAAGCGGCGTGATTTGCTTTTGAAGTAGCCTTCCAGGGTTTTGGACTGTTTGTTTTGGAATATGGTCATTGTATATGTTCTCTAAATTAATTTTAGATTGTGCATGTGGTTTCAAATAATTGTAATATTATTTTGTTTTTAATTTGTACTTAATAAAATATTGAAAAAAATAAATCAGCTTCACGCTGTATTCCGCACACAGCATGGTAGACAGGCGTGTGTTGAGAAACTCCGTTTCCCATTTTTCCGCCGATTTTTGGAGGCATTGCGTGTTGAGTGGCGGAAATCAACGCTGCGCCACTACGGCCTCAAATAATATGGACTAAATAGTTTAGTCCATGGTGACAGGTAGAACGACCTCAGTGTACCGGACCGACCAGAGCCTATTTAAAATAATATATGGAAAACGAAGAAAACAATAAAAAAATAAGAAAAATATATAAATTTTGTTAAAAAAAATATTCATCTTATATCAATAGTTAATTAAGATTAATTTAACAAAGGTATCGTCCAGAATACTTAATTAAATAGCCATTAGTTTTCAATTCACGTGTGGTTTTCCTTTCCCTTTTCACGTCCCTTTTTGGGGAAGGAATTTTTAATTTTGACTCTCACCCAACCCACCATAAACATAAATGTAAAATTAAAGCTAAGTTCAATATGGAATAATGCGTCATTCTCGGGCTTTGTAAAAATTACTGGAGATCTATATAGATGTCAACTTCTATGTTTACTACGAATATAATTAAAGCAAAAAATTTGACTCTGTAACTTTTACATTATAAAATACCACAAAAGTGAAATAAATGTACTCATATCTAAGATTGCCGATCTAAATTATGTCAAAAATTTCAACTAAGAAAAATTCACACAAAATTTTGGTAGAAACCTACCAAATCATTATAAAAAATATATCAAATAATAAAAAATCTGCTCTTCCTTCTCTAATACAAAATATATTAGAGAAGGAAAAAGCTTCTTCTTCTCTAATACCAAAGATTAGACACGGTGTTATGACAACATGAAAAAAAAATAAAAATACAGAAACATCAGTACAGTTCGAATGTTTTGAACAGAAAATATTGCAAAACAATAGCTTATTTCTTTTTAAATTTTGCAGTTACTCTGTCGGTGACCGTCAAACAAAATTCACTAATTGTTTAATTCTCAACTAAGGCAGTTAATTTACAACTGTGAAGGAGACGATTCTGAAGAACAATAGTTCTCTACGGTGGCCGTTACATGAAAATAGTACTAAAATACTGACGAGTAGAACTATTGATGGCAAGTTAGTAAAATGGTAGCCCACATTGTATGGAGTTGTAAATTATTGACAAAATAATACGCTTTTACACAAATTATTTGTAATGAATAAAAAATATTATTTTTTTAACAAAACCTAAACTATTCAGTTGAGGCCGTTGTGGCGCGGTCGCACAAGCGCGTGACTGTAAACGCGACGTTTGTGGGTTCGATCCCACTCGGAGGAATGAATTATTATGTATGAATATTTTCATTTTTTTATATCCATTCCGCTAGTCAACGCAATGACTTGAGTCGTGGAAAGTAGGGAGTATAAATTAAATTCAAATTTTTTTTAATTTATATTGTTTATAAAATAAAATTTATTATAAAAAATTTTAATAAAAATAAAATTTATATTTAAATTTTCATAAAATAATAATTTTTAATTTTAAAAAAAAATTGTAATAATGATAAAATTAGTATATTATTAAATTTATAAAAGAAAAATTTAAATTTAAGTTAATTTAAAGGAATTCGGCAAATATTTGTCTTATTCTATTAGATTCTCTCTGCCTATCCTGCTATATGCGGGATACGTTGAAGATGAAAAGAATAGTAATGTGCATTGACAACTTAAAAATAAGTAAAAAAAACATCAGACAGAGCTTTCGGCTTTATACAAAAACCTTATCTTTAAAATTTCGCAATTACGGTCGGCAGGTGTCATAGATAATTCAATAATTGTTTGATTTTCAACTAAGGTTATTCTATTCTATCTAACAATAAAAAGGTCCCTACAGTGGCCGTAACATAAAAACAATAACAAAAGTGCAAAAATAATAGGTATTGATGACAACTTAGTGAAATGCTAGCCCACATTTTGTGAAGTTGTAAATTAGTGACAAAATAATATACGTTTGCGCAAATTATTTGTAATAAATATTTATTTTTTTAATAATAAATGAACACTCTATAAAAAAAATCTTTCCATAGGAGCACAGAATTTGATTATTACTGCGACGGTTATGGGTTTGATTTCCACTAAATCGATCTGATTTTCGCAATCAATAGTAAAATAAAAAGCAAACATGAACTTTCGCAAATCGACGTGCAATTGAACAAACATACAACTTTAGTAAATATCAATTTCTTTTTGGGTGTTCAATTGAATTTGTACAAAAAGCTTAGTCCAAACAAAACGCTACCCAAATTTATCATATCCGTTCCTAATTTAATATATAACAATGAAATAAAGATACTGGACTGTATCTAATTAGATACAATAAAAAGGATGTATTAGAAAAGAAATCCTCGATGCAGTTTGGTCAAGACGTTATCGGCTTTCTTCAACACAGCAAGACTTCCTTGTAATATAGTATCGCTTACTATAAAATTGAGCTTTGAGCTTTTAAGCTTTGTTCTTTTGTAAGTTCAATTCGTTGATTGTTTGCAAACGTACCGCCTCCTTGCACCACCCGTCGAGCTTTTCAAACCTTTTTGTCATCTTTATACAGAAATTTTAAGGTTTAAAATTGAAAACTTACCAAGTAAAGTCGTTTTTCGGTCGCTATATGAGTCATATGCAACTCAAAATGATTCTGAGATTTTTTTTATATCTACAAGTATATTTCGATTGCCTTTCTGTTTTCGATTGAGAGACTGTTGCCGGAGGCGAAACGGCCGTGTACACTTTTATAGCAATTAATTTTTTCGATTCTACACCCCTTTGTGTGACTGATTTTTGTGGGAATTATACTCAAAAGAAAGTAAAGATTTAAAAAGTGCTGTAAAAAACACTGGTCCATATTTTTGTTTTTTTTTTATTTTTTTATGTTTTTATTTATATTTTTATGTCTGACTGTGTCTGCACATTTAAAAGAAAAACGTTGAAAACATAAACGCAGTTTTGAATTCTACTACTCACTCAAAACACATGTGTGAAAATTCGGCGTAAAATAGGAAACTGACGTTATCTTAACACTAGGTTCCCTATACTTACTCTGCTATATGTAGGTTACAGCGTGAAACTGAAAGAAAAACATAAAAAAGCGTTTTAATTACTACAATTTGCCATTCCGATGTAGAGTGCATACCGTCATAGAGACTCCCGCAGGCAGTTGTCGAGTGACTCACGGTATGATTCATGATGACTGGGGACGATGACCCCGTTTCATATGTGATGACATCTTTTGTAATATTGCATAATATGTGTGGAAATGTGTAGACAAGTGCAATAGAAAAAATATTTTTAGGTTCTATCTCGAATATTGCAGGGAACTTTCGAATATTACAGGGGACTTTCTTTTTCAATTTTTAAGACACTATATGTTGAGTGGTGGAAATGGGTGTCGTGTTTTGTCTTGTTCCCATAGCGCAAATAAAATAATTCATTCCTCCCTGTGGAAATCGAATTCGCAACCGTTACGTTTGCAATTTCACGCTATGCTATAGTAGTCTCAAGTATTACTTCTGCTACTACTAGTTCATTCATTGCCGTGGTATTTTCATTTACCATCCGTGGTGCCTAAGAAATTAATAATAAAAATTATAACGGTGGTGAATGAAATTATTGTACTAGTAACTTATTTAAACTTATTTCAAGTATAACTTTAGTTGATTTATTTAAATACATAAATTCATCTTCATTTCATATTTTATTTGAGGCCAGTCGTGGCGTGAGCGTGTTAATATAAACGCGACAGGCTCTTAATTCAATTCAAATGCCACAATAGAAAGTTGTGGACTGAGAAAGCTGGAATTTCGTATGTGCATTTTGGGGAATCTAGAACTTAAAAGTTATCCAAAATCAAAAATATTCAGAAAATATTATTTTTTTCTTATAAAAGTAACCAAAAATTAGTATCTATATATATTTATCAGAATTTTAAAATTCTCATAATATTTCTCATAAGATAAATATGTTTATTGCTTCTACATAATGTATTATACGATACTGTACCCATCTTCGAAATTTATGTTTTATTATAAACTATATAATATGTGTGCCAAATTTGAAAACTTGACAAGTAAATCTTCGTACAGTTAAGTTATAAACATCTAAAGTGAACCGTTAAAACTTGGGTTCGCGACATAAAATAGTCCACTCGCTCACAAATATCAAAACACTTTATGTCCCTTTGTTACTGCGGGATTATTCATACATGGACTATAAAAGAATGCATTTTAGAATATTTTTATTTAAAGCACCTTCACGCTTTTTCCCTTTTTTTCGCCTCAATATCGCTTTATCTTTATAAATAATTAACAGTTCACAGACACGAGCTGTTCTACTACCACGATGGTATCAAAAATCTATATAATACGTATATAACATATACGTATTATATAGTTCTGCCACCCAACATGCAATACTTCCAGAATTCGGCAGAAAGTGGGGTACGGAGTGTCTTAACACTGGATTCCCTCTGCCTACCCTGCTGTGTGCGGTTTTAATTTAATTTATAACATCTATATACAATATAACGCGACAGTTTGTAAAAGATTTCCAATATTAAAAATGATATTTCATTTCCTATTTTCATTTCCTCGTCCTGGTAATGGTGTAAATCCGCCATTCACCACACAATGCTTCCATACAAGTATTAAAAATAGCAATATTAATTCTGATATGCAAATTTGAAGACGGAAGAGAAAATACTCGCGTTATTCTCACTTGTCGTTGATAAATGTTTGCGAATTATTTCTTGGAACTTGGCTCTGTTCTTGGGTTTTGTTACTTTTTATACTATTAAGTAATTAACATTCTTTAAGTATTATAATAAATATAAAATTTTCGGTAAAAATACCTAGCTATTTTTAATAACTACTATTTCGGTAATAACTATAACTGTAAAAAATTACAGTTATAGTTAATTGTGAGTGACTTTGTTATATTTCAGGAAAATACTCTTTTTTATAGTTTCACACATTTAATATTATTATAGAATCGACAGAGATAACTGAGTGTTTAGATACTACGATTCTCACTCAGCGCCCTATTTTTGAATATTTGCATAATGAGTAGCGGTACTCAACGTCACGTTTTGTCTTGTTCCTAGTGCAGGGAAATGAAAATAGTTTATTTCCCCAAATAAAAATTGAACTTACTTCTGTCACGCTTAGTCCCCCTGTGCCACTACACTACGACGGCTTCGCCGGCGTCATCGGCTGATAATAGCAGTTTTTTGCATATGCTTTTAAAGTCCGCATTATCGTTAAAGTATCACCATATAGAAACAATGAACTTTGTTGAAGCAATTTATCTAATATCAGACCATCAGATAGCGATAAAAACGCTTGATACACGCATTTCCTTCACGTTTAATTTAATGTGGCTAGCTTCCGGTCAACGGTTGGCTTAGTATGACCAACGAGGCCAAAATATGATTTTTTTTAGATTCTCGTTGTATCTAGAATATTTGTTAAAGTATTTTATGTCTCCATTTTTCACTCGTTTCTGAGAAATCTTGTGTTGGGTGGTGGAACTTAACACCGTGTTTTATGGGGGGCAAAAAATTATAATTCTTCCACTTCGAATACCGATCCAAAAAACTATCATGTTTACAGTCATATAATCGTGTATCGTTATTCATAGAACATTCTTTTATATTTTTCCTAGCTCATATCAAAATTATAAACATTTATAAATAAGATTAATTTTGAACCACCTATTAATATTGTATTCGTAGCCAACATTGGACCAAGTTAATCCAACAATGGCCCAAACATCCATTTTCATGGATGATAGTTGGGCGGTAACTAACGACGTATAACGTAGAGCCAATAAAACCTACCACGCCATACTCGTATTAAGCTAGAAATTTCAAGAAGTCATTAAAGCATTGTCTTTTTATTATTTAGATACATATTTGCTAATATACATGATAATTTAAAAGTATTGAAAGTTTATTCTTTTCATTTCCCCGATCCGGCAAAACAAAGTGTTGCGTTGAGTTACGTCATTTAATTTCTCAACACTAAGATCCCTTTTTCTATCCTGGATTTATAATAATAATTATTTATATAAAGATCTACTAGACTCGTATTTAATTCTTGCATACTAAGTGCGTCTGCCAGTAAATAAGCAAGAATTAAAGAGGTAGACAGACGTCTGTGATGATCTTGTTCGTCTCACATCTCTGCTTTGGTCGGCCGAATCACTTTATATTTTCTCTATTGTACTAAACTTACATAAGAAAATAACATTCAAAATATTTAGTTCACAAAGGTTATAGAGCTTTGGGAGTCTAATCTATAAAGATTTCCACCTACAACTTTTTTAAGTGTGCAGCAGACGAGTCTACGTCGACATCTAATCCTATTTTAGCGTAGCGGCCGTAACAACCTCATTCTTTTAAGTAAATAAATAAGTCGCGATGGCGTACATCCAAATGAACAATATAAATTAAAGTATGAAGACAGATACGGAACAATATCACACATAAAACTAACTAAGATAAAGCAAGTTAAATACGTCACCTATAAAATAAACGGTAGTTTGGAAATTTTTCAGCAAACAACAATATTGTAGTCACAATGTCAGTATTTTTAGACTAAAGTAAAGATTTAACGACATGTCCACTAATATTTTATTACGGTAATAAGGCAGAGTAGATTTAAGAGTTCCCATTGTACTCCCTTATACGGGGACAACTGTATTAAAAGTTGTGGTAAAATAATATTTATGTATCGATGGCGTATACGTTTAGTTCGCTATTAAGAATAAATTATTTTTCAAGTAAAATATCTATATTGACGTATGGAAAAAATCTTATATAGACTGAGATCCCAGGGCTGCCAGATCTATGTAATTTTTAAGAAATATAAGTGTATTAAAATTTAGTTAAGTTAAGAAATGGAGGAAGGACTATCTTACTAGTAAGTTTATATTGCTAACCCTACTGGAGGAATCCAATGTGAAAGTAAATAAAACCAATAAATAAAATATTTAAATAATAAAAGACAAAAATATAATTGTTTCATTCTCTTACTTATATATAAAGAATTTATGAGTATTGAGTAAGATGTAATTCAAAATGTACTATCATTCGTTACTTTTAAATGTGTAAAAAAACAAACTACTGCTATCAGCTCAGAAGACAGTTCTTGCAAAAGCTCGAAGCGGTCTTCTAGTGAAATCCGGCGAAATACAACAATTACTTTCATCTATACTATAATACATTATATATTGTTTTAAATAAAACCAGTAATAAAAATTGAAATTTAATAAGTGGAAGAGATTTCGGAGTTTATTTCATGTAAGTACTTAAATACTAAATTGAGCTTTTGTTTGATTAAATAAAATACTTTATTTTTAAACTAAAATTATCAGTAATGTCTTCTAATATTATTTTATATTGCAAATGCATTTAACACGATAACTTTATTGTTTGAAATGAAAATGTTACATTCGTCAGGTTATCAGCGATACAGCGGTGCATCGGACCTATTAACGCTTTATAGTCTATATGCAGTTTATTGCACAATACAAAGACCAAAGAGAATTAAAATATAGAAGAGTTTAACGTTTTAGTATGGAAATTATTATGGAGTATTTGGTGGCATTTCAAAGGGAATTTTAGAGAGTATGGTGAAAATTCAAAATTTTGAAAATTACATTTATAATTATCTTGTGGTCTTCATCGACCGTGATATAATATAGCCTATAATCTTTCTCGTTTACAGAATTTGACGAGAAGCTAGACTAGATTAAAAAAAACGCTAATAAACAAAACAAAAGAGAAATATTTTTTCAAATCGAAATTCGAGTCAATAGTTTTTGAGATTAGCGCGTCCAACTATAGAAACTTATTAGTTTTAAAATATTACTATAAATATAAACACAGAAAATCTGACAACAAAAAAAAAATCAAAATCAACAAAAAAATTTTACCTTTTATGATTTCTGCATACAATTGAAGAAATTGCGCAATATTTATATTATATGATATGAACCTACTCTATATACATCTATCACTATAATTTGTAACTTAGAACTTACAAAGCCAAAAAAAAAAACGTAAACACTTAATTCTAGAACTTTCCATCCAGTTGTAATACATCAAGCGACGTGTCAACGTTAATTTAATTTTTCAACGCAATCCCGACGACATTGTTGCGTCTGAAATGTGTGGTTTTGCCTGTTAACTATGACGGGGACAGATTTTATTACGACGCGGTACAGAATTTAATCAAAACTGCGCTTATAATGTAATGGAAATGAATATTATAGGATACTAGCTGACGTTCGTGACTCTATTTAAGTTAAATTAGCATAAAAATGCTAAGAAATTGAGAAGTTAAATTTTGTATAATATTATGCACGAAACCTATCTAAGGCCAGCCGTTGCGTTAGGGAACAAAGTATGATTGCAAACACGATAAGTTATAGGTTCGATTTCCACTCAATGAAATATTTAATATTTTCATTATTTCGCTTTGGTGTCAACCCCAAGGCTCCGCATAAAGCCTAAGCGCGTATAATGGAGTAAAAGTATTATTTTAAATATGAAATAACTATTAAATCTCTTTCTTTAAAAAATTTTTTCATTTTACAATTTGTCCTGAATTTTTGGTTATAATTATAACTGGTATTATCTGATCTAGTAGTTAAATTTATAAGTCATTTCTAAAAAATATTAATTAGTATAAGGAACAGTTTTAAATGGCCAACGCCAGAATAAAAGTAACTAATATGTTATGTATCAACATGTATATAACAACAAATCACTTCTATCTCTATACAAGGAAAGTAGAATACAACGAAAAATCGTCTAAAAGCATTCTTTGTCAAACCATAGTTGCCATTAGGTTGTATTCTACAAGAGAATTTATGTCGACATCTTCAGAGACGGAAATTTTTATTTGGCTAAATATTAGCTTTTCTTGTCTCGACCGTAAATAATATTCTTTTGCAGGGAGCTTATTGCAATTTTTGTACCAAATACGTGGATCTTGAAAGCCGAGAAAGAAAACATATGATTAAAAAGTAAAAAAATATTATTTTAAATTGAACTCTATTTCAATGTAGTAGAGGATGTAGTATATTTTGAATGTGGACGTGAATTTGTCGCGAAGACGTGAATCCAGGCAGTTTGATTAAAAAACAAACAAAATAAATGTATTCTTGATATATTATAGTGCGAGGAAAGTTTTAATTTTGTTAGTGTATTTTGACACATCCACTTATTTATAACCATATAATATATAAAGTCTAAAATGTAGATAGCAAAGATTTATATGTATGTCTATGTAGCTTAAAATAAGTTTTAACAGAAAAAATACCTTAATATACAGTTATTCTATTATATACCAGTAAATAGAGCGTTGAGTTCCATTCAAGATAAAAGACACAGAATTCAGCGAAAAGTGAGAAACGGAAGTATTTCAATGGGAACGGAGTGTCTTAGGTTCTCTCCGCGTACAACGCGAAAACAATACTTTAACTAATAAAAACAATATATGTAGTTGAATATAAGACATCTATACAATATATATTTTTTAATTAATGTATCAACAGAAAATTCTCACAGTCCAACCAATGTTATCACCAAAATTAATGACGCGTTCACAATCACCTTGAAAACTTTTTATGCCAACAACAAATAATAACGCTTCAACCAATTTTTTTCTAATCAAAAATTAAACACAAGAGATCGAGATCAAGAATTTCTTTGTCTACTGAACTATAGAAGACATTCGTAATGTTTGAATATATTATGACCTGTGAACTAGTTGGTCTCCCTTTGTTAATGACAACATACGTGCGTGCTTCCTTTTTGTTGGAGAGTTCATACACCTCGGGGATTACGTTCTGTATCGATGATTCATCTCGATTGTGGCTTCTCAAATATTTGTTGCTTGAATGCCTTTGGACTGAAGGGGTGTCACTGTGTTATTAGTGTTATGCAAGAAAGCTAGTTTTTTTTTTTGGGTTAATATATTTTACTTTTTAATAATAAATTTAATATTTAAAATATACTTATCTAAATGTTTTTCAATTTTATTAATTTTACACGTTAAATATTCTCAAGGCTTAGTTGGGGCATCGCGTGCGACTGTAGGTTGTGAGTTCGATTCCCTCTCAAGGGATCTATCTATCTATCTATCAACTATATCTATCAGAATGATACTTATAGATATTTGTTCAATATTTATATTATAATAATATGATTTTAATTATTTTTTATTGGTGAAAGAATCATTTACTAATAATTTTTTGTTTCCTTTTCACAAATTCAATATAAGATACAGTTGTTAAATGACTGCATTTAAAATATATTATTCATTTGTCAGTACATTGTGCGACTGGCATATTGTGATATAAGTTCCGTCACACGTAATTAATATTAAAGCGGTCTAAAGATATCTCCTTGAAGTGCACCTTTGGGGTCCCATTGTCCCTATTTATATGTGACCCCATTTCGGCCGCTTATCTCACTATATTATTTATTCATGGTGATTATTCCATCGTTTTAGATCTAATGATGCGTTATCATTGTTCTCTGCCGATCGTTAAGTGTTTGGAGAGGTGTGAAATAAGATACTTAATGGTCGTAACGGATGTTATATTGTCCAGTTGATATTTGAATCTAGGTTGAAATTTTTTTATATATTAAATTTCCTTTGAAATATTAAATAGTGTATATTTTTGTATATTTCTTATTAATCACGAACAATTAATACTACTTATGTAAAATAATAATCATGTGAATATTTCAAAATTACTTTAATAATTATTTCTAGCATAGACGACTACATATTTAAGACCGTTTCAACATAAAGCATGTGAAATAAAATATATTTAAAAAAATATATAATAATTATATTAACTTGTAATTCTGGCTATAAAATAAATTAAATGTCCAAGTTTGTTAACGTCTTAGAGCAACAAAACTTGAAAGTTTCAACTACAAGCTATTAGTTATTTTTATTAGCAATAAAGAAAGCACAACAACTATTGATCAAAAGAGCAGGAAAGTCGTCGTCCGACTCGTAGATCGAAATTATGAACAGTTCTCATCAAAAAAAAAATCACGTTACGTTTCAAATTGTACAATTTTGATCTATTAAAATTATAAATGCATCTATTATTTGGACAAGGTCATTAAAATGTGCTTAATAGTGTTTCTTTGTTGACACTGAGGTCTGCACGTTTGTCACGTTGTTCTGTGCGAAGGGTGAATGTAAGGTGATAATTTAAAAGCTCAGAAACCAGTCCCCTGTTATAATGAACAATGTTGCAAACTTTATTGAGCAAGGTAATAAGCGCATTCAATATTTCACTATTATGTGTAACCAGTTCAACTTCGAGTGCTTCGATTTTATCTACTTGCGATTGTTTGGTAATATTTGTTGTTAACTTTATGGTGTCTATTAAAAGTGGAGAAAAAATATTTTATATAAATATGTAGTTTTTTTTTTTGTTTTGATAAATATTTTGTGTTTTTAGATTTTATTGTCTAGCTGAAAGTAGAAACTATAAAAGAATTTTAATATAAAAATGAATTCTGTGAAGCTGAATTAAATCAAAATGTGTGTAGGGTACAGTGTGAAGCTGTATCACGCACACAGCAGGGTAGGCAAAGGGAACCTAATGTTAATACACTCCGTTCCCCACTTTCTACCGACTTTTGGAGGCATTGCGTGTTGAGTGGCACAACTCAACGCGCTTTGCCTCGACACTAGAGCGAAGAAATGGAAATATAAATGTAAATAAATATTCCACTTACTCGACTGCCAACTTCATGGCAATACATATTTTCCTAATATCAAATCTTTAAGCAATAAATGGAGAGTGGAATAATGTGTCACTTAATTACGTCTGCCTATACTGCAAAATATCGGAAATATGTATATATAAATAAAGAAAACAAATACCTAAATAAAAATGTACAATAAACTTCTTCACTTCACCCCTCGTACCCTTTTCTTGTTCACACAATAATTCTTAGTTGACCCACAAGCTTGCACCCCAAAGAATCTAAGAATAGCCCAGTAATGAGTGAATTAATTCTATCTCATAAACTAAAAAATTTATATACTAGCTCTATAAAATGTGACACGGTTTCTTTCGGACATTATGCGTGTAACCTTTTCATTTCAATGTTTCTGAGTTATTGATACTAATTTTTGTTTTCTTCTGGCGTTAGGGTTTATAAAGATCGTTGTTGATTTTTTTTTGACTTTGAATTGTTTTTTTTTTCTGCTTAGCAGCTTACAAATATAGTAATACTATCGGATGATTTGACTTTACCTGTTTGGAATAAGCAATTAGTATTTTATAAATTGAATGGAAAAGGAAAATATTATTGGTATATGAATTCATTCGCATTACATTATAATTTTTTTAAAATAGCTTAGGTTCCACTATCGAAATTTCCACAGAAGTTTCTGAGTATTTTAGGATAAAAAAGAAATTTCCTTAAACAACTTTATATTCTTTATAATAATTAAAAGAAAAATCATACAATTTCTCATAAATTTTAAACGTTTTGTTGCAGTTATATGCAAATAACACAAAATCATTTTTCTTCCCACCGTATTTAAAAAATGGAAGCCAACAACGTAAATTTTTCAAATAATCCTTTTTAAAAAAACCTTTCATTTTAATATTTTATCTAAAAATGGCAACTCCATTTCTAAATGAGCTTGGACAAGACAACTAAATCGAAGCTATATATTCATAAAAATCAGTTATGGTACTAAAAGCCCCATACCTCGACGGTCATAGCACATAATTGACCATAAATAATGAATATTACATATGTTTATTCTGGCTACTGAAAGGGGTTCAAAAATACCCATAGAAGGGTTTTCTATTCTACCTTATAGTACCTAATAGAATATCCTTGCAATTTGTTTGTCACATTAGTTCTTTTGTTCTTATAAAATATTTGACATGAAGAACTGTATTGTAAAGAAAATATGTATTATATTATAATATATATTAACATGTTAATACTGCATTAAATACTAGAGTTTTTGGCTTTTATATATATATATGTATATAAGTATGATAGATTAGATATTTTTTATGATTGGATAAAATCCAGTGTTCAATAAGATACTGTCTTGAAGATAGAAATAGTTTCTAGAGATAGCGTCGGACTACATATGACATGTAAACGTAACACAGTGGTCGTTGGTAACATCTCGCTCTGGTATGACAAATTGCGGTGTTGAGCTCCGCCACTCAATATGTAATGTCTCGAATTTGGACAAAAAAGTTTAGAACAACTATATGATGTATACAGCGTAAATAAAGCGTACAACACACCCCTCTCTGAACTTTAACATTTAGCGTAGATACAATCTGTTAATTTATCGTATTTGATTCTGTTGTAATTAATTATAATGTATATCTATGAGAAATTTTAACACAGGTGTACAAAAAATTATTGTGTTAATAGCATTTCCTTTTCTAGTATTATTTAAAATTTAATTAGTACATATATTATTATCGCTTAGCCACAGTCGCGACAACAGCGTCATCTAACGGCTTCCTTTATATGACATGTACATCTAACGGGCTACTACATATCGATATATTGTTAAAAGTAAGCCAGGGCTGGCATAAAGGAATCGAAAATAGATATAAAAAAAACAGCTTCATGCTTTTTCTCGCATACCAGAGGGAAAACATGGGGCATATAAGAGATTCTATTGTTTGCTTTTAAGACTGCATATTGAGTAGCTGCACTCAAGTCTTCGGTATCTTCTTACCAGAAAATTTAAAACATTTGATTTTCCTGAAAGGGATTCGAGCCCATCGCGCTGTCAATTAGAGTCTGGGGTATTTTACCACGATGCTCTCTGAATCGAGGCTTAATTAGAATTAATATCAGTCTAACTGCTCTGTAAATTTTATTCCAAGTCTTGTTTGTGATCAAACGGTGGTAAATATAGTGGTAGGTATTCTAGGTGATAGGCTACTTATAAAAATAAAAAAAGAGTTTATAGATTGATTGAATTAAATACGCAAAACTAACACACGCTTTAATTTGTTTAACAAAAAAAATCAAGGAAATCTGACAGGACCTAATAAAGTACGTGCTGTCAGATCTTTTATATTGTCTATAAATTATATTACCTTGAAAAATCCAATGTTTGGTAGAAAATAGGGAACGGAGTGTCTTAACACTACGTTCCCTCTCACTACTCTGTTGTGTGCGGAGATTTTTTTGATCAATATGAAAGCAATTATAATAATATAAACCTCCTACCGTGGCAACGCTCACCAAAGAGTGAAATTATTTAATACCTACAATTTTGGTCCTTCGAGCGACGAATTGTGGTCAAGAATGGCTTACACTATTTAGATAGAGTCACTGGAAGTGTTCTATTGAATATGAATATTTTCCTCGACCCCTTTTGATGTGTAGGGTTGGTAGGTTTTTTTAATTTATATTTATAATAATTGTTTATTTTTATGTAAAATTTAAATCTGTACTGAATAATATACACCATATATCGTTAAAGATGAATTATATATTACTATAACTTATATTATTTAAATGAATTTAAAAGTTTTAGGCATCTAACGGTTGGACTCGACTATGTTTTACACTATGTAAAGATATTGTATTTTATTATTTTTCGTATTAAAATAATTGAGAAATAGTAAATTTTATTTATCAAATAATTATGACGAATTATTTATATTATTAAGTAAAGAGATTAAGTACGGTGTTGAAATCCGCTTTTATTGACCACACAATGGCTCAAAAATGGGGCAGTGCATGGGGGACAGAGTATTTTGCTGCTTATAACGGGACGTATTAAAAAAATATTATATAACTAAAGAAACAGTTTGACAACCCTCACATCCACAACGCCCTTTACCGCGTACCGGCGTCGGTCACCCCTTGCGGAGTTACCGCACATACAACATACATGTATTGTCGATATCATGAATTATTTATTGCATCTATCAGTTTTTGTTTTATTTGACAATTTTTTTTGTTTATGCTATTTTGAAATGTATTATAATAAGATGTATTATGAAATATATAGTGAATGATAATTTAGATTTAGATGCGGCGTTGAGTTCTGCCACTCAACCTCCAGAATTCGGGAGAAAGTGGGGAACGGAGTTTCTTAACACCTGTGCTTACCCTGCCGTGTGCGGGATACAGCGTGAAGCTGATAATTGAGATTAATTAGCTTTTAAGCTTTTAAAGCTCGCTCTCATTGCTATCTTAAATATTTATTTCTACTTAATTTTTTAAATTTACATAACTTCAATATCTTTGTACATAATAGATTTAAAGAAAATTCTATAAAATAAAATATATTGGAATATTAAATAGTAAGAAAATTAGTCAAAACTCAGTTTAACTGTTCAAAATTCTTAAAATAAATAACACATACATTATAATTGCTTACAGGTCATTCAAGGTCCCCCAAAATTAGGGCCTTCGGACCCCAAGAAATATATAAATGAAAGTAATCAATTATTTGCCACTACCATCGACATGTCAATTGGAAAAAAGTACAAACGTAATAGCATACTTAAGTCTATAATTTACATAACTATTAGTAAGAATATTTGAAATCGCGACACTCTTATTAGAGTCACTCAAACAGTGTCCTATGTCAACATTTACTTACTTCAAGTACCGTTTAAAATTACCTTCATTTTTGTTTTCTAACTGGATTTTATTGGAAATCTAATATCAATGTGTGTTGGATTTTTTTAAATATGTGTTTTTTATGTATTTTTTTAAATTTTTCTCGTATGTATATTTAAATTTTAAAACAACAAAACAAACTAATATAGATAGTCAAGTAACGCAAGTAACAGGAAATGGTTAATGAATATATATTTGGTTAAACAAAATCTTTTTTTACACAGTAGTTGAATAATAATAAATAAGAAAAATATAAATACACCGTATAAATTTTTACCTATAACTTATATCGATAATTATTATTTGTTATTAATATATTATTCCAATTTCATATAAATATTAAACTTTATTAAATCAAAATAATTATTAATGAATTTAATAAAAATAAGAAAAACGTATCTCTTACATCACTAACAAATAACATGTGCTAGGTGAGTCACGCTTCAAGCACTCACACTCATACGTACACTCATAGCCAGGAAGTATTACTTTTTACTTTATCCTAGCTTACAAAAGTTCGAAATAAAATGTTATATAGGTTTTTCTGTAAGTATTTTTTAGCTTCATGCTGTATTTCGCACACAGTTCAAGGTAGGCAGAGTAACCTAGTGTTAAAACACTCCGTTCCCTATTTTAGTATACACCACGACATAGCTTAAAGCTGTCGTGGCTAAGGATCACAAGCATGAGATGATAATGGTTGTGGGTTTGATTCCCACTCAACGGAATGAAATATTAAATATTTTTTAATTTCCTCGCTCTGGTAACGAGAGAAAGCGCGGCGTTGAGTTCCGCTACTTAACGATGGATCTATGTGCTTAATGCAATAGTTTGAACAATTTGCAAGTAAACTATAACGTAGTTCAACATGTTATCAGAGAAAATTCTAAATGCCTTACGGAAAATAAAGAAAGAATTCTTGCCATTTCATACCATTAACAGTCCAGGAATCTGCCATACATATAACAACAACGTATTCACGTTGATAGGTGGAGGTGCCTTTAATTAAAGCGAGTCGATGTCCAATAGAGCAAGACGAATGACCACAATTGAAATACCATTGTGAACGATAGGTACTACTGTCGGCAGTAAGAAAAGTGAGATATTTCGTTAAGGTTGTTGTAGTGTAGTAGTATTGTAAGCTCTATGGTGGTGAGTTCGATTCCCAGTCAAGGGAGTGTGTAATATATCATGTAGAGTATTTAAAATAAAGTAGATATAGAAGAACGGTGTGTGTTGACTAGTGGTTATTTTATTTATATTTTTTTTTCAGCTTCACTCTGTATCCCGTATGTAACAAAGCAGATGGAACTTAGTGATAAGACACTCCGTTTCCCATTTACTGCCGAATTTTTAAGGAATATCTCGATATACCCAGAACCGTTGTGTTCACGCTTATGCCACTGCGGCCACGACGGCCACGACAGCCTCACACTTAATTTTTGGACATAAACAAAGTATGTTTTTAATGAAAGATCTACAAAGAAATATATCTCAAGAAAACCATAAACAAAGATAAATAAAGAATAGATAAATAATATAATAAAGAAAAAGGAATCGAATGGCCATTCCGATAATGCTGTTTAGTTTTGTATTCAACAAATGCCCGCAATATTTTTTATAGGAGATAATCCTCGTGATGTATGGGGCATAACTCTGATTTATGACTCAACTTACGATTAGAACTGGACGTTATCAGCAATCTTAAATTATTTGTTTGAATTTGCCAATTTTCGTTAGGTGTACTATACGAGAATTTACTATTATGTTTGAGATCAGTCGTGACGCAGAGGCACAAAGTGTGTCGGTGAACGCGACAGGTTGTAAATTCGATTTTCACTTGAGAAAGTATTTAATATTTCCGTTTTCTTCGCTTCAACGTCCTTGCAAGGGTAGTGTAAAGTTCTGTCACTCTTAACCTTAGGTTCTTGCTGTCTACCCTGCTGTTTGCGGGGTACAGCGTGATGCTAAAAACAACGATATATAGTATATAGTAACTGTCATTTTGGTATATTAAGTTGACATATATAAATATTAATTTATTTACCTAAAACTAAAAAAAAAATATCCAAATTTATTTTGTCATCTCTTGAAAATTGTAATCAAATAGAAAACTTTTTTAAAACCATTTTATAATATTATTATACACATAGGAAAGAAAAAAAATGTTTGAATCCTGTTCATTAAATATTTTTAACTATTTTAAAGTGAATAACACTTTAAAATTGTTAAAAATATTTAATAAATAGCATTCTTTTGCCAAATTATATACAAAGATGCTAAGAAGAAAAATAAGTTGTAGCGTTCAGAGCGCTTGGATGTTTTCCAAGAGGCGCGGGTTCTAATCCCGCTACGATTAATATTTTTCTACGTATTTTAAAAAGTAAAAAAAGAACTTTTTATTACATAGATTTTTAAGTTATGCTAGCTAACCAAACGCGGCTTCGTCCGGTTTAATTTATGTTTTTATTATAAATAAACTATACAAGTTTTCTACACAAATTGTAGCTTGTAGCTTTAAGGTTAAACTTAAATCCGCCATGCAACTTTTGCATACAAGTACAACAAACGTCTATCTTTACAAAACTATAACATTTATAATATTAGTAGATTTTCACATTACTCTGTCTACTGAATCTCAAATTTCTTTTATACGCCATATTTATCGAAATAAACAAAAATGTAGACAAAAAAAGTTACAAGTAAAACGATCCCCTCTCTCAAAATTGGCTGACAATTTTTACACTTGCCACAACTGTGAGTGTCAATCAAATGACGCTTTGTTGAAGTGCTGTGAAGCGGATAACTCTTATTACACTACTAATTGAAAAATATATATAAGTATAGCCAATCCCACTTTAATGTATAAAATAACGAAGTTCAAAGAAATTGTAGAAAGAGAGAAGAGTCATTTGTTATAATATTTTTATTTTTATTTTAAATAAAGACTAAACAAAACACGACTTTTTCTCAAAGTGCCATAGAATCTACGCGAACAGATAATAAATAATAAGATTTTAAGCTAGAATAGTTAACTAGTGACCTCTGAAGAGTTTCATTACTCAGCTCCTGGCTCCACCAACAGATCATCTCGATGCTACCATAATATTATATTGTCATTTAATGTATTTATAATCGACCTTCACGCTGCATCCCGCACGAGCCTATCACTACTCACATTTCGCCGAATTCTGTAGGCATTGCGTGTTGAGAGCCTAAATACCAGGAAAGAGATGAAAATATAAAATATTTCATTTCTTCAATTGAGAATCGAATCCACAACTTATCGCGTCTACAGTCCCACAACAAAATAAATAAATCACTTACTGAATATAACATATAAAATGTCCAATAAAATAATTTGAAGCATTTAATTCGCATGAGAAGTGTCTGATGACAAGTGAATAGCAATCGCTCAAGAGGGATCAAACTGTATTTCAGATTAATTTTACACCAAAACCGGCCATCTGTCCAATTTGTATGAAGTGTTGGGTCGGTATCGGTACTGTTGTGTCGAGCAGTTGATATGTTGTGATCATTTTATTTGAGGAGGGTAGTTCGATATTTTTTTAAGAATAGTGTTTAGTGTTAATATGTCATCATAATTATACTTATTATTATTAATATATACATTTATATTTTATTATAATATATTTTTAGTAGCGTTTGAGACTGTAATGGCGCAGCGGCAGCATTATACATTTGACAACGGTTCTAGGTTCGATCTGGTCTCAATGGAATGAATCGTTTTCTTTTGCTTGCTTTAGTAACAAAACAAAGATCGGCGAAGTTCTGGCACTGAACACCTAATGCCGCGAATACAAAATCTAGAAAGTAGATTGAAAATTGGTTAACGGAATGCCTTACTACATGTGTTGTGTGGCAGAGAGACAAACGTGCGCTTTTAAGCGCGACAGATGATGGGTTTGATACCCACTCGGGGAAATTAAATTTTTAATAATTTCATTTCCTTGCCAAAGGGTAACATGTAATGTCTCCAGAATTCGTTAGAAAATGGGGAGTGGAAGTGTCTTAATAAAAACGGAGTGTATTAACTTAAAAAAAAAAAGACACTAACTCATTTCGTCTTCTACTGAGAGCGAAAAAACAAAATATCTAAGAAAATTTTCCGTTTAAACTGAAAGCTAATACCAACCCAATTACCATTGTTCCAGTCTAAACCAAACTCTTCCCTATAATAACATTCTCGAGTCACCTCCGAGGATCAGAGGTTTATTCAGTAAATACACGAGTACGTAATAACTTCGCTGAACACCTAATTGTGTTGGTTCTGGCTACGTGACGCGGCTATGGAGTAAATTGGCCTTTGAATTGTGTGTTTTTTTTAGAAAAAAAGGAGTTTTCTGTGTAAGATACTTTGTGTCGGAGAGAAAATTATTGTGTACATAACTGTCTTTCTTAACGGGAATGGAGTGTCTTAAATTAGGCTCCCAGGGTCCCTCTGGCTATCCTGCTACGTGCAGGATAAAACGTTAAGTTACAAATATCAAACAGTAAATTGCAAGTCCTTAACATTAAATATTTTTACGTTTATAATATACGTAAAAATATTTATATTATGGAAGCATTGTCATAAATTGTAATAAAAAAAAATATCTCTCTATTTGTATATTTGTCTGATAGTGTACGCAAATTTTTGGAATTACTGCACACATTTGAATAAAACTCTTTGTGTTGTACTATTAAGTATGAACAAGAGTTGTATCGTACAATTTTTTGGTTATCTATCTTGTATCTATTTTGAACATTACTAGACTTTCTAATCAAAGCTAATTCTCCACAATTTTTTTTAATATGCTTAAAATTTCATAGCTTCACGCTCTATCCCGCATATGCAGAGTAGGTAATGAGAACCTTGTATTCGAACATCATTTCGTATTTTCTGGGAAATTTTGTCATCATGTTGTCATGTTTGGGTCATCGTTTAAAATTAACCATATACTAAATAATATCAATTACCAATAAGTAATATAAATTATCTTATTATTTCAAGAAAATTGAAATAAAAATATTTTTTTTTAACTACACCACATTTAAATTCCATTACTACATATTTATACAAATATCTTTTTTATTCGATAATTTCTATACTAATAACACCCTCTAAAAGGGATCACGTGACAAAATGTCAGATGTTGATGTCCACTGACTGGGTGCAGGGGTTAGAATTAATTAAATATGATGAAGGAAAATAAGTACGTTTAATACAATATGTTTACTTATATATGACTATTAAAATATTAGACGCATTCGTAGTGCAGTGACCCAGTAGTGGGTTCAATTCCCATATAGCAGACAACATATAGCAGAGTAGGCTGAGGGAACCTAGTGTGAAGACACTTTCAAGAGTAAGCGTGTGGAATGGTTGAATTCAATGCCGTGCTTTCTCTTCTTATGACAACAACCAATTAAATTTATTGATTCCCACAAATAGGAATACAACCCACAACTGTTGTGATTACAGTCAGATGCTATTTCACAGCGCCGCGACGACCTGAATTAGTTTTATTATAATAATATATTTTGTCATAATATTTCTAAAATATTTTTTTCTGTACATTATAAAGTCACTCTTGTCAAACTTAAAATTGTATTAACCTTTAATTAAAATACCAATTATAGTTTCGTAGTTACATACAAACAAACATACATACAATACATATAGTTATTGAAACACGATTTGTGAGTAATTACACTAAATGACGGGGACTTGTATTAATTCGCCTCCATTACATTACAGATGTCTAATGGAATTTCAATTAGTGATTCATATAAAATGACAGGTTTTATTGTTTTATAATTGTAATAACTATTTTTTGGTCTTGGGGTCAGTGGTTCGATTACTGCTCAGAATATATATTTGAATTAAGACATCGCTTGATTATAAGGTGATGTAAAAAATGTTTATTTTCTTTTGCAGACGTAGTTGTGAGTTCGATTCTTGCTCGGAAGAGATTTAATATTAGAGTGGTAAGATAAAGTGAGGCTTTGAGTTCCATCATTTAAATTGCAGTGTTTTGAATTTCGGCGTAGAACTTAGCAAAATATTGATACAAGTTTTTTCTGCCTACGATAGAAATAAACTAAGACATATGAGTGTTCAACGTCAACGCCCTTTTTTAGCTCTATACCAAAGCGAAGAAATGAATATATAAATTTAAATAAATATGTCATTTCCTCAAATAAGGATTGAACCTACAACCAGTTACAATCAGCCCCACGAATATGTTGGATATAATATATAATTTATCAATTGTAAATGATCCATATAAAATTAAAGTGCAATATTTATGCCAAATCATCTCATATGTAATTACAAAAACAATAGAAAAATGATTTTTTTTATTTCCAATAATCTAGCGACCCCCGTCCACTCACTCCATAGATACGGGTGCAAATTATATGACCTGAACGCATCGTTGCTCGTATAAACTGATTTGAAGAAGCCCAATTTCTGTAATTTAGCGGTTTTTTTTATGTTTATTTGTAGGCGGAGAAAGCCTTGTATCATTTTCCGGATAGATTAGAGACGTTACGTGCTAAAAGACGGTGTTCAACGCCGCTTTTTAATTTGTTAAAGTAGGCTATTGAAAATTATTTAAATATAATACATTCCTTTCGCTGTCTGATAGCAATACCATGGTGGATGCTAATTTCCACTATTATTAAGTATATATTGTCATTTTTTTCAGCTTCACGTTCTATCCCGCATATATCAGGATAGGTCAAGGGAATCCAGTGCTAATGCACTCCGTTCTCTATTTTCCGCCGATTTTTCATATATATTATTAAATATAGCATATATATTATTAAATTAAACTCAAATGTCTATCTAATACCTACCACTCTTTAAGACTATATTTGTTCATTAAACTCAAAACCAAATCTTATTGTGGTGTATTCTTATATAATCGCTTTTCGCTTAAAACTTGTGCCTAAGCGGTAATGTTTATAGTATAAGAGGAGAGAGAAAAGCACTTAGTATAATTAGATTGTGGAAAACGAACTTGGACTGTATCGCCGGTCATTATTTACAGGGTGATTACTGAGTGAAACAATTCGCGTGAGTAATTTCACTGGAAAATTTTAGATATTTTTAGTTTACTTTGACTTCAAGCTGTTTTAAAAATATTTCCTTACTTAGATACCTAATAAGTACGTGATATTAATTTTACATACCTTAACTTATTACAATCTGTTAAGTTTAACTGACAAAATAACTAAAAGAACGGTTTCTCAACAGAGAATAGAATCTAAGATTTTAGTGAAATTATATTTATTTCTATGCTAAATTTTCTGCTTATACAGTGTGAAGCTTACACCTCCAAAAAAATTCATCACAACCATCCAAAACAACTTCATCCAAAACGAAACTATAAAAGCGAAAATACATTTTCAAATTAGATAAACCTTCTAACAATATTTGTTGTAAAAACAAAGCCTTTCAGAAATTTCAATTTCCACACTCCACGCGCGGCACTTAGTTAAAAACATATTTAACATTAGTCATTTCATATTCTGTTTTACTTCCCTCGTACCTCCCTCCCATCCTTTACTTCCCTCCATCCCCTATTTGGTGAACAATGTGTGATATAATATTGTGAAACGTTGAAATTTTTGTCTAACTAATTAACTGTCTGGATTGTAAGGATTCGTGTAGGTACAGTTTAATAATTGGATAAAATTACTCTGGAGTTTGGTACTGTCACGGGTGAAATAATATGAGTTTGTTGTTTATTTGCAGGTTTTAGTCGTCCTTTTGTAGTGTATATTAAATATATTAATATTATTGAATAGATTATATATTCGTTTTGTACTGAAATCATGTCAAATTTCATGAGGTCGGAGAGCCGCAGCGGCTGAGTGTCAAGAAAAGTCACTCCCACACAAACACAAAGTTAATTCTCCAGTGGGAATCGAACTCACAACCTGTCGCGTAATAGTCGTATACTTGTGCCACTACGCTACGTCTAGGCTCTGAGAACTTTTTTAAATGACGTATAATAGAATAAAAATTATAGAAAAAACTTATTCACATTTCTACCACCACAACACCCCTTATCGAATAACTCGTCGTATAATTCGCGGGCGCTACCGTTTTTTGCAGTAAATCTAATTTATTTGTATTAGATAATGACTTGTCCTGGACTGGCGGAGCTCTGTAACTCTTTCAAATATCCTTATAGTGGGAATTGTGGTTTTGATACTTGTTATTTAAGTCTTGTACAAAAAATATTTTTTTAAACATCTATCCTAATTATCAAGCACGAATAAGAATTTTGAATTATATAACATATTTGGGACTATAAATAAAATTTTAAATAACTCTTCAGCTTCACGCTGTATCCCACACACACCAGGGTAGGTAGGGGGAACCTAATGATAAGACACTCTGTTCCCCACACTCCACCTAATTCTAGAGCCAGTACGAGTTGTGTGGCGGTACTCAACGACGTGCTTTGCCTCAACACTAGAGCGAGGAAATGGAAATATAAATTTAAATAAATATTTGATCACTTCGAGGGAGAATCGAATCCATAGTCGATTTTACAGTCTCATTTTGAGCCCTTGCGCCACGACATGCCTCCTCAAGTCTATATAATATGTAAATAACTAATTCAAGTATCAACACCGCTCCACCGAGTCTCATTATGACGGTAGCATCGTGCTACGAGGCAATTACTTTAAGTTCGGTTCCGTGTCGGCACATTTCGCGGTTTCCCGTCGTCACATTAAAAACAAATGCCGGTCAGAGCGTGTACACATTTGAATTGAAATTGCGATTTATTTGCGATATATTATATTAACATTATAATGTTTTATTGTATCGTGGTAATTATATTTGGTGTGGTTATCTATAGTTCTGAGTTCATTTTCTAAAGACGTTTTGATATCGTTAAGAAAAATATATATTTCGTAATAACAAATATTTTTTTTGATATCGATCAACTAATCGGTGTAAATAAGCAATAAACAATTAAAATATCATATTAAATCTACAGACAGAGGCCGGCGTGGTGCAGCGGATTCAAATCATAGTTCAGGCCGTTCATGAAGCGGGGTAGGCAGATGGAACCTAATAACATGCCAGTCTACGTCCCACGTTCTACCTAATATTCCAGACATTGCATATAGAGCTGCGGAACTCAACACCACGCTATGTCTTGTTATGTGTGTAGTGCGAAATGATAATTTATTCTTTCAAATAGAAATGGCGCTCATGGCGTAGAGGTATCGTGGTACAGCGGTACAGTGACTGGCTGTAAGCCTTCACGCTTACAATTTCCTCCAGGCCTCTTCATAGATTTTATTCTCACATTGGGTGAAGTAGGCTTTATTTTATAAAATATTATTTAGAATATTAATTTATTTATATAGAATTCAAATCCACATTTATATTAGTTCATATAAAAATCAATTGATACTCAAGATTATTAACAAAGTTAAATTGCCGAAAACAAAAAAGCGACTCTCTTTAGCTGTTGAATAATCAAACAAACGCACTCTACGTGACATGTGGCCTTCTGAGTGGCGGTGACACACTACAAATAATGTAACTTTTTAAGCTTACAATTTTTTTAATATGGAAATTTATTAGAAGTTACTTTAAAATATATACAAATTTGTTAAATTTCAACTCTAACATGCAAATAATAAAGATTAATTTAGCGTTTAGAGTTTTTATAATAAAGTTGAGTTTGTTCCCGTTAAATCAATCGAAATAAAACCATATTCTTATATGAAAGGGTCGGCTAAAACGTATGTAATTATTGGATCGTAGAGCTTAAAATAAGCCATGCGTGGTAGGTTTAATGAATTTTGTCTGAGGGAGAACAGAATGGAGAAATCAAAGGGAAATTTTGTTATAATTTTTTTTATTGTTTTTAAGATATTTGCTTTAGGTGTCGATGTAAAAAAAATTAAGTAATCTCTTACTATAATTTTCCATCGATATATTAGAGAAATTTGAAATGAATTGATAATTAATTTAACATTGGTATAGAAATGTGCAGTCATTGTCACAACATCCACAAATCTGATAAATAAATTTTGCATTATTTAGTATTAATATGACAATAAAACATTAAAAATCAAAACGAAAAAATTTTTAATATCTAATGATAATCCGATAATCTGATAGCGCAGCGTTGAGTTCTGCCAGTCAAAAAATATTGCCCTGCCTACCCTGCTGTGAGATTAAGTGTAAATTATATTACCACATTAACTTGAATTTGATACATTGAATCAAAAATGTTGGATTTCTGGATTACTGGAGGCATTGCGTCACTCAATATGGAATGCCTCCAGATTTTGGTGGAAAGTGGGCAACGTCGTCACCCTTCTTCGTCTTAGGCTCCTTCTTCCTACCCTATCGCATGCGTGATACAGCGTGATGCTGAAAAATATATATATAAAATAACTCCGTTGATATTATTGTCATAACAACCAAAATCATTCAGCCATATCTAATGTCATTCACACGATGTTACCAAAATAATATTATTACATTTTCATATATACATTATTATAATGTAAATTTGACAGTTCATCTAAACACGGCCACGTGACACAAACAAAAATAGATAAAGAACAAAACGGCGATGTCACTCGCAAATCACACCAAATAAAGATTAAAAAATAAGCACAAATTGTATAAAAACAATCGAAGCCGCTACTGTCGTACGCCTTCTTTGGGAGCAGTCAATCGGTTATTGGGGGTGTGTTTGGAATAGAAAAGATGTAGAGTAGGGTGATACAATGTGCGTTATAATTTTGTTATAAGATTATAACTTTTCTTATATTCATTGTGTAGATGTATTAGCTTGATGCTTATTGTTTATCATATATCATGAGTTAGTAAGCTTAAGCCACTTCTTCCCTAAGTTTCGCGCCCTCTTATTAACTAGCAGTACTGTTCTTCCAGAGGAAAAAACATAAAATATTTTAAAACCACAAATGGGAATCGAACCAATAATTATACAGTTTACATTCAGATTGCACAACGCTACGGCCCAATTTATTGTTATATTTAGTACGTACTTATTGTGTTAATATCATTTAAAATCAGGAATTGATCGAATAAAAATAACAAGACATTGTTAAGAACGATACACCATATTTTTTTTCTTTATTAACTAAACATCTAAATTAAAATAAAAAAAAAATAACATCTAACTGTATCTACAGAACTTGTATGAGTCTCTCCGTGCCATCAAAGGTCACGTGTCGGTCACGTGCTCCACGCTCTATGTGCGAGCGTACGTGTGTCCTCCGAGACGCATTGTTCTTTCATTTAGTACTGAATGTATGAGATTGGGGTTGATTTTACTGACTTTAAAGACACCGTGGAAAGAGTAATGTTTTTAATAATAAAATAAAAAAATAGCTTCACACTGTATACAACAGGGTAGGGAGAGAGAACCTAGTGTTAAGACACTCCGTTCCCCACTTTCGTAAAATAATATACCTATAGCGTTGAATTTCGTCAGTCAATATCAAGCATTGATAACGTTAGCGCTGTAGGCAATTTGTCTTTAAAATAAGCAAAAATGGCACCTACCCCATTTTAATGGAAGGGTTAACCAAAAAAAAATCTAAGAATCTAATATAAGCTTTTATGAAATACTGGATAGGAACAAATTCCTACCTCGTCTTAAAAATGTTTTATAATATTTATAACATTTTTTTCAAAGTGTCATTTGACGTTTAGTAACGGAAAATACTTTATAGTATTTAGTATAAGCGTAGACAAACCTCACCTCTTGCACCTCTTGGAAACGCTTGGACTAGCCAAGAGGTGCTACATGCACGTTTAAATGCCGCTACGTCCAAATTTTTATATGTTTTCCGACAAAATATCTCTTAAAATCTCCCCAGTGGCAGTCAATTATTCCAATAAGAGACCCTAGTTTACTAAATAAGCTTTATTTCCGCAAACGTTCTCGCGTTTCGCCTGAAGCTAAGTCCCATAAAATACTTCTCCCGTGAATAATAGAATAACAATAAAAGTGTACAAATAACGACTCGGTCTATTCCATTTAAAGGGTTCCGTATGATAAAAATGTATATAAAACATTTTATTATGTGCGGAAATATAAAGTGAAATGGACTTGATTTTATGTCATTTTGTAATAGGCTTGCGTTTGTTTGTAATGAATTTATAGCCTTAGTGGAGTCTCTACGTGTTTCTTAAGTCTACAGAAAATTGTGAAAATATTTGTAGCGTTTTAACTACCTCATAGCCTATCCAATGGAACGGGTAAAATGTATCGAGACATAATAAGTGAAATATACGAGGCACACGCGTCTGCCTGTAAATGCGACGGTTGTGGGTTCGATTCCCACTCTTTGGCAATGAAATATTTTATTTATTCGCTCTGCTTGCAACGAGGCAAAATTTCACCACTAAACATGCAATCCGTCTAGAATTTGTCGGAAAATGTCCTCACCTTTGATAGTATTTTAAAGAGACCAGAATGTCTCAACACTAGGTTCCCAGGTTCCCTCTGCCTACCCTCCTATGAGCGAATACCCACCTTTGTCTTTAGCAAAGAAATGAAAACAATAGTCAGACGCTGTGCTGCTGCGCCGCGACAGTTCATGAGAATTAATCATAGGTTAATATTTCATTTAAAAATCACCCTCGACCCCAAAATCTAAATGTTTTATTCATTGTATTGTTATATAATATAACAGTTAACTTTTTTTTTGTCTCAAACAGCCCGCGGCGACCACGTGGCCTGTGTGTAGCCAAATTACTTGCTAATATTTGTAAATTAACGCAATTGAATGTTCAATAGACATTTTATGGGAAATTACGATTTGTTTGATATGATTGTGAATTCGTTTAATTTTATTTTTTCCCGGTCTAGTAATTTTTATTTTTTACTAAGAATATTTTATGACTGTAAAATATATAGATATAGATAGTTTTTCTTCAATATTTATAAATAAAACATATACGGAATATATTTTATGTAATTTTTTATTTTTTTTTTTTATTTTGAGAGGTCAGTCGTGTCGCAGGAGCACAAGCATATCTGTGACATGACAAGTTGTGATTTCGATTCCAAGAACGGAGTGTCTTAAGATTATATTCACAGGTTCCTTATACTTAACCCGCTAAGTACGGAATTCTGCGTGAAACTAAAAAAATAATAGGTATGGTGCATTGGAAATATCAAAGCTGTTCAAAAACTAATACACTCGATGTATATACCGACTACCCGTATATAGTGCGGTAGTGTATTCCTATCTTATGAATCTGAAAAGAAATTAACTATTTTTGTTAATGATTTTTTACGTTATTATATTTTCCAAAATATAATATATTAAGTAAAGAAAAAAAAAACTTAATTCATCTTTGTGTTTCTGCGCCAGGATAGGCCACAATACGATATTAAAATGAACTACAATTAATCTCTGAACCAGCACCACACCCTGGCATCCCTCTAACCAATATTTCCCTGGCCGTTACCTCTCAGAGTGAGTCCCTCTCAGTCCCCTGGACATCAAAACAAATAGTGACACGCGACTATTCATCGACAAATTACTCTTCAAGTGGGAAATTTGTCAATTATTATTAATATGAGATTGAGTTTGTGTTATTTTGTGGAATAAGTGGTGTAAATATGATGTACCAGATGAATGGTAATTGGTACAGGTTCTTCTTTTCACGTTAGAAGCTATAGAGTTGGACTGTAAACCCAACGGTTGTGGGTTTGATTCTATCTCCGGGAGATAAAATACTATTTTTTTACCAGCAGATTAGAAGCTGACGGCGTAATTTTAACTTAATATTAGCAACTTCTTAATATAGAGATGTGAACGTGACAAGTTGTGGGTTCAAATCCCACTTGATTCACTCAAAAAATTGGCGAAAAATTATGAATGGTAGTATCGGACGGATTTTAGTTTTTTTCCAATCCAATCTAGCTATCTTTATGGTAACAAAATAAAACTCCTTAATTAATTGCAAAGTTACACGCTTAGAGAGTTACAACAATTAGAAACTATTTTGACAATCCTATAACAATGTACCAGAAAGGCCCTACATAATAATACAATTGAACTATCCAACATCAATCGAACAGTCGCTGTGACAACACTCAACCCTTGAACAGTCAAGAGTGTGTCCTCAAAGACAATATTTGTCGTGGGTCCCATAGACCCTCTCATACCTCTATGGAGTAAACACGTGTCTAATGACGTGGGAATATGTGATATAGGTGGAGCTACCGTCTTTATATTGAAAAATGGTTTTTGAAGCCATAGTGGTGTAGTGGGCTTGGAAGTTTAAAGGTTATGGGTTCGGATGTTTTTCAACATTAAATGTTAGGTTTATGTTTTACCCAGCACATATCAGGGTAGGTAGAAGAAACCTAAATTAACCACTTTCCCATTAAGCTACTTCCGTTCCCCACTTTGCGGAGAGTTCTGAGAGCATTGCGTGTTGAATGGTGACATTAAAATATTTAATATTTTATTTTCTAGAGTAAATCGAACCTGTCATCCCTGCCATAGCACAACCTGTCGTGTCCAAAGTCACACGCTTGTTCCTCTTTCGCAACCACTCAATTAAGCTAAAGTTATGAAATAGCTATACATTAATCCTCACGAGAAACTATCCTACTTCAATTCAGACGGAAACCATGAAACGGATAAGCCTATGATATTAGAGATTACTTCGCAGAGAAATTGACCTAGGCTTATGTTCGGGAATTTACAATGGTCCTGGAACACCTGCGTCATGACTGGAAGTGACAATGGAAGTCTTTTTTTTACTAACGTAACTCTTATAACTGTGAGGCCGTCGCGGCGCAGCGGCACAAGGGTGTGAGTGTGACGCGATGATTGTGGGTTCAATCCCCACTAGAGGTAGTGAAATTTATATAATTTATTTATGTTTGTATTTACATTTCTTCGCTCTGGTGTCGATGCAAAGGTCGGGTTGATTTCCGCCAATCAACACGCAATATCTCCAGAATTCGGCAGAAAGTGAGGAACGGAGTGTCTTAACACTATGTTCCCTCTGCCTACCCTACTGTACTGTACTACACCACTACGCCACTTAAGTCTCAATGCCTCGGATTTCAAGCGATTTGCTTTTTTTATATATTAAGTGCAATTCAATCTAAAAAAATAGCTTATTAGTTACACCACTAAAGTTTTAGTTTCATTTGGTATATTTAGTTTTTATATATGTAATAATATTAAATGGAGAGCAAGCGAGCTAGTTCTATCTAAAAATTACTACGTTACTTTTAACGAAGTAGGTAGAATAGGGAAATGTGCACAGAGAAGTTAAAATACTGTCGATGTAATATTTCCCCCAAATGGATATTGAACCCATAACTTACAAAAACATATTAAATGTACACATCTAGTCTTACAAACACTCTGTTATATTTGCATAACCACGTCATACCGATATTAGTATGTGGGAGACGGACGTCACCGCGGGGCTTCCGTTGTCTAGCGTTTTAATAAAGCATGCGTTTAATTTAGATCAAAACAACCATTGTTCTATACGTTTTGTGGAGTTTGGAAATTTAATAAGTATTTGGAGAATATATAAAAGTATTTGATTGTAAGCGCGATTGTGTATAATCTGTGGTAATAGGAAACAGCGTGGTGTTAATAAAACGAGGAAATGAAAATAAATTCTTTTTTCGAGTAGAAATCGAATCCTTAACCAAACCCAAGCTTACAGTTAGACACTGCGTCATGCCCTCTTATTAAGTTGTTTATTAAGTTTGTGCTTTTGATACCTCATTTTTAAAAATCTAAAACAAAAATTATATACATGGTGTTTCTTTTAATGTAATTTTCTTCTAAACGCAAGTTTTTCACCAAAACCATGTTATATCGAATGCAATTTCAAGTATTACATTAAATATTTTCTTTTTTTTTCGCTTTCTGCATGGAGGGTAGTATTGAATAGATTTACCCGATGCTCGATACTCAACCCTTCCGCAATAAAAGTTGTAAATTTTTACAACATGCTTCCGTGCGTCTGGTGTATTGTCATGTTGATTTGACTAGGATGGATGTATGACAAATTATACAGCGATTCTTAAAGTTTTCTATTCTATATGTAATATAAATTTCTCTACATAGTGTGAATACACGTTTAAATATAGGTATATGTAAAACAACGAATTTTTAAATCTTAAAAAAGTTTCAGTAAGTAGTAGTAATATGTTATATGCATTATATTTTTTAAACAATTAATTCTTTTTGATAAAAAAAATATACTTAATATATTATATTTATTTTATAATTTTTGATGAGGAAATAAGAGTCCAATTTCTTAAGCATTTCACTAGTAAAGATTTACAAGACGATCATACTTCATGCGAGTATGTCTTGAATACTTAACTTTAATTCGTCGGAAGTTTGCTCTAAACTTTTACGATATTGGCAGTCAACTTCCGGAAGCAGAAAGGGTTTTGATGTCTCATATGTATATTTGAATTTGTTTGTGAATTTGCATAGTTGTGATCTAGTGTAAAATACATTCTGCCTATAAGTGAGAGTGGGTAAAATAGTTCTTATTTATGTTTATAATAATCAAAGTTTTAGTTAAAATTAACAAACAAAATAGCTTAGAACTTACATAGTGAAAATTAAATATTTTCTAGCTTATAAAATTAGTTAAATATATTAACGTTTTTTTGAGGGAGAACTTAGAGTTAAGACACTCTGGTTATAATTTATTTAGCTAGTATTTTTTTATTTATATTCACTGTCACTTCGCAATGTAGAAATAATATTTTGTAAAAAAATTCTACCTCAATAACTTTTACAGCGTTGAGGCAACACAATAAATTTTAAATCCATTAGTACTAGTAAGTGGGTGCACATGTTCTGGGTCGTGATTTCACTCCATTTAATATTACGATGTTTAAATTCGGTGAGTTGTAGCCTCTCTTTTGATATGGGAGACAGCCCTCGACACTCTCTTTAATTTTTAAATTGGAATTTTTGTAAGAATATGTGAAGGTATGCGTTTGGTTTGTAATTTGATCTGTGTTAAATTTTATGCTTAGTTAATTTTTGATTTAAAAAAAAAGAAATGTAAAATAAAATTAATAGAAAAAAATATTCTTTGAAATTGGCAGTCAATAAATTATATTAACTTAATATTACAGTTACTTGTATTGTGTTTGATATGAAATTGTAACATACATAAATCATTGCAATTCTTTTTTTTTTCTTAACCCTGTATCATTATTTCAATTTTCACGTCAGCTTCCATTCTCTTTCCATTCTCTTTTCATCCGGGATAAAGAAAAACCTAAAATTGTAAATAAAAACATGCTATCTTTCGGTCATTTAAATTTCCTTAATATTCTCTTGCGTCAAAATTCAATTAATGCAAAAAAATCGTCCCCCTCATATTCGTTTGAGTGGAGAAACACTTTTGTCGCTGTAACTTAACCCTACAACACCAGACAATAATAGAAATGACATATAATATACCTATTATAAGTATTATTCATATAGATATTATAAAATAATATATATATATATATAGAGTTGTAACGAAAAAGGACAAATATAATATAGTCCTAAGTAAAACAAACAACATGTAGTCGTAACAAAACAAAACGCAGCGTTGAACACCGCTATTCAAAATTCTTTGAAAAATAGGAACGGTAATAAATATTTATTTTTTTACGAAAATTGAGGGTTTAATCTAAAAAGCAAAAACTTTATACTATTATACTGTTCTTATGGTCATTCAAATTTCCCTAATATTTTTGCGTGAAAATTGAATTTGCTTATAAAATAAACTGTTCCCCTCACATTAGTGTCACTGTAACCTAACCCTACAACACCAGACCCCGTTATAACAATAGTATTGAAATGTCATTTATCTTTTTATCATATATCAATTGTCAATATATGAATGATTACATTTTTTTAGCATTTTAGCGGTTGAAAAATAAGTTTTTTTCCTTAATGTTTTATTTAAAATAATTTTGATTTAAAAACCACACCCTGTATATTTGATTTGATTAATGATATGTTTTAAAAGTTATATTATTTTGAAATTGTTCTATAGCATATATGTTTTTATTTTTATTATATTACAATGGACTGTATTTGAATGAGATGATTCGTTGTCAGTCTTATAATCGTCATAAGTATTGAAATATTATGTTTTTTATAAAGATTTTTTATATTAACTCTAGTAAAAGTCTCAATCATTTAGCAGTCAATAATGAAAGAAATTAAATAAACTCACTTTCAGCCGAATTTTTTCGAGGCATTGCTTAGTGAGTGGCGGAACTCAACGCCAGCCTTTTTCGCTTTGGTGCCAGAGCAAGGAAATGAAAATATTGATACATAATATAAATCATGCCCTCAAGTGGTGATCGAACCTACGACTGCCGCATTAGTCAAAACGTTGTGCCCCGATGCCACGACGGCCACATAAAAGCTTATTTTTGTTGAATAATCACTCACTCACTCCTAAAATATTACTGTCCAGTATATGATATAAAAAATATTTCTATTTAATATATATTTCATAGGAATTTCTATATAAAATCACATACGCTTGTTATTGAGGTCATAAAGATGTCAGAACGGAGTGTCCGAAAATAATTGTAAATTTCAGCCCCTTTAGATGCTGGAACTAATTTTATTACTTTACACTTGCCCTTGGATCGGACAAAAATGTCCAAAATACATTGCGCGTTAACTCGAGGGTCATTTGGCATCACACCTAATTTTTAACAATACTTGAGGGTTATTAGTTTCACGCTGTATCCCGCACAGGGTAGGTAGAAGGAACCCTGGAACCTAGTGTCAAATTACTTTCTTTCAATATACATTTTTGGTTCCATGCCGTATCCCATATAAAGCAGTGGCAGCAACGCGGTTGTAGTAAACTAAGTGTTTTCGGGTCAACGCTAAGCTTTCTCTCATTACTAGACTGAAATAATTAAAAATATTAAACTACACCGTGTGATCAAGAAATCAAAAATACATTCGCCGAGCTTAGAGCAAGACGATGTACCACTACGCCACAACGGTTTCAAATTTCAGTTCTAAAAATTAGTTTCTACCCTCAAGAAATACAGTTCAAATCGCTATATTAACCATAACGCATGTTAGTTCCGGCGGCCAATATCTTGACCCAAGAACACATTAACAAATGGATGGTTAAATTTTAACTGTCCCATACTGAATTTAACCACAATGTAGCGTAACAGATAAAATCACTTATTAGCTTTGTTTACGTATTGCTGCCAATAATGTTACAATGTCTCTATAGTTTAACATCAAAATAGTTTTTATGTTCTAGATTATATATAGATAACTAGACTGCGTATTGTAAAATTAAACTGTTTGTTTGGTTGACCCCGCTAATCTCAGGAACTGATTGGAATTGAAAAACCGCTTAGTTGTATATATGTATTGTATATCTAAATAGTTTCGATGTGAACTACGGTTTGTATGATTAAAGTTATAACTCGCACATTTTTAACAAGGGTCGTAAAGCCTTATGTGGAAGTTTCCACATAATCTTGTAGATACGATAGATTTTGAAAGATATATATTTTTTCTATATTTTGTTGTGATGAGAATATATTTCTTCACGTGGTGTATGAATATTCTCCTTTGAAATATTAAATACTAATAAATTCTTAACATATTAAAGAAAACAACTTCATTTACTTATATATTTTTCAATCAATAAGATGGTAATATTACTTTTATTATAAAAAAAAAAATAATACAGTATATTTGGAACCCAGACGACGCTGTTGTTGGTGGGTGGGTTTTATTTCGTGATAGGTTATTGGGTTCGATTCCCATTCGTTGAAATATTTTTTTCCTCGCTATGATATCAAGACTAAGGCTGACGTAGAGTTTTCTCACACAACATACGCATAGTGGGAAACAATTGCCTTAAAAGCAGACAATAAAAAAAAGAAAACAAACAAGCTCATAATTTAACAAAAATAAATTTACCTAAATACCTCGAATATAGGCCGTCGTGGCGCAGTGACACAAGGGTGCCGCCAGTAAACGCGACGTTGTGGGTTCGATTCCCACTGGAGGAAGTGAAATATTTCGTTACGTTTATAAATCCATTTTTCTTTGCTCTGATGTTGAGGCAAAGCGCGGCGTTGAGTTCTGCCACTCAACACGCAATGCCTCCAGAATTCGGAAGAAAGTGGAGAACGGACTGTCTTGACACCGTGGTTCCCTCTGTCTACCCTGCTGTGTGCGGGATACAGCGTGAAGCTGAAAAAAAAATCCTTTACAATTTAACCCTTCCCTCCACAAATCGGTTAACCATTAATTACCTCAAGTAAATTTTGTGCATGTTAATAAACTGATTAATTAGTAGAGTTATCTTATCGGGTCATCTCACTACAACGCGTCGTCTAATTACGTGAATTATGTTCGGAGTTCGGACGTCACCCATTTATGAATGGGTTGAGTTAATTAAATATTATCTATATAATGTAATATCTGTGTATATCTGTCTATACATACTATTATTATTGTAGCCTTACTCTGTATGGCTGGGTAGACAGAGAAAACCTGGCAACCAAGTGCCGCGTGTTCTATTTTTATCTAAAAATATAACAGAAATGTAAGTAACTGATCACTGTACAGGGAAAATGTACTAGATAATTAATACTGAGGGCGTTTATGTACGCAATGGAACCCAAAATCATGGTTTTTAAATTTTTTTTGTTAGTAAGTCGTCTGTCTATGCGTTTGTTACGGTAATCTCTAAAACGGCTTAACCGATTCGCGAGAAAGGGTTCTTGATTTAAATACAGTTTTTACTATTCTATTTTGGTTAACTTCCCTTGGCCGCGTATGCGCCTGCGCCACGTCTGGGTGTAACTGATCTTTATCAGTAATTTGTCAAATTAAAAACATGCCATATTTAGTTGATAGGTTTATCTAAAAAATAATCTCATGTTTAATTTGCGGTTAGGTTTTAACAAGCTTTAACTATTGCTTAATTAATATTCCTAGTAAAATGTACTTGAATTTAGTTGCTCAGAATATTAGTTGATTACTTCGACTAATTAATGAAAATTATCGGCTTCACGCTTTATCCCTCAACACCCGCACGAAGTATCTCTGAGCGTGTGTTGCGGGATTCAGAGAGAATTCAGTAACAAAAACAACATTTTACTATCAAATTTTTGTACTGTCTCTTAAGGTAGGATTCACACTAAAGAGTCGATAACGTTTCTTTGTCAATTCGATCTCTTATATTTGTATAAGGAATATTCTTCATCAGATCAAAATCGAGTATGAGACGTGACTGATGATATAATTTAAATCACCGTAATATTTTAGCTTCCCGTTATCATCCCGCATACATCAGAGCATAGTATCCAGATTGAACTTTATGTCACAGAGACTTAATTCTTTTTCCCGCCTCATTTTTGAGACATTGCGTGTTGAATAAAACTTAACGACACGAAGAAAAGGGCCCATTCTCGCGAATCAGAATCGAACTCACGATCATCTCGTTCACAATCACCACCACAACAATTTATAACACGATATTGTATACGCAAAAAAAAACTTCATTATTCACACACAAACTCTATTAAATACCATTAACCGCCATAAGAATGACATCAACTGTAAAATGCATCTGTCAATAACACTCGATAAATACATTCTACATTTAAAAGTTCAGCCTAATGGTGTGTCACAACATATAATCTTGTAAAATGGCGTCCGTTTTCGACGTTTATTGATTTCATTTGATTTGATTGATTGTGTGATGATAACGTTGTATTTGTTCTCAGGGTTGATTTTAAAAGTTAGTTTAAAAATAAAAAAAAAATTAATAGTTAAACATTTTTTTTTTTACTATTTCGGCTAGATTAATATTAAAAGTTATTCGGCATCGTAGCGGAAATACGAAAATATTAAATATTTCATTTCTTCGAGTGAAAATCGAACCCGCGACTTGTCGCGTTTACAATCGTTTGTCTCTGTGCTATATAACTGATCTAATCGCCTGGGTTGTATTAAATTAGTTCTAAACATTAGATATAACAGAAAGTCATGCTTCAATTTGTAACTTATATTAACTTAATCAGAGGAATAGATTTTTCTTGAATATGGAGCTTTGAGTGTGACAACAGTTTCGAGCTTGGTAAAATACCAGAGGAGCTGACAATGGTGAACAATAAGTTTATGATAATATACTTTACTAAGAGCCAAGTGGCTCATGCCTGCCCCAGAACTTGCAAAGTAGATGGTATATCACCTTAAAATAATTCACTTTTATATACATTTTCATTATTTTATATTAAATGTAAACTTGAATTCTATAAAATTAACTTTCAATGAGTCTACTGGAGGCCAGACTCTGATGATACAGATGCCCTGGTTTCCCCAAAAAAAAACTATATATATAGAGATTGAACCCACGATAACGGAAGTTACAGTCAAGCACCATTCCACTTTGCAAACATGACCTCAACTGTTACTATATATTTAATTTTAACCAATTAAAGAAATATGAAGGTTATTTCTTCGACTACATTTTTTTATTATACAAATTCAATTAAACAGAGAAAAACATTAGGGATATTTTACAGCCAACCATAAAAGCCCACATTATTAGCGTAAAAAAGTGACATAAAGTTTAAGAGATAACTCACTCAAAAATTCGTAACAAACGAAGTCGTAAATGTAGGGCCAATAACACAAAATACAATAAGTGGCAATATTGGAAACGGGAAAATCTTCACAACTAGTACTGAGATACACTTGTAGAAATTTTCTTAAGCGAAAATTAAAAAAAATATATATATTTAATTTTCAGGTCATTGTGGTGCAGCGGCACAGCTACTGGATGCGACGATTGTGGGTTTGATTCTCATCCGGATAGAGCGATAGCTCTGTTAACAAAACAAAGCGCCATTGAGCTACGCTACCTAAACTGCAATGTGTGGAAAATAGAATATGAAGTGTTAAATGGGGAACGGAGTGTCTTAACACTACTCGTCGGTTCCCTCTGGCTACCCTACTGTGTGCAGGATACAGCGTGAAACTGATTAGGTTACCTCTGTCTATGCCACTCAACGGTGAATACAGCGTGAAGCTAATTAATTGATTATTTTTTTATATATTTTCTAAATAAGTAGTTTTCTATCCTAAGAATAGAATATAATTTTAAAAATGTTAAAAGAAAATAAATACTTGGTATAACGAGGGCAAATTTTCCACTGTACCACCAGCGTTACACATTTCACAGTAACTAGGCGTCATAAGGACGCGTTCTCACCGCGACGAGTCGCCCGCCATAAACATTTACGACCATCGGGATTAAACGTAGCGATAGTAATATTAAAAAAATACCTAAATATATTTGTGTGTTAGGGCACAATGGAGTATGTGGTTTGAGGTATATATTGTAGAAAGGGTCAGGAATTCAAATTTTAAACAACGAGATACCAAAAAGAAAATCCCTTTAAAGTACAGAATTTTACTCAATATTCTGACAATTCATTTAATCTCAAAATCTGATAAGAAAAAATACGATGTACATTTAACATGCGATGACATTATTTCGGACAGAAAACGGAGTGACTATGCACTAGATTTTCTCTGTCTGCCCTATACATACATATATACTGGATATAGCGTACAATTAAAATAAACTAGTTTCACGTAACTCCACAACGTGTATCCTGCAACAACATAAGAACGACGCTATAACCTGAACCGAGTGTCATGACACTCTGTTTCTATGAAGACACATCCGCTTTGTATAATTTCTTCTAAAATCCACAAACACTAAAGCTTATGAGAAATACACGTTTATCAGATTCACATGGCCACTTAATCACATTACATAGACGCTGGCTACAAAATCGTATCTCTGACCACCGCCTAACAAGACACGTCCAAACTATAACTGAATTATCGGTTCACACGGTTCTTCTATATAAAAGTAGAAAAAATATCTACTTCACGTGACAACCCTTTATAATAGATCTGACCTATGGCGAGTATGGATAATCTCATTAACTACTAATAAATAGGTCGTTTGATAAACGTGAGAAATAAACTTGATTTTGCTAAGTTGAAATGAGTGGTTTGAAAGCGATGGTTGCAGGTTCTAATCCTATTTTTTTTTTGATATCCTAAGATAAAAATAAGAAAATTATTATACTACAGTGTCCGTTAGTAAACATGATAGTTGCGGGTTCAATTTTGGGGAAAAATAATTTTTCTTACACTCAAATTGTACATAAGAGGTGTAGTGAGTTTGACTCAAAAATGTCTGGAAAAATAGGCGGAAAGTTGGAAAAGAAATGGCTTGAAACTAAGTCCTCTATGCTTAACTATATTATCTTATTAATAGTTATTAATATTATTATAATGAAGTTTTAATTATATATATTCATTAATTTCTAAGCTAAATTAAGTTTAGCTTTTGGTTTAAGAAGTATTTAAAATCCTTTCAAAGCGCGGCATTGAGTTCTGTCACTCAACACGCAATCCAGAATTCGGCAGAAAGTGGGGAGTGGGAAGTGTCTTAACATTAGGTTCTCTCTGCCTACCCTGCTGTGTGCGGGATACAGCGTGAAGCTGATTTATTGTTTTGTAGAATCCTTTTATTTTTATTCCAATTTCTCTAACAAACTGAAAAAGAATTCTCAGTTCAAAATACATACATATTTTTCGTTTGCCAATAACACTAACTTATTATAAATGCTATTATTATTGCTTCTATGGAAAAAATATTTTTCATATTTTATTCTTCCGGTAGTGTTTATTTGATAGCGAAAAGAACGTCTCCTGAACTATTCTTAGATAAGAGGGGGATCTCGTAACGTTCAGTGATAAAAGCACAAGGTAGTTTCTGTATGAGAAAAGTACTGTGGATAAGACATATATATTTTTTAATTAATTAAAAGAAATAGACGATAGTTTCACAACTATGATGCATATTGATTGAATTATTTTAGTTTTCTCGCTCTGATATCAAGACAAACCACAGCGTTGAGCTGCGTAGGTAAATCAATGTCTTACTTACTTAGGTTTCCCAAAAATATTTTTCGCACGAATTACTTTAAGATTACGATTACGATAAGATAAGATTTACGATTTACTTTAAGTTGAGCTGTAACAAGTAATCTAATACAATGTAAGAATTTGACATATATGCACTACTAATCGGAACTATGAGGCGTAGAACGCTGAAATTTGTCATATAAGTGCCTTGTCATATAATTTGTCATACGAGTTTGAAACTAAATAGATTTTCCTATCAGAAAGGAAAAAAGTGGAATTTTAAATTTCATCTCACAAAACTAACAAAAGGCTTATCCATAATAATACTCTAACATTTTCATCTCGAAAAGGAAAATCCTCATCGAAATTCTAAGAAAATATTGTATAGAGATTAGGCAATACACTTTTATTGGTCCTCTGCTGTATTTATCTAACGTCCCTCCACCGGATTTCAACGGAAGCTCTAAAGGAACTTATCGGACACTTGGAAATAAATCTTTTTGTTTGTTAACACAATTTTACCGCGAATGGTTATTTTTTTGAGAGCTTTTTTTTTGTGTATTGATAAAACTCAATTGATAGTGATAAAGAATATAGTTTATTTTTTCTTTTGTCTGTTTGTTTTGATGTGTGTGTTCGAATTATTATGTACTATATAGAAACCATCGCAGGACAGTTGTTCAGTTGTGGATTCGATGTGGAAAAAAGCGGCACTACACGAGCAATTTCTAGAAAATTCTGCTGAAACTGAGAATTGGAGTAAAACGGACACAGAAGTTTCCTTCTACCTTCTCTGCTATATGCGGGAGACAGTTAATTTTCAAACTATATTATTCTGATTAGCATTAATTCAAATGTAAATATAAGGTTCTCGATTTAAATTTTAATTCTTTATATTCTTTATTCTATTTTATACTATTATAATATTGGAAAATATCACAGTTGTGTTTCGGACATGAAAAAATATATTTTTTTCATACATCTTTGGCGTATAGAAAGAAAATTGGTCTATTTGAGAAATACATAACATAACATGAGTTTATTTAAATCATTGTAACAGCACAGGGTTGTCAGTTTGATTCCCACTAACGAAATGTCATCTGTCTATCTGTGTGCGTATAAGTAAGTATATATCATACTGTAATAGCCGATTATAATAAAACCAAGACAATAGGTCTTGTCCATTATACTGGAGCACAACTATCGTAAGGAAGAGGCGATCTTGGATCGTAAAATTTTATGATAACGTGTTTCGCAGCGACAGTCGTATTTATGAGGACTCCACGCATCACTTGCTGGGCGATGGTTTTTGGGTAAAATAAATAAATAGCGAAAATAATAAGAAATACGTGTGGGCTGACGTGGAATAAGTGTGCGACTGTACACACGACAGGGTGTGGGTTCGATTTCGACTTGGGGAAACGAAATATTTAATTATTATTTATTTATTCACTCTGGTAACGAGGAAGGGGTGGCGTAGTTTTTAAACTCAACACACAATACCTCCAGAATTCGGGGGAAAGTGGGTAATTAAAGTGTATGTATCTTAACATTAGGTTCCCAAGTTTCCTATGCCTATCCTACAGGATACAGTTTGATGATAAAAATTAAGAAAAAAAGTGATGCAAACGTCAGGCTATAAAAACAATGTAGGTTTGATTCCTACTTGAAGCAATAAAATTTTAAATTCTAGAAATTGTTAAGAATATACAATAATGAATGACGTTAGAAAAAGAATATGTTAATTTCTTGGTTAATAAAACAGATTTTTACTTCTATAACAATCGTAGCCCCATTCAAATTATACAATTATCATATCTACACCTAATTAGTTATACAAATTGTCTACACGTTCAAAGTTACAACGCCATATGTCCATTTTAGACTCGATCTGGATAAGCATGGAAATAAGCTATTATTTCTGTCACGAAACATTGAAATAAGCACAGGTTTTTTAACACTTAACTATTATTCGTCAAGCAGTTTACAACCAGTATTGTTTATAAACGATGTCAATCTGCACGTCATCAAGCTTAGAAAGCACAAACAACGTTAAGTTCCGCTACTCTATACAAAATGTCTCGGAAATTGAGAAAATAAAAAAATTCGAGCGGGAATCAAACCCAGAACCTATCCCGTTAAGTCACACTTTATGCCTCTGAGCCTTCAGCTATAGATACCATAGCGTTATAGCGATCCATACATGTATAATTTCGTATTTCACGGTAAAATCACCCCATAATCTAATTATCGCGTCGTTCGCAGTAATGCTTCAGCCTATTAGAAGTGCAATCGCACAATTTGTAGCTATATAATCGAATTACAAGCCGAATGTGGCTGCCGAATGAATAGTACAGGCTTAGGTGGTAAATGGATTTGACTGGTGGTCATTTTCAGATTTTAATATGTGGTTTCTTTTGTTTTTGTAAGAATTCAATACCAAACTCTTCGCTTTATCAGGACACAAGAGCGTAGAAATGAAAATATTAAATATTTAATTTCATCGAGTGGGAATCGAATCCACAATACGTACAGTGACCCGCGTTTACAGGCCCATCTTGCCTTCCAAATGTGAAGGACCACATTCCATGTTTACAATCAGATTTTTAATATTGATTTAAAATATAAAAAAAAGCAAGCCAAAAAATATAAGTTATTCAAAGGTTTACATTTAAACATAGCTAACAAGGGCGTTAGAACACAGTAATTGAGTAAAATCATTATCTGTCCAACGATCTTCAAAGGAAATGGAAATTATAGCAATTTATTTGTTCCATTAACGTGAATACTGGGGACGAAAAAAGATTTTTTTTTTCAACGTGACATCGTGTTTTTTATAGAAGTTAATTAACTGTCTATAGTTTCTAGTTAAATAGTTTACGGCTTAACTAAAATGAGGGGAAAATAAAGAGAGAGAGAGAGAGAAAGCTATAATTTTTTTTTTTCATTTTGAAAACAAAACTTGAAACATAGGCATAATGTAAGAGACATTTAAATGGTTTTTATAAATTATTATTAAATTTATTATTGGGGAACGGAGTGTTACGCGAGGTTCTCTCTGCCAAGCCTGCTGTGGGCGGGATGTAGCGTGAAGCTGATTAATTTATTATATAATAATGGCGGAATAAGTGACTGGTCACACTTTAATAATTTTCTATAATTAATTATGTGAAAGTATAAAAAATATATAATACAAAAATATAATATATTCAAAAACATGACATTTATAATGACACGAAAAATATTCCCGATAAAAATTCAAAAGAAATATGTCGATATGATTTTCAGGTTGCGATAAATTTGTAAACACAAAATCATAAGAAAAAACACACACAAAAAATACTGTAATGATTATTAGGTACGCACATATATTTATCACATACATACATTCATGTGAAACTGATAACCTCCTTTTTTACAAGTCAGCCAAAATATAATGCAACCTTAAAATCATAATTTGTTTATTATAATCTTTATGGCCGATACCAATTAAGTAATTAACAAATGTTGTATTAAATTACTTTATACGAAATGAAACAAACCCTTTCTTATCACGACTCTGGGGACTCAAACAAAGAAGTTAGTGGCTTTTACGAGTTACGACTGCGGTATTATCTATGTACATACAAATTATTTATTATTAGAGAAATTTTATTTAAACTAATTTAACTAATTGATTATTCATTTTAATAAATCATAGAGTCTATCGTGTTTAAGTATTCTTTTTTTTTTCATTTTCTCGTTCTGGTATAACAAGAGGAAAGCGTGGCGTTGAATTCCATCACTCACCAGGCTCTGTATTATATCTCACGTGTCTCGCTTATTAAACGGAAAGTGGAGAATGAGGTTTTTTTAACATTAAGTTACCTATCTTTCTATATGCTGGTTATGTTAAACTATATTACTTTATTTTTTATGTAAATATAGAATAGAAATAGAATTCATTATAGCGCAGTGACATTACTTCTAAATTATTCTTTTAATATTTTAAAGAAAGCTTGATTTTTGAACTTTTTAAAATTTACCAGGATAACTAACATACAAACAATGTAACTGTGTGTAATGTAATATAGATTTTAGTTTTAATTAAAATTTTTAACATTAATATTATGTTCTATAAAACTAAATCTTTGACTCTCAAACGATTTGTCACACCACTTCCATCATCAGTGTCAATATAAATTTTCGCACGAGCACCAATTTTCCACACTCCTCAACTGTCACTGGTGGAGTGACGCAATTGGTCCTTTCTCTACCAACCACGACGAATTTTGACATGATTTTTAAAATACTTTTTTTTAAAATTAACCCCTTCAAACGTTTTAGTCGTGGGAACAATTCAAACGTTTCACTATACGAAAGATGTAATAAAATTTTATTATTTAAAAATCCTAATTAATTGGTGTTATTAAAATTATGATAGCTACGCAGATGTGCGCAAATGAAGATACCAATATTTAATGTTAACATATTAACTTTTTACTATCAATATATCAAAAAAAAAAACTAGTAAATGTCGTCCCTTCGATCATTAACACAGCTAAATACATTTGCGCCATACAAAATGCACCATGATTATGCAAATAACCATCGTATATTAGCAAATCAACCGTTACAAATTATTGTTTACTACGATTAGCATAACTTTCAATAAAAACGCGTGTCATTGGTGCCAAAAAAAAAAATAAAAACTGGTTGCCGAAAAAAAAAAGCTCATCGGCATATACATTTATTCTCTTGAAACGCCTCAACCGATTTATTTTTACGACATCGATCAATCAATATCTCTTAACTCATGCAAATTCATAATATAATATCTTTTGGGTTATTCATTATGGCACACAGTTGGTGGAATGTTGACACCCGGCGTCGAGGCAATATCTTCCGCTTGACTTGAATTCTTAATAATTTTAAAAGCCATATTTTAAATTGTACGTCAAATTAACGTCGATTCTTTTGTATGTTTTATCGGCAATATGTCGATAGGGTTTAGGAGAAATCTCGTGTTGTACCAACCGACCCCTTTGAGCTTCATTCTCAAGCTTTATGTTACAAATTGAATCTGCACAATGCATGGTTACCCCCTTTAAAATCCATTATGACTGTTGTAACGCCGCCAAATGTGTGTGTAGTCGCTTTAGGAATTCAAGATTTATTGACATATTATTATATTCGTTGTATTAGAAAGAAAATAGATAATTTCACCCTGTATTAAAAGTTAAATATAAACAATTTTATTATGTCTCCTATTTCCAACTTTTCCAGTCAGTACGCGAGGTCTTAAAATTAATATTTAAATTTTCAAAAGAAATAAATGATATCTTATTTACAGGCAATATTGAATAGTTTATTGTTTTTATGTATTATTGCACTTAAGCTAGAAAGCCCAGGATATCTGCTGCGTCAAATTAAGTTTTTAGCACGCTTTTCTCCAAAATAGGCAGGTCGAATTTAATGTAAAAACGATTCGTTTTCTCTTGAACTTTCTAGACATTCCGTATTATATGATGGCGCTGAAGGCATTATTCTACTGCAGAGGGACATGACAAAAGATATCGCTGTCTTGATGCATCACAACTGTCTCATGAAACATTTTTTAATTACTAAGAATACTCTAATATTCATTTCTAGCTATGTCTGCAAATGCATCTACGTGTAAAAATAAAATTGAAGAACTCGCGTCGCGCGAATTGTCGCGTCAGTAGTAAGTTATTTTGGAGTTTCACACAGCCCATTAGTACGTATATATAGTATATAGCTAGTATAGCGTCAATATATAGTATTAACGCTAAGGGCAGCTAGATTTGCATAAGAAATATTCTAAATAAAATCATTAATAAGTTATTTTATGCTTTTCAGTTGTTAATGTTAAACCGACGTTTTAAACGTAATTTTTTTATATAGATAAAGCTCCTCAGAATATTTTTTCTCATATATTTTGCATATTCCACAACAATCAGTTTATTTTTTATTATAGCAGCGTAGGCAGAGGGAACCTAGTGTTAAGACACTATAACACATGAATTATTGTTTATTAATATTTTCATTTCTTCGCTCTGGCACTAAGGAAATAGTCCGGCATTGAGTTCCCCCACTCAACACACAATGCCCTGAAAAATTCGGCAAAGAGTGAAGAACGGAGTGTCTTGATTCTGGGTTCCCCTGCCTACTTAACGTTTTAAAACCAAAATCATCTCCACACAAAATTCAAACTTCTACACACGTGAGTACAATTGTATAAACATAACATACTCTTGCAATTGTGAAAATAAACAAGGATATCTTGGAAGTACAAGTATTCAAGCAATTTGCTGGCAAAATACGAAACCACTTTTGTACCGTCCTCCAAATAAGATATAAACATGAAACGGAGAATGAAACGAAAATAAGTGGTTATTCTAACTATGATATGTTTATATTGTGCCAATATCCCCGAGATATTGGTATGAGGTAACGTAATACGTGTCTACACAATATGAAGTAATGTGGATTTTTACAAATTGTTATTTATGTTTGTATTAAAAATATTATATGCGGCATGTCGTGCGCATGTGCAACTTCTGACTGTAACGAAAAAGATTGTGGGTTCAATTCCCATTATTATTAGAATTGTATTGATTTTCTTGCTATTCTATCAAGCCAAAGCGCAGCATTGAGTAATAGAAAGTAAGTAATGAATTTTCTAACACTAGGCACAGGGATTCGTCTACTTTACTATATATATCGTGAAAGAAAAACAAATTAGTTTACCATAAAAATATCCGATTATATATTTTTAGACTTATCTGATCTTGGGTCAGCAACATTCAAAACGAGGTTAAGCATTCACGAGATATTCAAATAATCCTTTGAGTACCATCAATAAGTTCGCGACGTTCAACATTTTTTACATTATGTTTTATCCTTGAGATTTCCAAGTGCTCCCCAGTATGCGGGCAAGTTATGCTCTCGAGTGGGTTTTGTTACGCAATTTGCATATGCCTTTTGTTACATAGTTAAGTGATTTTAACTTCAATAACATAATAAATATTGTTTCTTTTAAGATTACCGTTCCTTTTAGCTGATGATGTTATATGATCATTTTTTGGTGATCAACTGATTTATGATATACGGGAGTTGTTGGATCAATTCTCGATTTGGGAAAAGATTTGCTTTTGTTGGATTCAAGACGTGCATTGTCGAATGGCAAACCTAAGAAAATAAGAATATTTAATTTCACTATGAATGGCAATCGAATAAAAAAAGAAATTTTGAAGTTTATATACACATAGAAACTAGAAATCTTATTGATTCATCATTACGTCAGCTTTTCCAGTCCACTGCTGGATATAAACCTCTGTCATGGACCTGAGTCCGGAGTCAAGCAATTTTTTTTGTTTCCAAAACTAAGACTTCCTGAAAATATTACTTTCATAAATTCATGTATTTAATTATATTTATGTTAATATTCCTCATTGAAACGTTCGCGTCATGTACCTACATATATCATGAAAAACCCATATGCTAAGACTCTCGATTGAAGTGGCGTGAAGATGACGTTAAATTTGCATACAACCAGCAATGAATCAAAGTATGGGGGACATCAAGCACGAGGACATGATGGTATATGGATTTGTACTAAAAACAATTTTAAATGAAGATATTATTGGTATATAAATACCGTATACTGGCTCTAATATAGAAAATATATGTTAACCATACATTAATGATAACTAAAATAAATCATTAAACAGTTATAATTTGTTGTCGAGCTTTGCACGTCATTACATATAAGGTAAATGAACCTAGTGACAAGACACTCATTTCTCTACTTTTCACCCGAATTTAAGGCATTAATATAATACGCACATACGTACATGCATTTGAATGTTTTCTTATTATGGTTACTATTCATGGTGCTAAGAAACAGTTATTATATACCCCGGCGCAGCGGCACAGGATTCAACCATAAACGCGACGGTTATGGGAACGCTTCTACTACAGCTCTGGTAATAAGACAAAACTGAACGTTGACTTACGCCACTCAATACGCAATATTCCGAAAAATAGGTATTCTTCTGCTGAGATAGCTATATACCTGATAGAATGTGAAACCAAAAAAAAGGAAATAAAAAATATTATAGCGACAAATCAAAAATAACAACAATTAACTAATCGACGTAAAACAAATACATGTACATTGCGGATATGTAAACAGTGTTACTTCATTCACAGAAGCGTTTGAAGTGCCGAAAGGGTGTTGAGGCGTCAAAACCAATTTGGTTTGCCTTTTCAAATGGCGGCGCTGTCGAGTGGCTTGCTCTGGACGTTTGTTTCAATTGAATTAGCGGCATTTTAATTAAAACATATATTATTTATTATCATTGATTTCGTTGTTGGATTCCCGTTTTAGAAATAAAATATTGGATTTTTTTATTTACTCGCTCTATAGTAACGAGTAGTCAACACGCAGTGCAGGAGACAGTGTCTTCACTCTAGATGCCCAGATTCCCTCTGCCTACTCTGCTATGTGTGGAATATTATGTTTGATTGGAGAGGCCGAGGCTGTCGTGGCGCAGTGGCACAAGGGTGTGACTGTAACGCGACGGTTGTGGGCTCCATTCCCAGTCGAGGAAGTGAAATATTTAATTACATTTATATTTCTATTTTCTTCGCTCTGTTGTCGAGGCAAAGCGTGGCGTTGAGTTCTGCTACTCAACACGCAATGCCTCCAGAATTCGGCTGAAAGTGGGGAACGGAGTATCTTAACACCTAGGTTCCCTCTGCCTACCATGCTGTGTGCGGGATACGTGTGTGAAGCTGAAAAAAAATGTATAATTGGAAAAGTACTGATAAAGTGTGATGACAATTTTTTTTATATTTAATCCTTTCATCAGGTGTTCCACAAGTTATCGAGTAATGAATCGACAGAACACCACATGATTCAAACTAATTATAATACTACCCGAAATAGGGTCCTATCTAAATAATAATGAAAGAGAGGATTATTTTAACCCTTACAAATTGAGATAGGTATAGGTTCATTTACTTAATTGGTGGTCTACTCTTATACAATCTACTTGGTTTTATATAAAGTAAATATCAAATATTTTGAATATTTAATTACTATGAAATATTAGGATAAAAAAGTATATCCTTATTCTAAGAAAACGTCGAAAACGTAATATTATGAAAATAGTATTTATTTTACGGTCTGATAATGTATGACAAATATCTGGATATATGATGACAATTTAACAAAAACATAACATACTCGTTAACTGTCAATCTTAGGTATTATAAAACAAAAAATTCTACAAACAAGAAGTGACTTTAAGCTATTGACATGTTCCGTAGCGTAACTCAACACCGCGCGTCGTGTTTTTAAGCGAGTAATGAAAATAATTCACTAATCACATGGAATCGAACCTGTATCTCTTGTTTATTGATTATAAACAACGAGATAATTTCATTATAATATAATATATTTATCTATATGTAAATACATATTGGTATGTTTTGTATCAAACTCAACCCCATTTCAATCGCAAAGTCGACTTAACACGAACTTTGCTTAATTATGAAGAATTAATTAACGTTACAGCTTAAGCGGATTGTATCAAATGCTATCAAATTGAATCTAAGCTTAAATTTGTTCGACTAATTAAATAGAGTTAAACTTTAATATGGTGGTAACACTGGTATTGGGCTACTGTACGTTAATCGTAGATTTGATTTTTGTTGAAGTAATTCTTGAATTTATATTAAAAACGAAATTAAAACTAATTGTATGTCTTTTTGTTACTGTAAATAGAAATATAAATGTGTATAAATATGAGATTGTCGTGGCGATATAGAAAAGCGTCTGACTTTAAATGTAAACGGTGTATGGAGAACGAAATGTTTTAAGTTTAGCCTCTGTCTACCTTGAATGCGGCATGGTAAAGCAAAATATAAGAAAAAATTTAAGTACAAAAAAAAAAGCTAAATGTAAAAGCTCAATCCTATTAATTGATTTTAAAAAAAAATATTGTAGTTTCATTTCAAGTAATTCCGAATTTCTTTTCATTACAAACGAAATTTAAAAAAAAAATAATAAAATCCAAAAAAAAACAAAATGATATATTCTAATTAAGCTTAAAGTTCTAATACAAACACATAACAATAATACATTAGTGAAGGAAAATTCAATATTATTTATAAACGCGACTTTTAAACTCTTATTTAAGCTACAATTAATAACTTAAAAATAATCCACACCAAAGAAAAGGATTCGCAGCCGCGTAAACTAGACACATGAAGTTTATTCTCTAAATATTCTCCAGAAACAAGTCTTGCTCGGCGATATGGAAAGTGTAGATTTCCTTACTATTTGTTACTTTTCTTATTTTTTTTTCCGCAGACTCACAGGCAGAGGAGACCTAGTATAGTGCAGTGGGGAACGGCTGGATGGACTCAACGCTGCGCTTTGTATTTGTTTTTCTATTATTTTAGACTCAGTTTTGTTTAAGCTAAGATAGTTTTTCATACTATCATCATATTATAATGAAATAGATTTGTTTTTTTCTGTCTAAAACAATATAGAGCTTGCAATAGTCAATATAATATTTTAAATGCTTTCATAGTCATTTGTTTAAAATTAAAAATGGCTTATTATTTTTATTATGTTAATGAGTGATGTGAAAACGCATCCGCGATGACAAGAATCCAAAAAGGTGATAAGAGTGCAAAAAAAAAAAACAATAATTATAAAGCTTTTATGTAATTCATTCCGTAGTAGGGGAGTTCAGGCTATTATCATATGTCCTCAGGAGAAGTAACATAGCGTTTGTCGTTTTATCACATTTGTTTGAGCGGTAGTTGTATTTCTCCGTCGCGTACATTTCCTTGGGAAAACACAAAAAGAATAAGAAATGGACACTCAGTCTAAGCAAATAAAGGTATTTTGCACGATATAAATATGATTTTATATTTTATTTAAATTTCTCTAGCACTTTTACTGTCTTGGAAGAGTGGAGACGGTGATATTCCACGGAGGATGTGTAAATTTTGCGATGAATGATTCAAATTTTGTGAAATATTTAGAATCTCAAAATATATTTTGAAATTTTTTTGTTTCTATAGACTTTATGCTGAAAATGAAACTTTAAAAGTTACTTTAATACCTACTTATGTCGAATAAGCAATATTTCTGATTAAAATTAAAATTATCTCGCTTAATCAGGCACGTCTCATATGATCCCTGACAGCGTTAGGTATATAATATATGTACTGTTATATAAATAGTAGTTTTGGATAACAAATAAAAATGAAATGAAAGAAAAATAGATTTTTATTGTACAAATCCAGTAACTAAATAAATACTTTTATTTTCCTTCTATTTACTTAAACTAAACATATTATATTATATATACTATATTATATAACACATATTTTCAATATATATTTTTTAAATTATATACTTTTCCAGTTCCACATACCGAAGTATACAGCGATAGCAATTAAACGCAATAGGGTGACCGTGACCATTCAATCAGCCAGGACATAATCATAAAGCGACACGCGGACTCGTAAATAGTTGTGCGTCGTCGCTTCCATCAGACGTTTATGACTGCTGAAATGTGATGACGCAAGCGGCGGGATGTGGGGTAGTTGTAATGAACGGTTGGTGTTTTTGATGTTATATTTACATATATTTGTATATACATACAAATGATGAACAACACTTTTAGGTTCACGCTGTATCCCGCATATAGCAGGATCGACAAACACAAGATACTCGAATATTGTATACTTAAATTAGATATGATCATATTAGAATATGTTACCCTAAGATTAAGTCACATTCATGAAGTCAAAAAATATCTAACAATATAAGTCTATTTAAATTTTTAATAAACATATACAAATGTTAAAAAAAATCACTTAACCAAAATTTGAATCGACTATCATCACATATGGCCGTCCACAATAATAATAATCGATATATAAAATATCCTGGTAACCATCAAAAACCAGGATCCACTGTATTCTAGCGTAAGTTACGACTATCGATAAAGTATAAAACGAACGGAAGGACGTACGGCCACGTCCAATAAACGTCAACGGCACGGCGGCACGGCGGCACGGCGTCACGCTCGCAGAGCTTGGGATACGAAATATTCTTATAAATGCACACTGCAATCGTAAAATTTTTATTATTTCCTAAAATTATTAATCTGTAAGTGATTTTATTGTTGTCACTTAATTATCTGTGTACGACTTAGTTTCAAGTATCCCTTATTAAAAATTAAAATTAAAGTATTTTCATTTTCAATCTCTAATACGTTAAAGCGGAGTGTTCCGTCACTCAACACACAGTGCGTCTAAAAAGAAACTAAAAGTGTTGAAAACTATATACCTCGCTTGAAATGTATAAGAATTTAAGAATCAGATTAAATCAGTCATATCACATATATTCTACAAATTACTATAACTACATATAACATATTTACCATCGAGTATGGTAATTATTACCATGACTCTAATGAGAGGGCATCCGAACAAACGGCGTCCAGCGTTTACAAGTCCTTCCTTAATTAACTATTATAGTATAAATTCAAATCGCAAATCAAAACGCCCGTATCTTCTCTATGGGAAAGTGTTTGTGAATAGATGCTTATTATTTGGGGTCATTTGGACGGAATGGACTTAATAAAGGGTATAGAGATCAGATCGTGTTTATTTGTGAAGATGTGGAGTCGTGTGGCTTGGTGGAATATATATTTATTTTTTTATTATTTTCTGTTTTAAAGCTTAATTTTTCTTATTTGATCTCTTCTCTCTTTTACCCTCTACGATGGTGCACATGTTACAGCGTGTTTTTAAAATTATTTTAAAAAGAGGGTAATCAACTAATATTTAAACTAAAAATCAAAACCGTCTTTGAATTCTCTTATAATTTTTATTAATTTATTACTTATGAAATAAAAAATACAACATTTATTATTTAATTTAAATAAACATTGTTTCTCCTCGAGTGGGGATCGAACCCCCTACCAGTCGGTTTCACAGTGACACTTAGTGCCGCTGCGTCACGACTGTCCTCATATATTGTTTAATATATTTTTAAATATTGACCAACGATACTCCATTGCTTTCTAACAAATTCCTAAAACCCATTCCCTATAATGGAGTGGACGGTTTTTTAGTTTCGCAATTGATAGCCACCAGCGTAGAGCAATTAATGCGCACACGCATATTTAAAATATTTCTTTTATTATGCAGATTAACGTATTGACTTGTGCCTCATGCTGGACACGATTATACAGAGTTTAGACCAATTTTGTTAATACACTTTAGGCTTTATGAATTAAAAAATAAGGTAGAATTTAGTTTAATTGTGGATGAAATCATTTATTTTTATTTTTGTCATTAAGGTCAGTTGATATGGTAACCTTTCAAATGGAATTTTAAAAGTGTGAAGTAATTTCAATATTTGGATGTTTGTTTTTGTCTTACTTTCGTTTAGCTCTTTGCTGTACAAATAAAGATTAAGAGATAAACCCACAAGAGAGAAATTCGGAGAAAATATCTATACATAGAACCCAGTCCGTTAGTCTGTTTGTCAGTTTATCTGTGCGTTTGCGCACGCTAATCTTAGAGACGGTTTCTTGTTTCAATCAGTTCAGAAATAACAAAGTTATATCAATTTAACGGAATGGTTCCCTCTGCCTGCCTTGCTGTGTACGGGATACAGCGTGAAGCTATATTCCTCACAATCACTGGTCAATTTAAAATGTTTGTTTTTTTTAATAAAGTAATTCTGATTTGAAAATAAATAAAATTGTGTTTCCAGTGGGCCAAGCCGCGAGCGGGTTTCTAATTACCAATATAATATCCACTCATTTTAATATCCATAGATATATAATTTATAGTTAAGTATTAATTATTACTATAAGATAATTAAGTTAGTAAAAGTAAGTAAAAAACGTCCAGGTGCAGCAAGCAAGGGTTGAAGACACTGCAGTGACTCATTTAATAGGAATACTTCGACTATATGGCAAAAATGGCGCGTGGTCAGTTTTTTTTTCTATGTTCAATGTACCGTGAAAGATTCTTTAATTATTTCCTATTTTAACGGTTGTTTGTGTAAACGGTTCTTTTGTAGCTGTGTAGTTAGTTTTTTATTTCATATAAGTATATGTACATTATTATTAATACTGAATATTGATACTGATACTGATAGTGGCTTCGATTCCCACTCGGGGGAATCAATTGTTATTTATGAATGTTTTCATTTCTTCGCTCTGGTATCAAGGCAAAACAATGACGTACAAAGTACACAATGACTCAAAAATTCAGCAGAAAGTGGGGGACGGAGTGTGTGAAGATTAGGTAACATCCGCCTATCCTGCATCTGTGGGATATAGAGTGAAGCTGGAAAATAATTTTAGAATGTTTTTTTTACGCTATATCCAATATCTCGAAGTTCCAAATTTATTATGACAGAGTCAGTCATGATATTTAAAAAAAAAACATTATAGATACCTAAAGAAAAACAAAAAAAAATGGCACAATTTTTGCGCCCACATACATGTGTGTCATTATTAATTGTCGTACAAAGGTTAGGCAGATGTTGACCAGTAATGTTAGACGTAACGCACGAGCGCTCTAGTTTTCTATTCCTGTAACCGCTTTATTTTTTTTTTATGATATGTGTATCTGTAATTAAATAGAGTTGCTGAGGCCAGTCCTGCGCGACGATAGGTGTGGGATCGATTTCTACTCGAGGAAATAAAATATTTCATGTATATATTATTTAATGAGGCCAGCAGTGGATCAAGAGCACAAAGTGTCGCTGTAAACACAACTGGTTGTAGATTCTATCTCGACTCGAGGAAATTAAATATTTACTTAAAATTTATAATTTCCTATCTTCGCTCAGGTGTCGAGGCAAAACGCGGCGTTTAGCTCTGCCATTCAACACGCGGTGCCTCCAGGGAACGGAGTGTCTTTAAATTAGGTTCCCTCTGCCTATCCTGCTATACACAAGATACAGCGTGAAGCTAAAAAAAAAATACATAAATTAAAGTCACTAGAATAAAAAAATCTACAGCTCGTGCGTTACACCTAACACTACCGTCGTCTAAACATCTGCTTGACCTTTGACCGCGCTCTGCAACCACCTTTGTACGTACTGGTTATTGTAATTACATACATTATGTGGGCAAAAAATTGTTAACAGAATAACTGTAGCGACAAACCGTATAAGTAGGTACAGGTTTTGTTTCGTGAGTCATAGTGTAATATTTTAAAACAATAAAAAATCTACTCAAGGTGGAGAAAGTAGTGAATTGTTTTATTTTATTGGTGGGTTTTTAAAATGCGAATCGTGGGTGGTGAGTGGCAGTGGGAAACAGAGGTTCTTAACTCTGGATTTTTTCTTTTTGGCTTACCTTGTTTTATGCGGACATGAAGCTGCTTTATTTTTAGTTTACTAAGTTGGCTTCGGTTTTATATATATTTCATCATGATATTTAGAATTTTAGTTTTCAAAATATTCCAAATACCTTATATAGCAGCACAGGCAGAGGCAATCCAATGGTACCATAATTTTTGGCCCAAATATCGAATCTTCACGTGTTTATGGCACGGATCTCAACGATATACTTAATAGATTTTTTATTTTTCCGAGTGGGAATCGAATCCACGCTGTGCCACCGCGCCATGACGGCCTCAAAATAGACCATCATGTTATTATACCAATACAATTAATAAGTAGGAAACTAACATACTGTACGTATATTACATACATTAAATAGGTAATCAGTATTTACTAAATACAAAAATACAATTTATTAAATACAAAAAAAAATTATTGCTCAAAAAATTGTAATTATTAAAAAAAAACCTTTAAAAAACATAGCATAAATGTGGACAGATAATAATTTAATTAAAGTTAATTATGAAGTATGAATCTATTGACGAATCACTCTATTAGATAAGATATACCTTCTAATATATTTATAATCTATTTATATTTAAATAGAATAGAAGTTTTTGCGAACAGATGTGCGTAACTAACGTCGTGACTAGCATTTTATGCGGGAAGTACGAGGGCCTGGAGTCATCTAGTCATTAATTAACTTTGTAGCACTGACGGTGTATAAATATCGAACTTGTGAATAAAATATGTTTTTATTTTTAGCTTCACTCTGTAATCTATGTATCCCGCACATACCAAGGTAGGCAGAGGGAACTTGGAAATCCAATATTAAGACACAAGAAATAATAAGACACTTACCAACAATTTCTTGAGGTGTTGCATGTTGAGTGGCGGAATTCACCTCTCTTAAGTGGGAATCGTACCCAAAACCGTCGCATTTACAAACACATCTTAATGCCACCACACCACTACGGCCTTTAAACTAAGTAGTTAGTAAATAATTAGTAATAATATATACCTATCTACATATATAACATTTTTGTATTAATTTAGATATAAGTGAGGCCGATTCGTGGCACGGGAGTTGTGGGTTCAATTCCACTAGAGGAAATGCAATATTTATGTGAAATTATATTTCCATTTCTTCGCTCTGGTGTCAAGGCAAGGGGCGGTGTTGAGTTCGGCCACTGGACATGCAATGCCTCCAGGATTCATCGAAAAGTGAGGAACGGAGTGCCTTAACACTAGCTTCCATCTGCGGGATACAGGCGAAACAGCGAAACTAGTTTAATTTTAATTTAGATATAAAATGACATATGTTCTATACATATTTATCTATATACCGACAAAACTCAAAACAGATACTAATATATTTTAGCTGTTTATTTGTGAATCACGCAAAAAAATTTATCTCTCTTCTAAACTCTCTCTCTCTCTCTCTCTCAATTTAATTATATTATATCCAAATATAAAATCTCAATTTCCCTCAAAACGAATTTCTTATCACATACATTAAGCACCATCCAAAATAAAAAAAACCAAATCTCACATCGACAACAATTTATCCCACCACAAAACACTAAGCATCAGCATCGCAATCAGCGATCCGCAGATTAGTCGCCCCACTGCAGTTCCAAATTAAATCCATCCTAGAGAATTGTGACAAACGCCATCCGTCATCCGACCCCTCATTTGCATGAGAAAAACTGGTGAAGAACAACTATTTATCAAATGGCGAGAGGACTTCCGGCGTGACAGAGGCGCGAGCTTCCGTCGAATATGGTTTAGGTTGTAGCTGTGGTCCTTGTTGCCTGGAAGAGGTTTTTGTAAATTTTAAACCGCCGATTGTAAATGCCTTGTAATCCTCCGTTGCCCAGTTTAATTTACATGATACTAAGAAGTGGAGAACGGACAGCTTTAAGCTCTGTATGCTTACCGAATAAGCTTGAAACCTTACGTAAAAATCCAACAAGTTCATTAAAAATACTAAGGCACGTTAAGGTAAAAAAAATAAATTCTAAGTCAAAGGAATTAAAAGATACGCCTATGTAATATTTCTACGACGGTCCCCATCGAAAGTGACAAATTTAAGTATATTTTATTGCTGTCTTGAACTATGAACAAGGGTAGTTTTCGATTACATACATGCTTAAAAACGCATAATTTTTGAAAACACTACACTTAGTAGTTTAGAAGAGAGAGTAAAACATTGCATGTTTTCGCTTTCGATACTTTACCTAGATATGATCGATTTTAAAACCTGTCTTAAATCTATTGCACACATTATACGGAAAGGTTGCTAAATTTCAAGATATTACGCCACTTTAAAAATAAAATAAATCAGCTTCACGTTGTCCCGCACACACCTAGGTAGGCAGAGAACCTAGTGTTAAGACACTCCGTTCCCCTATTTCCGCTGATTTTTATATTGTTTTTATAATAAAAATATAAAACTTTTCAATCATATCCAGAATCCGTACATCCCCAATGCCTCCACTGATTGGGGAGCGATCTCCATTTAGATAATTTAGTGTTTCTACCACGATGAAATATGCGGGGGCACTCCTTGATTGTAGTCTGACGTTGTTATCTTGATGTTTGCCATTTTGTTCTACCTGTTATCCTAATCGACTTAGATTTGCCCGACTGAGTGTATAGAAATGAGAGATTTTTTCTTGAATAATTTTTCTTTTATTATATATTTTTTTAATTTCACGCTGTATCCCACACATAGCAAGGTGAGGGAACCTGGTAACATAGTGTTAAGACAATTCGTTCCTGTTAATGCACTCCCAGTTCATAATTTCCGTTACCAGAGCGAGGAAATGAAAATGTTACTTTATCACTAATCATCAATATATTTTTTCTGGCTTTGTATGACGTAAGGTTCTATCATTTAATTTTGGAACATAAAAATTTATTGAATTCAAACTTTCACCTCTTGGGGTCATGAATCAAAAAGGTTTAAAAAAAACCAAAAAAAACCTTCAAAATATGTTCAAACTATTTTGATTTACTCATAAAAAAATGTTTATAATAAATATGTGTACATACCTTCTTATGAACACAATATCTTTGTAGCGATACCGTTAAGAAAGCTGTATCACAATTTCGCAACTGTTCATGTGCCTTCGATAGCTCAGTTGGTAGAGCGGTGGACTGAGGTATATCAAATTGCTTGTTTCTATACAAGTAGCAAGCAATTTGATATCCACAGGTCGCTGGTTCAAATCCGGCTCGAAGGAATGTTGTTTTTTTTACAGTATTTAATGTACGAAGATTTCACGAGAAAATAATCACATATGGTGTGGATTTAGCATTTTAGGCCGAAATAAAAACAAATATACAGTAATAACGTTTAGTTATGTATAACGATATAATATATTTTTTGTCAAAACCGTTATAATAATATATAGGTCAACCAATACCTTTATACCTCTAGAAATGTCTAGCTAAATATAGTTAGACCGAAATATCAATCTATTATAATTAATATATATATCCACCACATTTTAAAATTAACAATCAAATAAAGTCAATCAAAAATAAATGAAGATTTCCCACTAATTTACAGAGATCACTCCACCGAAAAGAGTTACCTTTACCTTTAGAAATTCTTCAAAAAAAACCCGCAAACAAATTACAGTGGATTGAATAGAGAACGACAAAGACTAACCCTCCAGTGCCACCATTCCTGAGCCTCGCCACCGCGTGGAATCAATTACAGGAGACCCCATCATGTCTCGACTCCAATTAATTGAAAAGTCAAAATCTATTTATAAAATGTATATATATATAATATATTTGTATTGTGTTTTTTTTTTAATTTTGTTAAATAATAATATATGAATGTTCTTTGCAAAATTATAGTAAAAGTAAGTTTGTGTGATATTGCCATAATTTTTTATAAGTAAGCTAATGTGATACGTTATTATATTTAATAATAATTCAATATTGGTGTGATTATTATTCTTACGAGGCTAGTCATCATGGTGGTAAGTATGATTCCAACTCATGGAAATTAAATATTTAATATTTTCACCTCCTCGCTCTGATAACAAGGTAACGTTACCTGGCACGCAATCTCTCTGGAATTCAGCGAAAAATGAGAAACAAAAGTTTCTCAATGAGAACGGAGTGTCTTAACACTAGGTCACCAGGCTTAATCTGCTAGTTGTGTTAAGTGCAAGTTAACATGAAGAAAAAAACACTGACCGTTTGGCGTATTTAGTGCAAAAGCCGGAATTAAACTTAGTGAGATGTTAATCGGTTATTAATTAATTACTTGATGAAGTAGATTATATATAGTTAATGGAACCCAACACCTGCTGTTCTTTATATAAATATCAAATATATACTTTATATTAACATAAATATTATTTAAACTAAATTCCACTTATTTCCTTCCTTCATGCTATACTAGCATAAATGCCGCTTACACTGTCTTCCATTTATTATGTCCTCATTGTCATCAACCTCTTGTCATGGCTAAGTATCTCAATAAAGTAATATATCTCATTGACGAAACATAATTGCAGTCCTTTTGGGGAAAGAGGTCTGTCCTTTATATATTAAATGGATGCAAATGGCCTATCTCTATTTTCAGGAGCTAACTATAAATTTGTATGAAGCAAAATTATTTTTATGCATTATGAATATAAAAAATTATAAATTTTTGTCGTCTATACTACAAGGGTACTCTAAAAAGTCACTTCTTTCTATCATCATTATCATAATCATCATCATCAGCTTGTCTTCGTCCACTGCTGGACATAGTTCTTACAATGGGCTCGGTCTTCAGCTCTTCTCATCAAGTCATCAGCCACTTTGCGTATATACGCAAATTCCACGCAAATGACGATATCGTCACCCGATCTAGATGGAGGACGTCCAACTTTACGCTTGCCGACGCGTTGCCATTCTAGACCGCATTTACCCCAGCGGCCAAACAATAAGATATTAAAATATATATTAATAAATTTTTAAACAAAGACTTATATCATTTTTCGTCAAACTCCTCCCACTGTTGGAATCTCGCGAATATAAAAAGTACTCTCCCATCGCTGAACAAGACCAATTATACGCAAATGAATTTAACCCTTTAATGCTCAGAACTTTTTAATTGCTGCTAAATCGAAACGGGATCACAAAAAACGACCAACTCCATTGTTAGTCGTGAATGTCATTAATCTTATGTGGGTGAAATTACATGGTCGTCTTTGTAACGTGACGCTTTTGAGTCCTGCCTTAACTTTAATAGGAAATGGATGATTCTGATGATGTTCAGTGTATTGTTCACCAGGTACTTACTACCTGGTGATGAGGAGATATGAAGTTTTTGTAAATAATAACTGTTTATTTGATATTATATATAATGCCGAAAAAATACTTATTATACTATTGTTTATTTATGAATATTGCAAATAGTAATATATAGATATAATAGTAATAAATAGATTTGTTTTTATTTATATTTATTTTTATTTTAGCAATATATAGTGTTAATTATGTAGCAATGTTACACACCACTACTATATTACGCTTAAATCGTTCACAGTATTTAATAACAAATATTTTAAAATACATTTTACGTAGCTATATATACAAAAAACATATAGTTTTAATTAAACACAAATCGAATCACACTCATCAGTCACAGGCATGAAGGATACAATTAATATGCATAGAAGGGTTGCGTCGGTCAGATTCGCCACGCTCGGTATTAATATCTTGATTCATCAACGCTGACGGGTTAAGATGAATCAGTGGATGTGAGGGTTGGGTGGTGGCTTTCAAAGTTTATTTTTTTTTAAGAATTATATATATATATATATATATTTACCATTTCAAAGTGTTTTATCAGACTATGAATGTATAGAAATATTGGGTGATTTCTATGCAACGTTAATGAAACTTTTGAATAAATATTATTGTTTAATTTAAAAAATATATATAAAAATGCATTATAAAAAATATTTGTACTCTAATCAGTTAGAGTAAATATTTACTAAAATAATAATTATTCGTTAAATATATTTACAAAGAACATCGCTTATATTAGAATAATAATAAAACAGAAATATCGCATTATAGTTCATACAAAAGTTTGAGAAGTCCCCGCGTCCCGTGATTTATTTAGGCTCACAGTTGAAGGGTTAAGTCGCCATTAATTGACGGTATTCGCGCATCACTTCGTTAAAAGAAGGGATTTTAACTGTAATACGATACCATACTGTCGTTATAATGATTTTTCTAAATTATCCATTACATTTTGAAAAATCCAAATTATTGTTTCTTACATATATATACCTTAATATATAATAAAATTACTTAATAAATATATTTTTTACATTGTTTTCTAAAAAAAAAATTTCTACAGAAATAAAAATTCAAAACCAAATATATTCGTCATAGTTTTTTTTCTCAGCTTCCCGTTGTATCACGCACATAGCAGTGTAGGAAGAGGGAACCTAGTATTAACACACACTGTTCCCCACAGGGTTCCTTGTGTCAAAATTTAGGGGCGGTGTGCGTTGAGTGACACTTTATCCAGAGCGAAGAAATCAAAATATCAATAAATATTAAATATGTATGTAAACCCAAGTGAGGTTTCAATACACAACCATCGCGTTACAGTCACACATTTGTGCGCCTGCGCCACGACGATCTCTTCTAGTTTCTTTTGTATTATTAAACATTTTAATAAAATAAATAGAACAAAGTTTATCGGATATATTCAACACCGCCATTAAGACAACAAGATAGAATTCCATATGCAGATGAGTTGAATTACAGTGAAATTGATGGATTAGTTCGCATAATGTGCCCGCATCGTTACAAATTTCCTTGTAAGTGGCCACTTGAGAAACGCTTACTGCCGCTCATTTAAATAATAATATAGAATAGGCAGATAAGATATTAACTATTGAGGAAAAAGTAAGACTTTTTTTTCTTTAGCTTCACGCTATATCCCGCATGTAGCGGGGTAGGCAGACAGAACCTGGTGTTACGATATTTGGCTCCCCAAAAGGACGTCAAAATCGTTCAACGTCGTGCTTTCCCTTGTCACAAGAGCGAATATTTCATTTTCTCTCGTGGGAAACGAAGCCGAAACCTATCTCGATTACGGCCACACGCATCTGTGACCCAGTGTGTGACCCAGCGCCATTAATGGTCTCATATATTATATAAAATTCAGATTTTTCTTCACTCTGGTTTCGAGGTAAAACGCGGAGTTGACTTCCGCCACTCAACATGCAATGCCTCTAGAATTCGGCGCAAAATGGGTAAAGGAGTAGCTTAACACTAGGTTTTCTCTGCCTACCCTGCTGTGCGGGATACAGCGTGAAGCTGATATGAATAATATATTTTTTCACTTTATACATACATTAGAAACATCAATATACGATATTAAGACCGATCTGCATACATTAGATATCAATTATGCAAATCCATTGCAAACGATCGTGATTCGACTCAGCTGTCGAATGGTTTCATTAAATATTTATAATAGTATGTTATTGATAATGTTGACAATAACAATATGATTTTTTTTATTTTGGAATAAATAATAATTAATCAAAGTGTGTGATTATTGTACACATGATTTTTTTTATTTTTGTGTAGGAAATCTAGTGCTAAAACACTACGCTCCTATTAAGACACTTCCGTTGCACATTTTCCACCTAAATTTGAGGCGTTACGTGTAGAGTGGTCGAATTTAAGTATAAGTAACTTGTCTTGGTGCAATAATAATTAATTCATCGAACCCACGACCGCTGCGTTACAGACACACTCGTGACCCTACGAACGATGGCTCAATTCGTTCTTTAATTGTAAATCACAACATTTTAGTCAAAATGAACATACAAATCACCTAATAAGTAATATAAAAAATAATTAACTTTATAATTTAACACTTTCTTATCAACTATCGATATGTGAAGACGACGTTCTGAGGCGATTTTCTTCTGTCACCAAGTTGAAAATGTTAGAAAAGCTCAATGTTATTCTCGCGTTACTTCGGGGTTATTGTCTTCGAATTCTCTTTGGAGCGTAAAATCTGAGGGTTATGAGGACGTTGGGAGTATTTTAGATGGATACATTCGACAGTCGAGATTTTATATCCGTTGAAAATTTATGTGTTTGTATTATTTATACTTGAAGTTTATTGTGCTTTTAAACTATACTTTGTTGAATTATTAATTCAGCATTTTTCTTTTAGCTTCAGGCTGTATCTTGCATATAGCAAGGTGGGCAGAGGGAATTTAGTGTTAAAACACTTTTGTTGAGTGAAGGAACTCAACGTTGGCTTTGCCTTGACACCAGAGCAAAGATATGCAATTAAATATTTCATTTTCTCGAGAGGGCATCAAATCTACAACCAGTTGCTTTTACAGTCACATAATTGGCCACCTGGGCCGCGGCTGGTCTCACAAATATATTAATAATCGTTATAAAATTGTAGCATACATTAAATATAAATCATTTGCGTATACGCACATAGCAGAGTAGGCAGAAGGAATTCGGGAGTCTAGGGTTAAGATACTCCATTCCCCAAAAAGACACTCCCACTGCCTACTTTCCGCCGAATATTGGAGTTACCAGTAAAATATTAATTTCTCGCACTTACAGTGAAATGTTTAAAATAAAATCTTATTTAAGTATAAGTTACTTCATTAACTAAAAACACAAACTACATTTATAAAACCTTAATCGTTCACCAGACCGATATAACAACAATACAACAATACATAAAAAAAACACATATACACACAAAAAAATGACAGCAACGGTATATAAAAAAGGGGACAATGAGTTCAAACCGCATCCAGGATTAACAGCCGCATTTATTTGAGCGATTCAATTTTTGATATCGGTTGAAATTTTTGCACCGAGTACGCCGCACCATAGAAATGCCGACCCTTCAAGACCAAAGTATCATTTTAGATCCAACACGTGATAACGGCTATAAGAACACCCCTATTATTCGATACAATAAAACTGAAGTGACAACATATTCTTCACTGTACTGCGAAATTACAGTGACGATGATTGACTTAACTGATGCAAACCATCGACACGAAATCAAATCTTAACATCTAGTTAATAAAGTTCAAAATTGAGTATTTTTTGAGGTATTTGATGAAATATTTTGGGGTGACAGAGTCGCGATAGCAGTGTAAAGGTTAGGCAGCGGATAGATACGAACTAATGGAGATTGGGAAAAATATAGCGCTTATACCGGTCGAAATAACTCGTGGATGTCTTCATGAATATTGAAGATCTATCTGCGATACGTTATTTGATTACTTTTATACAATGCAATGCGTTAATGTAAGTCGTAAAAATATATATTTTTGGTAATATTATTTATTTGTTCGTTATATTTCATGTATTAAGTGTTATTTCAGTACTAAATGTAGATATGTAATGTAATATATAATAAAAGAAAGAAATTAAATAATCTTAATCTATCCTACATTTGAAAGTATAATTGTGCTTATAATATTAAAAAGTGGTTAAATAGTGTCAATTCAAACCTTTTCTCAGCTTTTGTACAAACTTAGACGTATACTGAAAATGTAAGTTCAACATGTATTGCATAGTTGCACTATAAGTGCAAACTACAATTGACTTAAAATAAGTATTTTTTCAAGCCATCCTAACTATGTGGCGTATTGTAAACAATTCTAACGGCTGTGCAGAAAGTGAGAAACGACGAAACTTAAAACTAGTTTTCTTTATAAAGATAAAAAAAGATATTTTTTTCCAAATTAGATATGTACCCAAGTATACCTCCAAAATACGCATAAACGAGCAAATTCAAATGCTAACCCATCAACTATTTGGTCAAACGACCAGCGTTGTACAAAACAGACAAAAGACAAATAATAAATATAAATAAACAAGAGAAAGCTCGCGACATTCAAAACCATAATACACGAATAAGTTTCATGCATGTATGACACAATACATTAATCGTTGTAGATTACCCTTAGATTATTAATATTCAGTCAACTACCCGAAGGGGTGAATACTTGCCGTTCTGTCGCGTCGCGGCCAGCAGCGCGTGAGCAATCCGGATAATTAATATCAGGAATTTGTGATATGGAAACGGGTTGAGTACAATTTTTTTTAGTTGAATTTTGAAGTGGTTCATGGCAAACGAGCGGTCGTGTCACCTGATGGTAAGTGATCACCGCCGCCCACGACTCGTGCAACACCAGAGGAGCTACAGGAGCGTTGTCGGCCTTTAAGGTGGGGTTGGGCGCCGGGACCCGGCATTATCTAATGCGAAACGCTGAAAAAACCCATCATCCTATAAGAACGTTTATTAGTATTAATCAAAATTCGAATAAGAAAATATTTGAAAATATTGATTTTGAATATTTAGAACAAAGCGTAGAGTTATTATAATCAATTTATTATGACTTATATCAAATAAAATCTTAGAATTGTGTAACATTTAAAAATACTTCCTGTTTTTATTGTTATATTAAATATTCATAACTTTAATATATTTTTGGAGTGTTATTTCAATTTTGTTTAACTGCCGCATTTTCATTCTATTTCCCGCTACGTGATATTGGCAAAATAAACTGTGCTCAGCTGGCACATACGAAAGCCACTAAATAAGTAAACAGTAAATATTAGTTATTTCAGTTTTATATATTTCAGCGAAAAATTCTTTTTTACACTATTTGTAGTTGAGTTACGCCACTCAACACCCAATGCCCGGAAAATATTACCTGCTCTGTTATACGGGAAACATAAAAAAAAATTATAATAAAAAATAATATCTAAATCTGCCAACTTGATATCAGTTCTTTTTAAATATAATCTAATTAGAAACGTGAAGCATCCAATCTTCCATCGTAATGGCAATCCAATTAATTTTATTTTTTTTTCACCCCTCAATTAAATTTGAGAAAGCATTTTATCTAAAATGTAATGCAATTTCGGTGTTTACTAATATTTATTTCGTCTATTGCTTGTATGAAACGTTATTTATATTTATATAATTTTGACAGGAGATGTAAATACACTATAGTATACTATAAAGCTATAATTATAAAAAACACTTGCTGTACATAAATTTATAAAAAAAGAATGAATATATTTACAGCCAGTTAAACGTTGTACTCGTAAAACCTGGAAACTTCATGTTAAGATACTCTGTTCCTATAAAGACATTTTCGTACCCCACTTTACGCTAAATTCTAGAGACATTGCATTTGAAGTGACGGAACTCAGCGCCGCGCTTTGCCTCGTTGCCCGATATGATGTTAAATCTTTCATTTCTCCAAGTAGGACTCGAATCCACAACCGTAGTGTTGACAGTCGGACGCTTGTGCACTGCACAACGACGGCCTCACAGCTTGTCAATTTTTCCTTATTTTTCCTTATCATTTATTTACTTTAACATATTTTTAAATATAATATAATAATGAATGTTTTGTCATCCATTTGTGATATAGGAACCTGCCAGGGGTGAATACATTACGATTTCCAATTTGAAAATTGTCAAGACTAATATTACTCACAATCGAATAACGTAACAATATTAGGGCGTCATTATTTCCAATTACTTATTTAATAAACAATCGTTACAATTATTTATTTAAAGGGCTATCTAACTAACTGTTTGTTCGACATTAGTATAAATTGTTTTGAACTTAGGTCTTTTAGCAGTTTCGGGTTTTTTCGGAGGGGATCTAGTGTTACGACACTATGTTTTTTCCTTTATTTCTCTTTAGGCTGTATCCAACACATAACAGGGTTAGCAGCTGGGCTGGGCTGAGAACTCTGGGTGTCACTAAGCCTCCACTGCCAATTTTCTGCTGAACTGCTCAATTCTCTGCGTTTATACAACACTTCAAAATCAGTACATTATTTTAATAGTTATTTCATAACAAAATATATTATTGAAGTCTATAATTAAAATAATAAGCTAATAATATACTTATTATTATGACAAACTATCCCATCCATTAGGTCAACGTTCACAAATTACTATGGAACATCAATCTCTCCGTTAATTATTATGACATGGCGCTTTGAAAATAATTAGAATTTACTGAGAGTTTACACGCCATGTGTTGATATATTGACTTGAGTGTCTATCACATCCATCACACTAATATACATACAGAGGTAAAGTTTATAATTTTGATTGTTTGTTTGTTTGTGAGAGCTAATCTCCGGAACTATTGTACCGATCAAAAAAAAATCTGCACTTTAAAGGTTTTTTAAAATTAAATGTAAGAGAGACATTTTATGTGAAGTTGAGATATCTTGATCTCATCATCGTTTATCACGAAAAAAATCATGAATCTATATCAAAATAAATGATTTTGTCATTAAGTAAATATATTCTGTAGTTTAAGCGGGCGAAGCCGCGAGCTAGTACTATATATACAGGTATATCGCATACCTGTAATACCTGTAATTAACTGTCAACAACAACCAATACTCTAATAACAGAATGCGTCACAACTGTTAATCACTATTATATTAGGACAGTAATTAGTTTTGATAGCGTTCACTTAATTGCTCCTTATTAGTTAAACTTATATTTGCAACATGAATGTCTCATATTATAGGTATTGTATATATGCTTATATAAATATGACATTTTGTATATGTAAGGTAATTTGTATAATGAAAAACTATGGATATACTATATATATTACAATTATATTAAGAAAATATAGGTATTTACATAATATACTCAGTATGATGAGAGTCGGTCAATTTTAACTGATTATGGGTGCCGGAAAGAGGTGCTGTTGACATATTTTTACATTAAACAATGTTCTGATGATTCCATTAAACTACTCATAGAAATTCCAGTGACTGAGGCTCTCAGGAAGGCTAAAAAACAGAGGACCCAATTATTTATTAATATTTTTCTTTAATTTTGTATATAATATATATCTAATGTTTATATAAACCTCAGAAGTTCCTATTATTAAAATAAAATAATGTAGCCAAATCTGAAACGACATTTATTACACACAGTATCCACCCGTCGAAATGGCAATCTCAACTCGGAGTCATTAAAACGGACGCCAACAATAGCGTAACGCTTCGTTATGGATTATTAGGGAAATTTCCAAATTGACGGGTCAACTTGGCGAAGACATTAAAAACCGAAAACACCACCCAGCGGTACACTTTGCCTAAAGACCGGCGAACATAAAATCTTACGACATACGAAAACAACGCGTATGGTTGTTCTAAAAAAAACGTTTGCTGATCAATTTTAACTCTTATGCTATCAACATAAGGACCACAAAGCAACAATTCTGCAGCAAAATAAATTTTATCAGGGTTTACTAAAATCATTACAGTGTTGCTTTGAAATAGACTAAAATTTCAACTCAGTTACGACTTTAAAGGCATTTCCTGTTCAATACATATCCATTTCCGCTTTACCAAACACAATACGACTGTACATTTAATCAAAACCAGCAATGAACACGTAATATTTTGACGTTATACCAGAAATGTATATAGCAGAGCTCTACAATCAATTGTTGAGGCTTCTGGTTTAATTTAAACGGGACAATGGTCAACGGTCACTGTAACTGCGTTGATCCTAAGTTATGAGAAGATTAACTCTATCTTAATATCTGGAGTATTAGCGAGGGAGATACGGGCGCGATTGAGTTAATGAAATGGTTGGGTGATGAGAGAAATTTATGGTTCTCAGTATAGCTCGAAGCCTGTGATTCGAGCTTTATAATGAGCTTTATATCGTGAAGTGTTAAAATTATTCTTTGTATAATGTAAATAAAAACAGCTGCAAGCATTTTGCCGTATAACTCGGTGGGCGAAGGGAACGTAGTGCTATGACACTCCGTTCTTTACTTTCTATTAAATTTTCTATATATTGCATTTTGACTGTTGAGTAAGCAGAACTTATTGATGTGATTTGTTTACGAGAGCAGGATTAATAAAGCTAAGAATAATAGATGTTCCAGCTGAAATCACAATCGTTGACGATGCTGTCCCATTTTACTATAATGATTAAAATATATATTATACCTTAAAATTAATGTTAACAATCTATCTGGTTGAAAATACCTCTAAAATAGACAGCAAATGGCGTACAGTGTATAAGCAGCTACTGCAGCACTGAAATTATTTCACTATGTGTTAAACAATAAAAGTATATAAGAAAAAAATAATTAGAACAAATAATATAAAATATTATAGAGCAAAGGTTATAATAATTATATTTTTGGTATTTATCATATATCTCATACGGAATAGTGAAAACGCAAAACAGCTCATTGTTGCTATCATTTATTATCAGGCGCCTTAAATATAAGGCAGAATAAGAAAAGAAGTTTTTAGCTTTAAATATTTTATGAATTTTTTCAAACTGATAAGATTATAGTTATTGGTTTTTTAATATATATTTTAATAAAATAATAAAGTAATAATTACAAATATATATATATATTTTTAATTTTTTTTTATTATTATCAGTTAAACAACAGGTTTACATTTATTTACTACTAAGCTACTTTAACTAGAGTTTATTCGTCCGTGTTTCGAGTTGTTCCGTGTGGAGTGGCGGAACTCAGCGCCGCGTTTTGACTTGTCCAGTCAGTGCGAGCGAGCCAGAGCGAAAAAATAAAAATATAAATTTAAATATATATTTCCTTTCATCAAGTGGGGATCGAATTCACAAACAGTCGATTTTGCAGGTTGACGTAAAACTACATTTTATATAGCTATCCAGTTGAATACGTTATACGGTATCCATAATTTTTTTTTTCACATTATCTTTTATTAGCATCAAACAAAAAACCTCAAATTTCTATCCATACACAACGAACGTTGTCACCATATTTACTTATTATTAATAGCATCTATTTATAATGCATTGTGTGTTCTCATTGAACCTGTCACCACCTACCTTATAGTGTATACTCCCTTAATATTACGATATAGGGTCGAAGTTCTCATACATAATATGTCAATGTGCATAATGAATCTCGGTTTAAGATATTCGAAATGATAGCCAAGTTAACAAGTTTCTCTTTATATCTATTTGATAAATTGGATAAATATTTCACTTATTAAAGTGCCCTTTTGAATCTGATGATGACGATTGTGAAGAGGGTCTGTTTGTTCTGTTTGTGTGTCTGTCCTATATCTGTTAAAGTTGTGATTTGTTATCATATATTTAAAGTTTTATTATTTGCTGGTAATAGAATAAAAAACACTAATGTTTTTTTATTATTATTTAATATATTAAATTCGAGATTTGGACAAGGTAATAAAATGGATTTTGATCATTTATTAAAAATATATATTATACTTATAATATAAGTGGCATTGAAGCCACTCGTTGCTCAGGGGCACAGGCGTCCGACTGTAAGCACGACAGGTTATGAGTTCGTTTCCCATTCCGGGAAATATTTAATCACCATTCAAAGTATTACCTCCAGAATTCAGCAGAAGATGAGGGACAGAAGTAGTCGTCCCATTAGGAACGGAGCGTCTTAATATTTGGTTGCTAGCTTCCCTCCACCCCCCACTATGCCCGGAAAACTGGGTATAATAAATAAATATTTCATCTCCTCGAGTGGAGATCGAACCCACAACCAGGCGGATTTACAATCACACTTTGTGCCCCAGCGCGACGACCGGCCTCACTCTCTTCACTGTGGTTTCGTTAATTACCTATAATTTAGAATTCCTTCAACAGATTATACACTCCGCTAACAAATAGTGATGTGCTGATAACTTACAATCCCGCGACTGACAAATGGTGTTAATAAGAAACCTGTCGCGGCGGGATTAGGCTGTGTTAATTGCAGCGCCTACCGTGTAGTGACGTTACTTTAGATGAGAAGTGAAGATTGCTCGTAATTTTTAAAATCTTTTGAGTATTTATACATTTTTTAAAAAATTTTGTTTAGTTTAAAATGTTAGTACTAGAAGGAATTATATAATTAAATAATATATGAAAAAAATATACATTTATAACAAGTCACGCAGCGTAATTAACCCTTAATTTGGTACTGTATGCCCCGACATACATGAACTTTAAAAAATATTTTGTATTAGAAAATACATAAATAACGTAAAATTATATTTTTATCGCCTTACAACTTAAACACATTTTAGTAGAAAATATAAAACAAGCATCTGGTATCACTAGTTTTGACATTAGTTGACAAAAATGACGTACCGGCGGCCTTCAGCTGTTCTCTCCAAAGTATTTATATAATTTTATTGATAATTACCCAGTTTAGGCAAAGTTCCACGACTGAATCCTATGGTTGATATCATGATTATATAATTTGTCTAATAAGTTTGCAGTTCTAACTTCTTACATTGGTGTTATTTTGGATGCTAACATGATGTATGCTGTGACATACATTGCCAAGTTTGTAAAAATATGAAAAAAAAAATATATGTATGTCAGGGCATACATTGCCAATTTTAGGGTTTTGCTTTGTTTGTATATTAGCATGTTTTTGCTTTGTCTGCAGCAAAAGCTTGAAACTCGTGGGGGTAGAATTTTAGCGCTTGTCCCTGCTCAAAATGCACCCTCTGATGATAGTGAACATTCTGATATTGAAGACGAAATACGTGTGCACACACCGCTTTCCATGTGCAGCTCCTCTGCACCCTCAATTGATAGCTCTTTAGAAAGACTTAATCTTCTAGATGATGAAGACCCCACCAGCGAAAATGTTCACCTTACTCCAATTTTCCAAAATGTTTATTCAAGCCCATCTCTAGAACCGAATTGTAGTCAAGTACCAGTACTTAGTGATATTCCCTCATTTCCCGCAACGCCTGCAAACCCTGCTACTCCTGCAACTGCTACACTAATTGCACCTAATGCACCCCTTGGCTTGGTAACACCTAGCATGTCGACGAATGCCTCCTCCACATCACGTATTTCCAGAAAAACAAGATCACAACGTGCCACTGTTCATGTTGCTAAACGACCTAGACGAATGCAAAAATTTACTCTTAGTTATAATTGGAAAAAAGCTGTGTTTCGACATGTGGTTTCTATAGAAGAAGAATCAGAATCTGTCGGGAGCGTCACAGTCCTAACTCCCCTGGAATATTTCTACAAGTTTTTTTCCCCAGACATTTTGACAGATATTGTCGAAAAAACAAATATGTATGCAATATCTCAAACTGGACGTACTCTGGGTTTGACTGAAGACGAGTTACGGGATTTTTTAGCGATTCGTATCATTATGGGTGTTGTAAGCATGTCGTCTTATACTGATTATTGGAGTTTGCGATATAGATACAAACTTGTGGCTGATTTGATGCCACTAAAACGTTATCAACAAATACGTCGTTTTTTACATTTTGTTGACAACAACGTACAAGATTCTGACAGATACTATAAAGTTAGGCCGTTAGTGCAAAAAATAAGAGACAATTGTTTAGATTCAGCATCGATGAGATGATGATCCCATACAAAGGGACAAAAGCAGGGAAGCGGCGTCAATATATGAAGGACAATGTATGAAGTGCCAAGTCCGCCTTTGTTTCGTAACTGGCAAAAATTCCCGTAATTGTCAACTAGATTACCATGTGCCTACGTAATTTCTATGTATTTTTTTATAAAAATAAATAATAAATATAATAGTTGTTTTTTTTACATACGTAGTCAGTATCTACAGTAATTGGCAATGTATGTCCCTGCATACAACACATTTACGATTTGTATTCTTGAGTAGTTGGCGGTGTATGTCGTGGCATACATGAGTTTTCAGGAAAACTAAGCTTTTCAGATTTTTTTTCAAATTTTTCTATAGTCGTTTTATGTGTATAAATAACATTTCTGATGACAAAATTCAGGTTTTATAGCATTTTATACTTTGCCAAATTAAGGGTTAAAGCACTAATTTCTATGAAATAGAAGAATTACTTGATATGAATATTTTTATAGTATATAAAATGTTAGCTCTGCTTATATTATAAATATATTTTTTAGCTTCACAGTGTATCTCGAACACGGGTGGATAGACATAGCCATTTAGTGATAAGACACTCTGTTTCCCATTCTGCGCCAAACCCTCGTCGCATTTTGTGTTGAGTGGCGAAAATCTACGCCGCGCCATGCCTTTACACCAGAGCAAAGAAATGAAAATATTGAAATATTTTATTTCTTTGGACTGGTCGCTTATAAATGTTTCTTTCAGTAAATGATAAAAAAAACCATTTTAACTGAAAAATATAATTTATCGATAAAACCTAACAAACAACTGACATCCCTACGCGGTAATTCAAAAGTGTTCCTACACCGTAGTGGTAAGCGGATTAGTTTTAAAATTAAAATGGCGTCGCGTAATTAAAATGTGTCATAAACGAAATAGAAAATTAGATCCTCGAAATGGCTGTACTTTAATTTAGGTACGAATTATGTTACTTTGGTTAATGAATGAGGGGATATTATATATTATTATACAAATATAAGGAAAGTTATATTTAAGTATATTATTCTATAATTACTAGAAAATTCAGATCTAATGCAATCATTTTGTTTTTTTTTTATTATTATATATTTTATTTTATAAGAAACCTGCACCAAATTAAATAGAAATTAGATATTAACATAAAAGTTTTAGAAACAGTATTTCTATGTTTACATTTTGTCTCATGCCAAAGTGAATAGGCTATAGGTTCCCACTGCCAACCCTGATATTAGGGAAAAGCTGCAAAAAAAAAACACTAGTAATTTCTATCAAACTTTTATATTTAACAAACTTTGCTATAGTTAATGATGTAGACCAACATCAACTCCCATATAAAGTGACTGAGAAGGGTCAGCAAAAACACGCTCTTCAATACACCGAGCCGCTGTCAGCGAAACAAAACGATTTGAGAATGAAAAATGAAATCAAGTGGACAGTGGGTAGTCCTTTTCTTTCTAATATACATGCATACAAGAGTAACAACTGTGACAATGAAATACCTACAATAGTTTACGAGTGTGAGAATGTACTATATGGGTACATAATGTACAATATTGAAAGAAAATGCTCGTTTATTATTATATTATAGACAAATTAGATAAATATTTATATAAATATAAATATATTACTATTTACATTTCATCTGAATCGTTTAGTAGTTTTTTTATATGAAAGTAGAACAAAGATAGGTTCTCACAAATCCATATTTACAATAATAGTAGGATTTACATTTTAAATGACGGATTTTTAAATATTTAGTTTCCACGAGTCAATATGTTTCTTTTTTATTTTGTGTGAAAAAAAATTAAATTGTACAATTCTTTCAACATCGCGTTTGAGGGCGGAAACCAACGCCGCGCTTTGTCTTGTTACCAGAGCAAGAAAAAAAGGAATATACACTCTATACCAAAATAAAGGAATACATTATATATAACTCAATGGTACCGTACGTTATTTACTCAAGTCCAGAATCACAGTGGCATCAGTACCGAGCTGACCATCAATTTATCAGACACTTAGTCGAATTTACATAAAATCCGACGCATGATTAATGCGAACGTGGCGCGGATTATACTGTTTATTCATTGTATAGTTGATAAATTATACGATTTAATGGGATGTGATAACTACAAGTTTGTTATAACGTAGATCTATCTTTTTTACTATATATCTTTTTCCTTTTTTTCACGCATGTAGTAGATCCGGTAGAAGGAACCAGGGAACCTAGTAAGATACTTCCGTTCTGTTCTGTTTCTCTTAAGATACTTCCGTTTCCCACTTTTAGACGAATTCGGAAGGCGTTGCGTGTTGAGTGACGGAACTCAACGCCGCGATTTGTTTTGTTATCAAAGCGAGGAACTAAAAATATTAAATATTTCATTTCCTCGACTGGAAATCGACTTCAGTTTCATAATGTTTACAAGGGTTTGTGCCCCTGCGTCGCAACTGGCTTCAACCTAAACAAACTTATGAAAGTTGCGAATATATGAGACTTTACGTATTAAGTAGAACTTAACGACGCGTTTTGTCTGTCAGAGAGAATAATTATACCCCCAAGTGGAGATTGAACCCATAACCGTGACAACATAATGCGTTGTAAACAAGAATAGTTTATTTCCCTGAACAGGAATCGAACTCACAAACGTCGCGTATACAGTCAGAATTATTGACAAACAAAATCCAAAATAAATAGAGATTTATCTAAATCTTTATGAAAAACTACTAAAAATTAACAAAAGCTAAACGCAAAAGTAATCCAAAGCGGTCTGTCTGTTCGTTCCTCGATCCACTTCCGGTCGTATTCAAATTTGACAAAGACAAATCTTCGGTCATTTCCTCTGCGGTTCGGATGTACATATCGTTTGTATTTATTTTCAGTTTCTTTGTATGAATGATAAGTGAAAATGTGTTGGGGGTGTGAAATATCTTATAAATATGTATAGAGGCAATCGTGGCTCGTAACGCAACGGTTCTAGGTTCCATTTTCACAAAGACGGACGGCGGAAGCGTTTTAATTTGAACGAAGTGCCTTGACACTAGATTCTTATTTCTCTGCCTACCTTGCTAAAATTAATTAAAAATGTATCAATCTTTATACGAAAATCGTAAGACTGTGGACTCGATCATCAACCAGGGTAGCTGCCAGTAGGGCACAACTCAAAATATATCGATGCAATTTGCTCAAAACTACTGTCTAGCGAATGGCATCGTGAAGCTATTTTTTTTTTATGGGAGAGGACAAGGCAAACGAGCGTTCGGGTCACCTGATGGTAAGTGATCACCGCCGCCCACAACCCCATGCAACACCAGAGGAGCTACAGGTGCGTTGCCGGCCTTTAAAGTGGAGATGAAGGGCACCGGGGCCCGGCATTACCTAATGCGAAAAGCAGTGGCAAGGGCCACTACTTCATGCCGGTTTTAAATGCCGGGGGTGGTATTAAATACGGTCGAGTCTGCCCAAAAAAAAAAGCTAAAAATAGAAGTACTCGTATATAAATTTATCATATATATATTATTTATTAAACATTTGCTTCTATATATCAAACTTATAAATATCGTTTTTGTATTCTCTATAGGTATTATTAAATTTTTCATTCCGTACTGAGGATCGAACTCCACTTATCGTGTTTACAGTCGCACGCGCAGTCGTGTGCCTCTACGCCACGACGGCCTCACTAACTATTAATATTGCCTCCAAATGATAATAAACTGCACCTTCGGAACGCCAAGATCTCTCTCTACTCTGCTATAAACGGTTAATAATGAAAACTTTAAATAATATTTACTAATAATATATTATAGATATGAAAAATAATACTATATACAATAATGAAAAACAGGAAAATAATTTAAGAACCTACACCGTGCTAAGTGACCCGTTACAGAATCACCCTTCGCGACTCAAACGCCCGTATGTAAATGCTATCGCGTATTTATTGCTGTAACTCCTCCAGATAAGTGATATTCCAAATTTCTGAAACGCTTCGAAATTTGAAATATTTTCCTTATTTTGGTAAAAAGAAGAAAAATGGAGGCTTTCCTTTTCCCATTCAAAGCAATTAATTTTATTATTTTTTGTCGATTTTGAAAAATGATATACTTTTTCTTCTTTTTCTGATAATTAAATGATTCAAATGTCTAAAGCGTCGTAAAAATTATAAAGGAACTGTGACAATTTATCTTGACGAATAAGTATATTATTATTTATTATTTTTATCTCTCTGCTGTGGTAAGAATGAGTGCGGCGTTGAGCCCCGCCACTTGAAATTAGTGAGCAATTGAATTAAGACAGTATTCATAAACTATAATTACAAGCATCTCAGAAGTTTTTCTTTTCGAAGTTTAATTTTGTATTGAATATACAATGTACTATGTACAATAACATATACATTGACAAAAGAAAAATTTGGACGGAATATAGAAAGACAAAATTCTCTATATTTATATAAACCCACGTCTCTTTTACCGAGCATGGCTAATTTTCTTACTAGAATTCCATGTAAAAAAGATAAAAAAAGTGTATTAAAAGAAAGAAATAACATAGAAAGAAAATTATATTATAAATATTTTTGAAACACAAAGAACCAAGGAAAAATAAATACAAGCAACAGAAGCTCCGACAAAAGTAGTCGACAGTAGTTTCATTAGTTCATTTTGTATTTCTCTCGATTGTTTATTTCAATTTAAAGGTAATATTGTGCTTTATGAGTTGATAGAAAACTTGGAAGCTTGAATGTAAATTGTTTTTAGTTATATTTCATCACTATTTTAACTGACTTTTCAGAAGATTGTATACTAATAGTGCATAAATATAAATTATTATTAATTATTAGTTTAATATGATGTAATATTTGCAAAAAAAGATAATACGAGATGCGTAGGCTACAAACCGTATTATTTATTCCTGTTCTCTTATACATTTTGGGAAATCCTCTCTTTATTCTCCCCTTATACTCCTCATAATTAGAATTTGCTTTTCCCTCATGGAATTTCAGCGTTCTACATCGCGTAGTTTCTGTGAATTATATTTTATATATATACATTGCTTCACGCTTTATCACTAGCGGGGTGGTCAGAGAGAACGGGGCGCCAAACGCTACGGTCTACAAAAAAAAACAAATTGCTATCAAAGTACCACTTTCCAGAACCGTATCTTGTTTACAAGTTAAAATAACTTAAGCGTATAGTCAAAGAGTGTTCGTAAACTTTGCGTAAACGTAAAGCGTTAAAATAAACTTTTCATCGCCTCCCCTAGAACCGGTTTTAGTATAAATGTTTTATATCAAAGTGGTTTATTTACGATTTTACCCACTGTACAATAAGTAAATTGTGTTATTAAAGTTTAGTATTTGGTAGATTAGAGGTAAGAGAGATCGCTTAGCATCACAGGGTAAGTAGTGGGGATCTAATGTAAAGACTTATGACTCCGTTTCTCTCGCATTGACACATTTTCTAGACACAGTGTGTAACGAAATCCAACGCCTTCCTTGTTTTGTTACGAGAGCGAGAAGATGAACACAATTCATTTTCTCAAGTGTAAATTTAGGTGCAATGGCAGAGAATGTGATTGTGAACGTGACGGTCGTGATTCGATTTTCGCTCGGGGAAATTAATTATTTTTCAAGTGAATTTTTACCGAAAAAAATATATAATAAGGGATTTGAATTAGCAATAATTTTCTGATTTTGTGGCACAGGATCAAAAGCTTACGCACTTAAAGAAATGATTTTTAGGGTTCTGTACATTTTTAGGAGAAAAGGAACCCTTATATGATCACTCTGTTGCTGTTGTCCGTCCGGCTGTATGTCTGTCAAGATCATTTATCTCAGGAACGCTTAGAGATATCGGGATGCAATTCAAACCATATAGTCAGATCTACGGCTTTATGATTTTCTGATATTAAACATATTGCTATATGTACTAAGAAAAAAGATATGGCTGTTATTATACGTAAAGCGCGGCGTTAAATTCCACCACTCGGCAACCAATGCCTACAGAATTCGATAGAATATTGGGAAATTTTTAAATTGGACTGTAAACGTAGCTTTCATCAGTAATTCGAGTTTATAGCGACGACTGGCGTTAAAATAAATTTGGAACAGCCGATATGTCACTATTTTAATCACACTAAGTGAAAACGTATTTATTCCAACTGGTGACAACGAAATATCTATGATACGGATACATTACATTCAGAAAGCATCAATAAAAAAGCTGCATCACGGTGTTTCCCGCAAATCTGGTTAAGTGAACGTAATCTTATGTTAAGACTCTGCGTTCCCTACTTTCTGCTTAATTATCGACACTGCAGTAGTGCAGCGTTGAATTGTGGAACTCAATACCGTATTATTTTATTAACAGAGCGGCGAAATCAAAATAATTCATTCCCACAAGTGGGTATCGAACCCATAATAATCGCGTTACTGTCACACCCTTGTGTCCCCTGTCTTGTCAATTATATTTCATTATTTACAAAGAAATATTTCGTACCTACTACAGTAGACTTTTACTAATTTTCATTTTCCTTCAAGCCATCTGACATTCACTTTGTAGTTCGCTCCAACGACGCGTAAACACCAGATGTCGATAATTAGGTGCGTGTGACGCGCATTCCGATTAAATTGTTACGTGATTGGTACAATTGTATGTATTTAATTAAGTATAATAATAAATATGAGTAGGTAAGAAATATAAACTATACATAATAAGAAATTACTAGTGTTTTTTTGCTTTATGCTGAATACAATATACAAGTAGCATAGGTAAAGGCAACCTATGAAAATTCTTCGCTCTTCACGCAGTCTTTGTCTTCTTACCAGAAGGGAGAAATATAAATATTTCATTTCCTCGGGAAAGAACTCGCAACCTGTCGCCTTTATGGTCAGACGCTTGTGCCGCTGCGCCACGGCTGAACTCCAGTTAATGTGTAAATGTTACAGAATATTACTTGAAATTGAACATAAGTGAACTCTAATATATCAAAAAGTATTTGATTTAATTTTAATATTGTATAATATATTAATTATTAAAATTATAATTTATTGGATTTACCCCAGTAATGGCTACCAAAGGCTGATATCGAAACGTTCGAAAATTTACTCGACGTGTATTTCTCGAATTTGGTTTGCTTTCGTAGGAAATTATGAAATAGCACACCGCCCCCATGTGTGCTCTTCAATCAGAGTTTCCATGTTTACTTACTGCAGCACATTTTGCCTAATTCTGTTAATATATCTATTTGTTATTGTTCTTTTTATAATTTGTTTTCGTTTCCTGTGAATTCATTCAATTTTCAACTCTGCACTAAAAGTGACAACCATTGATTGTAATCATCATTGCAATCAATGTTTTGTTTTTATTATATATGAGGAGAGTGAATTTTTGATCCTGATCCTGACACTTCCGCAACTAGAGCAAAAAACTGAAAATCCTCAAGTGTGAATCGAACCCACTTGTCGCACGCTTGTGACCCTAACTCAGGACTGACGTCAGAAAATATTCACTTATCCATAAATCCACATCAAATGGCCATTTAGTAATCCGTATCCCCACGTACAATATGTATAATAAAGCCGTTTTCCACAGTCTGAGAGTTACAAAGACGACCTTTCAGGTTTCAGCCTAGACATTGTCCAATTGCTGCAGGCAACAAACGTAATTTGAACCCTGTATCCAATTTACAACCTTCAATAACTATTAACTTGCTTCGTAAAGTGAGGATTGCCGGATACCTCTATAAACTGGCTAAATCCAGCTTAAACTAGATGCAAGGGAACTGGTATAGGCTGTGGGAGAGTGCGGTTTTCGTATATGAGACGGTGACGTTTGATATGCGTATTGACGCTGTTTCGGCCTAATAGCTGAGGTGTTTCTTAATTAAATATCTGTGTAAATTCCTTATAATTGTAAATTGTAGATATTTAAAAAATATATGGGGAACGGAGTGTTAACACAAGGTTCCCTCTGCCTATCCTGTTGTGTGCGTGAAGCTGATTTTTAAATATATATATATGTATATTGTTGCATCTTATATATATATATATATATATATATATATATATATATATATATATATATATATATATAATTATTTATTTCCTTATCTCATTTTCTCTTCTTGTTACAAAAAATTAAATTGATTTTTTTTTATTTAAATTTGACTAAAAAGAAAAAATCCAGAAATTATCTTTTTATGCTACTACCTATAGCTATTGATTTATTTTTTCATTAAATTCTAAATTAAATTAATAGTTAAAATAAGGATATTCTTTTTCAAACTCTGTGTCTTTCGAATGTCATTAAATTTTGAGTTTACTAGTTGAGACGTCTTTTTATTATTTATGTTTGTACCCACTTGAAGAAAAGCTTAAAGCCAAGTTTTTATGGTCAGCAAGGACTTATACAGGAACTCATTGACCAACAGTGGTAGACCGTCCACAGTACACACTAAAGCGTCACGGGTACTACTCCTCGACCACCTTAGATAAGGCAAGGTACGGAAGCAAAGGAATTCTTCCATAACCTCAATGGAGAAGAATGCAACCTGCACTACCCTTTAAAAAATCCATATTTAAACACATCTTAACTACACCTCTATAACAAATTTACATTATATAATACGTACATACATTCATATACAAATGTCCAAATAATCTAATATATGCATTGCATATGTGACAGTTCAGCGCTCATTAGGAATTAGAGGCGATGCCCACGAATCGACAGCGACATTTAATTACGACGATATCCCGAGGCGGATGGACAGAAGGGATATGCATCGATTTATCGGATAAAGGACATTTCTATATATATATAGAAGTGACTAGAATGTATTATCTAAGTTACAGTTGACACTATCGTGGGTCAGCTATTTGGTTTCATTAATGGCTGGCAGAGATTTCTTTTAAAAAAAGCTTATCTTGATTTATTCATTTTTCATTTTGCCAGCTTAAAGCAGCTTCACGCGGTATCCCGCACACGGCAGGGTAGGTATAGGGTACTATGTGTTAAGACATCCCATTCCCCACTTTCCGCCGATTTTTGGATGCGTTACGTGTTGAGTAGCGCAACTCAATACTGCTCTTTGTCTCGATACCAGAGCGAAGAAATGAAAATAGAAATGCAAATAAATATTTGCATTCTATTCTTCTTCGAGTGGAGATATAACCCGCAAAATAATTTAAATATAGGCCCTGCTTGGTAGTGACCTAATCAGGCAGAAGCAGAATCAAGCAGGTAGAAGCCTGCCAACTATTATGTTCAACATACAAAACAACAAAACCTATAAATATCATAGTATATAATTAAATACTACCTCATATTAGTTCTACAACACGGTAGCTCTTACATCTGTATCTCAATACTATAATCCAGTTCTAAATCACTGTAAGAAGCAGCACTTTGTCATTCCGTTGACAGCTTTATGTGTCGGGGCCGAGGCCTGGCGGTGTGAACACATAAAATATTAATACACAATTTGTACGAGTGGCCGTCTGTTAATCTACTTTTATAGAGGCTCCGACAGGATTCATTATGTTGAAGAAATATTTGTCAGGAAGATCGTAGCTGGTGGCACTTGATAATATTTGGCCATAGGCAAATGTCAAAGCTTTTTTTTTCAATATAATAAAATCTTTTTTCAGCTTTATGCTGTATCTTGGAAGTATAAAGGTAGGCAGAGGTTAACCTAGTGTTAAGACACTCCGCTTTTCATTTTTCGATAAATTCTGGAGGCATTGCGCGTTGAGGGGGTTTTCCTCTTTTTACGAAATATTATAAAAAATTGAAGTCTCAGAATACTCAAATGTATGAATGTGGTCTGAACGAACGCCTTAAATTGTCCCTTATATTTTATTTCTAGTTATTATATACCTATATACACACATATATATATATTATACACCTTCGTATGGAAGGCCTAGGGCCTAGTTCAATTCCCACTCAGGGAATAAATGATTAATTAATTTCATCCTCAAAAAATGGACAAATAATGTGGACCGGAGTGTCTCAACACTAGGTTCGCTCTGCTTACCCTATTCTTAACGGAACACAACGTGAAATAAAAAAAATTAAAGTAAAAATAAATAATATCGTTTTCCATCATACATTTTTCTAACATTTTACATTTATTAAAACATAATTTTCCACTAAGAAATATTTCAATAATTACAAAGAACAAAAACTAAGCAACGGAAAGCAACAGGGGAGACAATTAGACGTCATTGAACAAAATAACTTAGTTAGAACTTAACTGATTTGCATTCAACTGCAGTTAACGCGGCCGTTATTGAAATTTTATGTGAGTTTGATTATTATTCATTAGACCGCTATTAGAGGAGTGGACATGGATTTTATGCTACTGTTATATAGAAATGGCTTTATCTTAAGAGGGGAATCGTAGTGTGTTATACCGATATGGTAAAACCCAATGTCCAAGCTTTTTCTGTGTGCAATTATAAAAAGAAAACTATTTGATTGGCATTCTTCTATGCGACATTGTAACCAAGAACTAACTGTAACTATTCTATAACTGTGGGTATTGAATTGAAAAAAAACAGTTTATATTTGTTTGTATTAAGCCTTCCTAGCTCTACAGTGTCAATCGGTGGCAAGACAACGCAAGGTCGTGGCACTGGTTATTACAGATGGGAGGATGAAAGCTTCAAACAGGAAATGTAACCTTCTAGATAGGCTTTCGTCTGAAAAATTAAATAATACATAATAAAAATGTCACATTTAGCAATGTCGGAGGGAACCTAGTGTTACGACACTCCGTTCGACACTTTCTGCTCGCGACACTTAAAAGTATGGGAAACCTAATGATTTCTTGCATTATCTTAATAAAAAAATAAATTAAATGGATGTTTTCTTCTCCAAATCCATACAAATTTAGCCCATCTTAGCCGAGATATCGCTGATTTATGTAATGTAAACCTGGTAATTGCTTTCAAAGTGTTAACATGCATAATTTATAAAGCATCGGCATGTACTCTATTGTCACATAACACACAGATGAATGCATCAGTTACATTGTATTAATTATGAACATGAATATCCTTTTCGCTTAATTTAATATTTATATGGTATAGTGTGTGTCTGTAAATATATAGGTTATAGGTTCAATTTCCGCTCGAGGGAATGAATAATTCATTTTCTAGCTGTATAAAATTGTATACATATAAACAATAAGAAAAGAAAAACTGGGAAATTAGTAAAAAGCTACTTTGGTTATTATTGTCTAAATATTTTAGATAAAATTCAAATTAAAAAATCAGCTTCACGCTGCATCCCGTACACAAGAGGGTTGACAGAGGAAACCTAATGTTTAGACACTCTGTTCCCCACTTTCCATCCAATTCTGGAGGATTTGTGTGTTGAGTGGCGAGACTCAACGCCGCGCTTAGTTTAATATTTACATTTCCATTACTTAGCTCTAGTGGTGACCAGAGTGAAGTAATGGAAATATGAAATATAAATATTTCATTTCCTAATTTTGTAATCATAAAGAAAATTTCTATAGCTTCACGCTGTTTTCGCATACACCAGAGTAGGTAGAGACAACCTAGTTTTGTTTGACAAAAATTGTAAATAATCTAACAAAATCTAAGTTAGTCTAGTCTAAGTAAGTCGTGGGTAGGTAGTAAAAATTCCACCAAAAATATCTAAAAACAGAATTAGAATGTAAATTGGCTCGAGGCGCGTCGCAAGTCATCCTATTACACATTTTAATGAGGCCAAACGAAAAGGTTCGGTTTTCCATTTTAATTGGCAGATTATCTCTACTGACGCTTTTGTTTTTCAGAAACCTGTGAAAGGAATCAGATCAAACCTAATGCGTATAATAAGTCTTAAATAATTGGTAATTTCTACACTGAATATGGTACAGTGCGTGTGTAGACAGTGAGAATAACAGCTGTGAGTTCGATTCCCGAGGAAGTATTATACATTATTTTCTTTTTCCTGATATGGAAAGACAAATTGCGGCGTCGAGTTCCGCTACTAAACACATAATGGTAAGTATGGAACTAATCGCAACATATGTAACATTTTTTAAATTTTCGCAGATAATATAGTTCGTTACTTAGTAGGTTAGCATTACAATAAATAATAATTCATTCATTCAATAAATTATATTCTGTCATCTGTTGCTGAATGATAAAAAAAAGATAAAAGACAAAAAAAAATGTTTAATAATATTTTCTACAGTTTTACCCATCGATATAATTATAATAAATTTCTGTCATCATTTAATTCCACAGAATCTATTTTATCCAACGAAATTTATGTTTTTATAAAAATACGGGTTAAAAAGACTATTTACTGGAATTTAATGTCCTTTAGATGTTTTCACGTCCGTGTTAAGATTGTGAAATAAATGGCGATTGAAAAGCTTGTTTGTGAGAGTTTTAAGCTTTTCAGTTTCAACTTTGATTTTGATCTCCTTGGTGAGGTATGTTTCAAAAGAACGTGGGAGTGACTTTAAAGACGATGATCGTGGGTTCGATCTAGTCAAGAGCCTACACGAGATTTAAGCTATTCTCTGCAACTCCCATGACACCTCAATACTAAAGGGGTCTTATATGGGGTCACTTGCATATTGTACTATTATTACATTTGAATAAACTAATCTGTATGTGTGTAAACTGTTGTAATTTTTGTATATATAAAGTATTTTGTAAGTGTTAATAATAATTTAATAATACTAAGAATAGTCATAGTAATGTTATGATATACTGTACTATTTATAAAATTTAATAATTATTGCAGTTGTAGGTTCAATTCTTGCTCAATAAAAAATATTTACGTATTTGGTTAAACTATATTAATATTAGCAAATTATACAAATACGAGTATATCTAACCCAAACCCATTGCCATTTTTATAGAAATTTTGAATTTCATACTTTGAAAATATCCATATGATTCATGTGAATAATATGGATATTTCCAAAGTATGGAAAACTTTTCGTTTTTGTTTAAAAGATCCAATTCTTCGTTTTTTGGCCAAATTCTGAGATAAAAAATATAACACCAGACAATTTAACAATTAAAACATAAGAGTAAGTTAACCAATCCAAAATCTGAATTAAAATTGAAATTCAAAATTTTAATATGGTCTCAGTTCTCACGGTACCACTAGTCTACAACTAAATTATATGTGATTATAATTTTAAACATGACAAAGTACAATCCACTCATCTGTGAAGTGACGCGTGTGCGAAACTTTTCAAAGGAAAAAAAAGTTGTTCAAAATCATCCCTTATAAATGGGGATTGTAAAAGCTCTTTTTATTCTCGTTCACAATGATTTAAATCAAATCGAAATGTAAACTGCTGGGCGTGTTGACTTGTGTTTAGCTGTGTTTAATGGTTTTTATAACACTCAATAGCTCGCGCTCGGCCTCACAGACATAATAAGTAATAAATTACAGAATAAGCGAGTAACGCGTGTCTACACTTTAAAATTGACTAGATTTGTTTGACTGTGTGAATTTCTAGACGATTTGATTTCGTTTATTGTTTACATTTTGTAAACTATATGTGTATGTAGAAAAAACTATATACGTCATTTTTTTATAAATAACATCTAAAAGGAAATAATCACACCCAGATCTTCCTAAGTCTTTACATGTTCTATTATTAATTATAAAATCTATTAAACCAAACCTATTAACCGCAAACTCTATCACCAACCCTCTCACGTCCACTCCAAACTATTTGTCCGATCCTAAATAATTCTATCGAGAGAAAAACAAGCAACCTCCCGTCACGTATTCGCTTGCGCTTTACTTTATCGTGTCCGCGTCCAGGAATTAGTCGTGACATTGATAGATGTCGGTCCAACTGACCGATCTAAGTTATTTTAGGCGTTTAAGTAGATTTTGATGTGTTTTTATGTTATTGTAACTTTTTGTACTATCAGGTTATGATAATATAGTTTTTATTCGATTTGTATAAAAAGCAATTAGTGTAAGCAGAGACAACCTAGTGTCATGATACTCCATTCTCCATATCCCACCTAAGTTAAGAGATACTTTTTGTTGAGTGACGTAATCCGTTCCATTTACCAGAACGAGAGAAATGAAAATAATTTCAGAATTATTACTTCAGTAATGATATCATTTTTTAACTTTACCTTTTATCCAGTACATAACAGGTTAAGAGATAGGGAACCCGGTAACCTACTAGTTAAGACACTACATTCTAATTAAGACACTATCGTGTTGAATGGCGGAACTCAACGCTGCGCATTGCAACGTTAGTAGAGGACATTAGGAGTGACGTTTATATATAAAATAAATGTCACAAATTTAAACATAAACTAGAAAAGACTACAAAACTTGGATAGCTATTAATAAATCTATTCTATATTGGAGCGTGTCGCATTGGAACGCAATTAGCGCAATGGTTCGCTTCGCTCGCACGAAGCTCAGTTGATCCGAAGCTTTACAACAGATAAATTTAACATGACGTTACACGTGTAGTGGCTGGATGTGCTGTTGTAATATTTTAATAATAATTTTATATTATATTTATTTATTTAAAATATATTATTATAAATGTAATATAAACGTAAATAATGTATCTAATAAAAAATGTATGTAAAAAATTTAAAAAATATATGTAAAAAATGTTATGTATAATGTAAAAAATGTATCTAATAAAAATAAGAGGGGATTCTTCGAAATTCCTACGGAGTAAGGAAAACAGAGTGTTCTCCATTTTACATCTAAAGTCCACGCTAGCAAATATGCATTGTAGCGAAGCGGTAAAGCGTCTATCTATAAACGTGATAGTTTTGAATTTGAATTCTACAGAGGAGTATAAAAAATTTTTTTTTTTTTTGGCACTTCTAAAGATAAAAGTTCAATGACTACGCATTTGTGATTGTGGAATATTCGCGTGTAACAAAATTAAATTGTAAGCGAGCTTTACGTTTAAATGTAAACGGTTTTAACTTTGTTTGTGATTACAGAAATAGGTGGGAATTAGCTTTAATTTTTCTTTTTTTAATTTGTCTTTATAGATTATTATAATTCTTACACCTGTCTATCTAGATAGCTATCTGTTACTTATAATTATAGCAAGGTAGACAGGAAAACTAGTTTTCAGATATTCTTTTCCCCATTTTTCATCTATATTTTGACATATTATTTTTTAAATGACAGAACTCAATGCAGAGCTTTGCTTTTTCAGTGTTCCCAACATAACAAATTTAAGTTCCCCAAGAGGGGAAAGATCTTATAAATTTTTCTTATAAATTCATTCTAAAGATTTTTAAATTATATATATTAGTTTATCATATAAATAAACTATACATACAAATATCAAATATTCAATAGAAAACGAATTCTATTTTTACAAGAGCCACACATATTTATTGATGGATCACCGACACGCGTCTTGGACGCGTTTCTGCTGTGACGCAAGGAAATTGAATGATAACTGGATGATGAATAAGAATATAAAATACAATTCGCTATATCGAATTTATAATAGATACGCAATGTTTGGAGGGATCGAGATCGGATACAAATCTTGTAATGATCGATCGTTTAGTTGATATAGCAATAGTAAAAATATATGTAATTAGTTGTAGAGTAGTCTAGAAATCACAATTTCTGCACTCTCACTGTCTGCCCTTTTTTATGGAAGGATTCGATAAAAAAAAAAAGAATCATTATTTGTTAAAATTATTTTAATCCTTATCTCAAACAAACCTAATAATTCAATCACGAGTTAAACCAACTACAAATGGACGTTCACTCAAATTACTCACCTAGAGTAAATCTACCAACATCCACTAAGATCCTATTCATCTAATATGAGGCCCTAACTAACAATACATTATAAACTGTCAAACGCTTAAAACGTCTCGAGCAGTATATATTTACATGTAAATAGGCAGGTCCCTTTGGCCAACTTTATTGTTATGGCGAGATGTCAAGCTATGAGAGCGTTAAGACGTTGGAGATACACGGGCGTGGTGTTTGGATTAATTTTGCTCTGTAGCTCTACGTTTCTTCATACAAAACTCTTCGTTCTCCAATTCACTGTCTAATTTTAGAGACATTACGCGTTGAGTGGCGAAACTCAACGCCGTGTGTTGTCTATCAGAGATCTATTATCATTCCCACGTATGGGAATCGAATCCACAGCCGTCGCAAATAGTCAGACGTAATACAAATTTCAGATCAGGTAGGCAGGTAATGTTTGATTGTAAAGCGTGATGGTCGTGGGTTCGAATTTCATTCGGAGGAATATAATTACGGAGCCTCTTAACACTTGATTTCCCCCCGACAAGTCCGTAAAGCGTGAAGAAAAAAGTTCTCCATCACATTTTAGTTCGTTATTTCACACAACCGTATGTCCAACATTTAGCCAAGCATGTCTAAGTGCTTCAGATTCCGATTGCAAATGTTCACGAAATTCAAAACAGGCAGTTTTCGCGTCGATGAGTGTCGAGGCTTTTATTGAAGTGATTTTACATGGATACCAAAATACTATTCAAGTTACTGCTGAACGTTTCTGTTCCGGGCAATAAAAATAAATAACCGGGCTCAGTGAAAACAATCGCCTTTATTATATAGGGGTGGTGTGATATTAGAAAGAGATTATAGCATGTCAATGTAATATTTATTTCTCTCTATGAGTTTAAGGCTTACCCTGTGTTAAAATGGAGTGGTGGAACATAACGCCGCTTTTTGCCTCGATACCAGAGCAAAGAAATTGAAATAATAAATATTTCATTTACTCGATTGGAACTCTAACCCACAAGCTGTCACGTTTTTTTCTATTGAATAATTAAAATATTATTGTATTTTATATTATTTTTATTGGTATAAAATAGAAAATAATTACATATCTCTCAATTAAATATAACCTCAAACAATAAAAATATAAAGACAATATTAAAATTAAATCAAACAATACTTTACGGAAACTGGTAAACCTTTAATCAAGACTTCCTCAGCATCAAAAGCGAAGCGAAGTCAAAGTAAAATCAATTCCTTACATTACATTGTGACAAATATCAAAACGTCGCCAACAATACAAATATCCATAGCATTAGTAAAATTAATTATTTACCATCTCGTTCTGAACGTTTCGCTCCTTTGACCATATCGCCTAGAGTCGCCAATCTGCTAAGAGGCAAGTTGTCGATAGAACATTTATTCATGAGATCCAAATCCTCAGCTTTCAGACCAGTAATGGATGGCAGTTTAAGTTTTGTTCGTGCATTACCGTTGTTAAAGGGTTTGCTTTAGATATTTGGTATTGTAATTAGGGTTTGGCTACACGCTGTATCACGTATATAGCAGGTTGGCAGAGGGAACTTGTTAGTGTGATACCGATTTTCGAGATGCAGAGTGTTGAATGGTAGAATTAAATGGCATGAATTGTTTCCTTACCAGAACGATGGAATAAAAATAATTAAATTTAAATTTTTTCAATTCAATAATTGAGTTTCGAACCTATAGACACGACGGTATTGGTTTATATAATATATATTGTAATTAGAATATTTTGATATGTTAATATTATGTTATATGCAGCTTGAAATATCAATGGTAGGTTATGCTGGGTATATGCTGGGTTGGCACTGTACAATTAAAATAATCTAAATGAAAGAAAAAATCATGTAATTCTAAATAGAAATATAGAATTATTAGACATTTAAGAATATCCAACAGAGAATCTCCTCCGGTCTTTTCACAATTTTTTTTTTAAATATCGATAAATAATATACTTTGAATCCCTATTGCTTTACAATATGACACTAAGTCCTGTCTGCCGCGAATAATACCACAGAATATGTTAACTTCAATTCAGCAATAAGCCACTTGGTCTTGGTAATCTAGTAATTATTTTTAGATGTTCACGCAGAAGGAACTTGGGAACCTAGTCCTTAGGCACTCCTAAAATTTCTCCTTTAATTTTTCAGATTTTGAGTTTTTTTTATACTATATTTGTTTAAATCATCATTGAATGTGACATAGAGAAGCCATGTAATTGTTAAGATGCCCTTTTTATCTAGAGGGTTGGGTGATAGATCAATTGTCCCCAGCATCCGGGGAAAGATCGATTAGTTATTATCTACCAGAGTGGGGGAAATAAAAATAATTTTAATATAATTGTCTCAGTACTTCACAGTTAAAACAGGTTTGCTAAAGTTGTATTTGTCAAATTATTATAGATATACCTTTTTTTTTCATGACTTGTACATAAGAATATTTTTTTGAATATAAGTAAACATTGACGCAAACGTGTGGCTGTCATTGCAACGGTTGTGGGTTCAATGCCTATTCGAGGAAATTGATTATTATTTATTAATATATTAACTTCTTCGCTCTTGCAAAAGCCTGGAAATGTCGAGCGGAACGGAATGTCTTAAGTTTCTTCTGCTCTGCCTCTTTGTCAGAAAAAAAACTTGAAGCCACTTATAAAAATGCACATATACAAAATAACCGGGTTTCCAAAAAAAAAAAAAACACCCTCAAACAAAAACAAAACGTTCGTCATTATAAAAATTCATTTGTTTTTCAAAATAAATCGAGCCACACGATACCGCTGAAGCAACGCTGAAGGCTCTTCTGAATTTTTTATAAGTTAATTGCTAATTTGCGTATCCTATCCCCCGATGTAACTTCCTATTGTTGAAATCCAGAATTATTTACAGGTAGAAAATTATGTGCAGAAATTATTATTATATATTTTTTTTAATCTATTTTCACTTCCTTTCGTCCTGTGATTTGGAATCTGTTTTAATTATTTCCTCTTCAGTAAACAAAGGACTCGAGTTTCGTTCTATCTTTTTTAAATTTTATTTTATTTTTAATATGCTTTTCACGGTTGAGTGGTTTTTGAAAATGTAACGTAAAAATGACAAATCATCTTTTTTTCTAACTAAATTCTTTTGTTCTACCGAATTCCCGCATTGCGTGTTGAAACGCACAACTAAACGCCGCGCTTTGCCTCGTCACCAGTGGGAGTAAATTGAATTGGCCTCATATTTTTAAAATTCCTTTTTATAAACCTGTTTAAAAAAAAAGGGTTTTCAATTTAAGATGTGTCATTCTGATATAATGCAGTATGTTAATTTTTTGTGAAAGTTTTAAAACATTTTTCATTTTTAAGACAACACAACTCAACGCCACACTGTCTACCAAAGAAGAGAAATAAAAATCACTCACCCGAGTGAAGATAGAAAACGAAACCATAGCTTTCACATATAGAGAGAATTATATAAGCAATGTATTTGCAAATTTAAATCGAATCTGCATAGCACGTGACCGACAATGTTTCACAGGGATTAAATTAACTTTCAATTTCTTTAAATCTATACGTTGTGTTGATGTGGTGCATACAAGCCATGGGGATAACAGATTGAAGTGAAAGGATTTATTTGTGTTAGTATGAAATGAGATATTCATTTAATGTAATAAATTTCTATGATTTTGACCAACTTGAAAAGAAAACTATATTGGATATTTATATTTTTATAGGTTCAATTCCCACTCTCGATAATGAATTATTTTCATTACCATTTTGCATCGTTCTGATAAGAATGTCACTGAGTGTTTTAACACTAGGTTCTCTCTGACTATCCCACTATATGTAGGAAAACAAGTGAAGCTTGTCAGCCACTAGTTCCAAGTATCAAAACAAAAAACATTTTTTGTACAAAAAAAAATATATTTTTTTCAGTCATTTGTAAAGTGATATGTGGGCGCCATAACACGAGGGTCAACCAGAAAACAGTGGACGCTGTCGCAAGATGTCCAGAGCACTTTGTCTTCATTCGCGACAGGATTACGGCGCGCGGTAAATAATATCAACGCGAGATACGTCATGCAACATTCATGATTATTATTTGATGATACAGGCTGTTTCGTAATGTAAAATATATATTATTTTTAGTAATTCATCGACATAGACCTCCGTGAGGATCTCTAAGGCGATCGTACCTGCGCTAGTCCTATGAAATAAAACAATTTGATTATTAAGTGAGACATACCTATACATTTTATATAATTAATTATTTTTTAATTAAATATTAAACTCAAAGTAAAGAAACTAAAAAAAACACGCTGTATCCCGCTGTATCCCGCGTATGACCGTATGTGCAAAGGGAACCGTCCCACACTAATAATAAAAATGACTCATAAAAATTATAGTTTAACTAAAAATGATCGTGCTGTATACATGCATAAGTGGATTTCCCACAAATATCCTCTAGAGGAAATTATCTCTGCAGCTATTGGGCCCTAACAAGAGTTATTGAGGGGTAAGAGTATTGAGGAAACTCCAATATACGGTGGACTGACCAGACCGCGCTCTTGATTCTTATTATACGAATGTGTACAACAAAAATCTTATTAGTCTTTTATTGTGAATAATAACGGTCCTTTATTGTTTTGAAAACAAAAATATATGGTTCAAATGGTTTATTATTAGTATTAGATATGTTTTTTTTTAAATAACAACAATATTTTTAAATAAATATGCACGTAACTAACTAGTAAATTTTTCACTTTAACCTATTGGAATCTTTTCTGTTTTATTCTTATGATTTTGAATTATTTTTATTTTCTTGCTCTGGTAACGAAGGTACTGTACGGGATCCACCACTCAACATAAGTTTAACACTGGATTTTTGGGATTTTTACTTATAAATATCTTATTCAATCACTCATAAAATTAATTCAAATCCATCTGTCGTAAATTTTATCTTTACTATATCAATGCTAATGAAATTAGCGATCGAAATGCTATTCACCCCGTCGTAACGCACACTTTCCCCAAAATGCGGGTAAATACAACAATTTCTGGTAAATCGAAGTAAAATATGGATTTAATCGAATCGAGTATCCATGGGGGAATAATTTAATAATATACACTTTAGCTTTTTTGTGGTGATGCGTTCTTGCCATAAAACTGGTATACCATTTTGTGTGTTAATATAGGATAAATTGATGTGGTTGATAAAATTGATTTCCAAAGTAGCTTTTCATGCAAAGCTCTCAGTTTGGAGGGATAAGTAACTAAACTAAAATAAATAGCTTTTGTATTATAAATATTATAAATAATGATATTTAAAGGACTACTTATGTACGAATATATGCATTTTGACTACTTTTGGATGGTATAAGTTCTATCATATCATATCATATCATATCATATATTATATATATATATATATATATATATATATATAGATATGATAGGGTTGATCGATATAATGTAAAAGCTAATTTAGCTTTACTTTTTTATTTTAGCTTCAATCTACAGAGTGATTTTATTTAGTTACATGTAGGGTACAGTCTGCATGTGCAGGGCAGGCTGACGGAATTTAGTGTTAAAACACTACATTCCCTACGGCCTATAAGGGGTGGGGTCTATAAGACCCATTTTGAAACATTGATTGTCAATTAGTGGAATTCAGCGTCACGCCCTATTGTTTACCTATATCGAAAAAATGTAAATAGTTGATACCGCTAAGTGGGATCGAATCTACAACTACCGTTTCAGTCACACGCCCTATTGGTACACTTATGAAGACCCTTCTTGTCCACATGAAAAAAGATCAAATATAAAAAAAAATACTTAATAAAAACACTTCTTACAGACATCCCAGAAAAAAAAATCACAATACAAGTCAAAAATCCATTTGTGCTTCATAAATCTAAACTACCTGGTTAGATTACGGCCGAGAGTCGCGACAGGCAATTTGTTATAAGACCGCTCGAGCGCGACACTCCCGCACCCTTTCCGCGATTTTCAAATTTGTTATTGTTCTGCTATATGATTTGCCTATTTCCCGTTTTGTTGTGAAGGAATTTCTATAAGAATATGCGTTGGAGTGAAATAAGTAGCTTTTCATGTGGAGCTTTGATTTGAAGAGCTTATGAATTGCTTGTGTTCATGTTTCATGTTCAGTTCATTCGCAAATTTTGGCTTAATATTAAAAATTTCTTTAAATATATTCAAGTTCACAGAATTCTATTTCTGATCAATTAAATAAAAAAGTTTGTGAGGTCATCTTTGTTCCACCAAAATAATGAATGGTTTAAATGAAACTTTACAGTAAATTCATATAGACTTTTATATTAAAAAGCTACCACCGGTTCAGAAGTCCGTTCTGCTTAGAAGAGCTGCATCCCGCACACAGCAGGATAGGCAGAGGGAATCTCAGTGTTAAGGCACGCCGTTCCCCACTTTCTGCCAAATTCAGGAGGCTGGCGTGTTGACATACTTCTTAAAAAGTACAGAGGGGTATTAAGAGAGAGACTATAACGAATATATCGAGGACAAAATATTAAGAAAAAATCTCTCTCGAAAAACACCTTACATTTTACAGAAATAACAAAGCAAAAAGCATATTATTTTGCATATAAAATTTTTATATTACGAAAAAAATTTTTTACTTAATCAAAGGTGCGTGGAGGCGGAAACAGTCTCTACCGGATGCCTTTTACCGGGCGGCTTGTCTTTGAGCGGCGAGATCTATGACGTAGCAATTGGGTGACAGTGATTTTTATTCAGTATTCATTATTATATTTTATTTTATATTAGTTATGACTTACGGCTTCGCGCGCTTGGTCAGATAGAAATTACTAAGAGCTTATGATAAATTCTGATTGTCAAATAACTTTAACAGCAGGAACAGTGGGTTACGTCGAAATGAGGCTGCAGATTATATGTACCTGTAACTTTCTTCAAATCCTATCCAAGACATGAATATATTTTCAATTCAAACCAGTATTGCCGGATTTGTGCGATCAATCGCGTTCGAGTTAACGAAAATATTTTCATAATATATAAATAAATAGATTTTCTTGAAAATATTTTGTAATGAGTCCATTTCATTCATCGTTATGGTAAACAAAACACGGCATTGAGTACTCAGCAAGCCATATCCAAATTTAGGACGAAAATTGTAGTGTCCATATATTAAAAATATTTTTAATCTCTCCAGCTGATAACTCAACGCAAGTAGTGTTGAATTCCATGTTTTAAATACTTTACAGTCAAGCTAAAAGATTACATTATTTAAGTATTTCTTTCATTGTCACCCTAACCCAGCCTATGCGTCGCATAAACAATTACATGGGAAATGAAAGCTTTCCTTCCCAAGGGAAACTTTTGTGACTGATCAGTTGTTTGAGACGTATTAATGATGGTTTCTGTTTTTGTTTGTGTTCATCTTTTTCGACTTTGATCATTGTTCTGGTAGAGTAAATGATAATTGGTGAAAACTGTAAGGTATTTACTTAAGTTTATTAAAATATAACGAAACGTGGATGATGAATATAATTATAAATAATTACACTTACATAACAAATAAAAAATATTATATTTTAAATAGTAATGGTATTATTTTGTTACATAAAGAAATACGGTAAAACGTGGTAAAATATGTCTAAAAAGAAGCGTTTATGTGTAGTAGAAACGCACGCCTTCTATGCATTTCGTAGCAAAGATATTTGGACTGAACATAACTACTTAGCGCTTAAAAGTTTAAATGTAATCCAAGCTTAAATCATGTAGGTCTTGTAAGAATAAAACATATATATACAGTGTACTAGATAAACTAGTACACTGTATATATATGTTTACTTATTATTTAGGAAGAGTGAATTGTTTATTTACTTAATGTAAAAATACTTTCTAGAGGCTCCGTAGTTTAGGGTCTGAAAATAAATATGATGGTAGGGTTAGGTTTGATTGTTCAATCTCCATGAAGGAGAAGTCATTGTATATATTAGTCTACTCCAGTAAGACAATTAAGGGTGTTAAGCTTTGCCACTTAACCCGCAGTATCTCAAAACTTTTTATGTGACTTAACTTAATCGTAAATTGAGAATAATAAACTCAACAAAGAAAGGTGTATAAAGGGAAATTGAACTTACGCGCTTCTGTCCGACGGATAATGGACTATAGATAAGTTTATTGACTAAAATAATATAGAGCTTTTACAAGATTGGGCCTCGAACATCAGTATGAGCGATTAAAGTATAATTCAAATGTTTATATATTATATATAAGATATTTGACGCTTTTATTAAGTTAAACTTAATGTTAAGTTCAGTTCGGTTAAGTTACATACCGTTCACTACTTTCTGTTTCATTTTCAAGGGTTTGCTTGTTCAGTGGCTCAACTCAATGCCGTTTTAGTATTATTAGAATAATGAAAAGAAAATAAATCATCGCTCCGAGTGGGAACCGAACCCACAACCGTTGCGGTCACGTCGTCGTTGTGCAGCCGCACAGCGCCTGTAGGTTTGATTTCTACTCATTGGAATTAATTATATTTATCTCTTTTGTAATAGTACAAGCAATGGCGTTGAGTTTCTCCAGTTACCACGAGTAGAGAAGAATATCTAGAGTTATGGCGGAGAGAAGAAAACGGAGTATCTTAACATTTCTATTTACCTAGCCATATACGCAATAAAAAGAAATCCATAATAAATAATTTCATCAACACCACATTCTCCTATAAACACGTGCGTACATAACACATAGTGAATAAATAAATAACATTTCCACCTGAAATAAAAGGAGAGTAAAGGTCGGTCCCCAAAAACTAGTTAATCGCGTTTAGAGACCGCCTCCGAGCACGAATGGCTTCATTTACGATTTTTATTTCCGGTTAGTGAGGTAAATATTATCGTATCTAAGAAAAATAATAATATATTACTGACAATATTAGTAATTACTTTTTTCCCTTCTTTTTTTTTCCACTTTCATGATGTTTATCGTATGAATAGGATAGGTAAAGATAACTTAGTGTAAAGATACGCCGTTTCCCGCTTTCCGGTTAAAATTTTACACATTATATGTTGAATAGCGGAAAAATTTATCTTATTAAAAAGGCAGAATAAAACCAATTAACTCTCTCGAGTTGAATTTGAACCCAGAATAGTTGTGTTACAGTTAGATGTTGTCCCACTACGCCTTTTTTTATTATAACATGTGTATTTTATGAAATACAACATTAAATTAAATACACACTTCTTTACAAGTTTGGTAGCAATAGATATTCAAAAAACTAAGTAAGTGAGATTTCAGTAAACAAATATATAAGAATTTTAAGCCGCTTGTTTGAGTTTTATTATATTGAGTTTTATTATAAAAAGATTTGTATGTCGCGCAGAGGCACAAGCGAGGTGACAAGTTGTAGGGATCGTATGTATCTGAATTGGGAACGGAGTGTCTAAACACTAGGTCACCTAGGTCTAAGTCCCTGCCTACCATTCAATATGCGGGATACAGCGTGAAGCTCAATATTTCAAGTATTCAGTAGGTACATCACTAGTTGTAATAAGCGCTATCGGTGTATTGAGATTAACTCGCCTTTATAGCTCAGGTTAGTGTACATTAAATTTAACGATTCTACTTCATTGGTCTATTGCTCTAAATTGGATCAGACAATGACGCGAAAGCCAGTTCAAATGTTTATTTTATTTTCCAGAGTGTAAAGAGAAAAGAGAAAAACAAAGCAGTAAGTCGATCGGTAATTAAGGATGATGATTCTATTTTCGTCTGTGTTGTATTCGTTTATTATTTTTTAATGACAGCTGAGACTGACTCGGATTGAAGTATATACAATAGTTGTGGGTTCGATTTTTACTCGATAGAATGTTATGTCTAGTCCAGACGCAGAACTCAACAGTGTCACTTAAAATAGTTTTTTGTGCTTTGGCCTTTATCATGCATATAACAGAGTATACAGAGGCAATCTAGTATTTCTCTTTTGACAAGTAACTTTTAACATAGTGGGGAACGGAGTGTCATAACACTATGTTCCCTCTGCTGAAACTGCTGTGCGCGGGATACAGTGTGAAATTATTTTTTTTTTATCTTAACATAATATCGTATTCAATGACGGAATTTAATACCGCATTTTTTCTGTTGTTGAAGAAGAAGAAGAAAAAGTTTTTTTTTTAAATAAAAAATAAATTAAATTAAAATAAATAAATATGCTTAGGTACAAACTTTCACTCTTTTTTTCCATACATTTGTGTGCAAAGAAAACCTAGCTCTAAGACTCTCCATATCCCATTTTCTGAACTTGACACCGCAATTTCTAGTAATAGCATGAGAAATGAGAAAAACCAACCTGCAACAATCGCGTTTACAGTCTTCCCACCAGGGCAACCTAACATTCTTTTAATTTCAAAATATTCTGCAATAAACCGATATAATTTATGAGAACAGAGCTGACCGAAATCATCAAACCAGCTTCTAACTTTTAATAGATCCTTAACCAAATCTCATCTCATCCTTTAACCCGTGACGAAATTACGTAAGTCTTTTAGCAGTAAAATCGCTCATAAAGACTATTTTATAATGGGATCGTAAAACTGACTTCAATTGGATAAGGGCGGTCCCCGGGGGCACTTTTTCTAATTTTACGATTTGCTTTTGTGTCGTTTGTAAAAAAAATATATATACGATGCACCTGCGCTTTACATAATGTATTCGTTACATGTTTGCGGGAAACTCTCTGTCTAATTAAAATAACGCAGTAACGCGGGGTATTGGAATATTTTCATTTCGTTGTGTTTATAAGTAGAAAAAAAAAATCTATATTGAATTCCGCCCTACACTCATTATTTGTCGATTGACTGAGAGCTAGGTGCTCTCTGCCTTCACTCAGTTATATTAAGCTACAGCGGGACAAAAACATATGTATATTTATAACTATAGATAGAATAGATATAAGATAGATATAGAAATTCAATAAAAAACCTAACACATCATTACTGTGGTCAACCAACCCACAGCTTCCGGACCATTTTTAATCGAGACCAACTCGATTGAGTTCTACTCGAGCGATTAATTAGTCGCAGACTGGGGGTCTATTTTGATTACTTTGATAATTGTTTTTTAACCTACGTATGTGAAACGTCACCCGAAAGCAAATAAAGGGTAAAGGCTTTGTTTGGTCAGACCACAAATATATATATATATATATGTATTCACTAAGATTAATTATCTATTTTCTGCCCAAATTTGTAGATATGACGGAATTCAACGCCGCGAAACTAAAAACATTCTGAATCAATTATAATTACACACTCTTCGCTTATTGACAAGGCGGAGCGTTGAGTTCCACCTACCTCCATAGTTGAATTTCGAGCGTTGGTCGGAGTGTTTAGACACTTAGTTTTTCTATTTTTCCTTCTTTATGCGGGATACAGTGTAAAGGTGAAAAACTAAAAAAAAAAGAGTACACAAAACATACAGGCGGTAAAATAGATTTTATTCGGCAATGTTATATGCACATTGCCTTGCAATAACTTTCATCATTCATTGCGAATATATGGAAAGACGACTATAAAAGGGGTATTCTATCAAATCCATACAAACAATAGATATAAAACAAGCCAAGTGGAACACCCTTTGAACGATTCAGCACTCGTCACGCCTGTCAAGCGTACAGGGTGCTTGGATTTTGCTATTTTAAAGAGAAAAATCATATTTTTTTTATTTATTATGTAGTATTTTGTTTTCTTTATTCCGCACACAGTAGGAAATGCAGAGAGAAACTAAGGTTTAGACACTTCGTTCCCAATTTCTGGAGGCATTTCATATTGAGTGGCGGAACTCAACGCCGGGCTTTTGCGTCGAGACCAGACCAAAGAAAATGGAAAGATTAAATATTTATTTTCCTCGTGGAATCGAATCCACAACCTGTGGCGTTTACAGTCATACTTTGTGCGCTATGAGCGTTATTAATATTGAAATTTATTATTTCAAACTAGTGAACACACGCTGTGTACACACCATCAATGATACGTGACTTCATGTCCAGAGAGGAATCAATCAATCCTTTCCACTGACACCTGAGCCAAGTCGAAATACCTCACCATCCCACCCACATGTATAAAACATGTATGAAAGGCAAGGCAAGACTTGGCCGTTTTTTTTATATATATATTATAATATATGTAAAGACTATACCTAGAAATCATACTGTGACGTGGTACTAGTTTTAATAACATATAACACGTTATTGGTGTAAGGTTGAATATTAATTGTTTAATTATATTAAATAACTTTTGAAAATATTAGAACCATGACATAAAAAAAACTTACAATAAGCGAGAGTTAAGTCTTTTTTTTAGTTTCACGCTGCTTCCCACACAGGAAGGTAAAAGGTAGAGGGAACCTTCTAAGCTAGTGTTAAGATACTTCGTTCCTTATAAAACACTTCTATCCCTTTTCCAAAGAATTATGGAGACATTATGTGTAGAGTGGCAGAACACTACGTTATATGATTAATATAAATTTGTCCTCCAATATTTGGTCTCGGGTGAAAATCGAATCTACGATATAGAAGTCACAGAAACAAGAGACTTTAATAACATTTAAATTCATTCACGATTGGTGTTGATGGCTTTCACCTAACCTTAAACTAAACTTTTTTTTAACTATTTTACGTTTTCTATTATAAAAGTAACACTATTTATTACAAGAGAAAAATATTAAATTAGCTTTCTTTGTTTTATTGGTCAGTATCGTGCTTATGGTGGCGTGAGAGAGCACAGTTTGTTATTATCTAGACGTTAAGTAATTTAGTTTACGATCTATCGCACTTTAAACTTACCTCTAGCTTGAATCATAGTCTTAATAATAAATGTAAAGTTCGAAATTACATTTAAAATGAATTGGATAAATACTGGCCCTGAGTGGTCACTTGACGCAATTCTCATGAGTCATTTTAATACGAAATAAAAAATACTGGCAAAGTACAAGTTGGTGTAGACCACTGAGGCTTCTGTAAGAGTTTTAGAATTGTAAGTCAACAGGCGGTGAAATTTATAAAAATTGACAAACTTAAGTTACTTAACTACAAGGGATAAAATACCTGAAAGATTTGATTCACTTCAAGCGATCTTGACATCCTCTTTTGATGTTAAATCTTGACTTCCTCAAATAATTTTATCAGAGTGACAAATTCATATTTTTGTTTTTTATAGAACGTGAGAAACTAACTGGTGCATACTTTTGAAATGATAATGATGATGATGATGATAATGAACTTATGATTGTGTAATGAATTTATACATGGTATAATATTTAATTTATTTTTTGTGTCATTATTTTAAAAAGCTACATAAGAATAAAATGTGAAAATTCTTATTCTAAGATTTTCAGGGTCTTTGGAATGGAGGCGGTATTACTTCTTTGGTGGGCCTATCACAAATTCTTGGTGGCCGCTGATATCCTCGAAGGTTTGTTAGGAAATCATGGATTGGGGCGAGTCGTTCTGATGATATTCCCTGAAATATTTTTTTTCAAATGCTCATTTTAACTTAACAAATCACAATTAATGTATTAAAACAATCTTAATTTGCAAATAAGCGAAAGCTTAATTTTTTTCATGGTGTAAGCTCGATACCAAATTCTCAGTGAGATTTCCTATTTATACCAGTATAGTAGGACTTTTCCAGTTTGAGTCTGAATTTTCTTAACGTTTTACATATTACTAGCATGTTGAGTAGCGAAACTCAACGCTGCGCTTAGTCTTTCCACGGCGGAAAATTAAAAATAAATTTGTAGTAACCGTTGCTTTAAATAATCAGCAGCATAGTCATTACGAATCTATTTTATAAAACAAATAAGTTTAAAATAATAGTTTACCTCCGTTCGTCGATAAATTACAGCTGAAATTAATCTGCCCCACAGTACTTGTATCAAGTAGGGTCCAAATTCATCATCTGCTTTTATCAAGTGTAACTGCATACCGGTGCCCAGAGCCTCAGCGTCAGCTGAAAATTATAATAAAATGCATAATTTTTATATTATATTACGTATGACTTTTTCGTTGCATCCCGCACCTAGGAAGGTTGGCAGCGGCAACTTTTATTTGTTATATAAAAAGTTTGTAACTAGTTACTTACTATATTTGCAATATTCTTATAAAAGCTGAAGTTAATGTTATATATTTAAATGACATCCACTTACCTATCCTCGTATTATCAGTTTCTAAAGAAAATAGCTGTTTAAAACATCCATTCACACCAGGAACAGCTTTGGACCAGATATCAAAAGGTTTCTCAGATTGATAACGTTGACGTATTATAGTGCCTTTGATCCTATTTATTAGTTCTTGACTTGGTGATTCGAATTTTCTGCTTACCAGCCATCTTAGACCAGCCTTTGAATTTAAATATTTTAATATTTAAATTCTCAGACGTTATCAGAAATAAAACAAAAAGTGTAAATATATCGTTAGTCCACTAAATAAAAGAGAAGACTACAATTAAAAACTCACCTCATCGGTTTCACTAACGTCCATCTTATAGCACGATATCTGTCTCAGCCTCGGAAATCCTTTATCCGGGACAAGAGCAACGACAAACCAAGTGCCTATTATATCCGTTATATTGTAATTAGCCTGATATCCGTTGCATTGCTGCAGTACTTTATCGTTCTCCCCTTGAGTCACAGAACTAGCGAAATATATTATATACAAGAGAATGAAGAACGGTGTCATGATGCTGAGACTTCCTTTCGAGGAGTGGACGCGAGTGAGAACCCTTCTGTTTGTATTAATTGAATAGGTTTATGTATGTATAGAAGTGGCACTTACGAGAAACTTGTGTCTTCGCTTTGGTAAAATAGTTCCATCGTTGTATTGAATTTTGTGGAAAGTGGAGAACGGGATATATTGATTCTTTTGAAAGGATAAAGCATAAAGCGACTATCAAACTGCAAATTAAATAATTTTTATGATATTATGTAATTAACACAACGTGCAAGTAGGAAGCGGAGTGTCTTAACACTAAGTTTTCTCTGCCTGCTGCGCTATTTATGGGATACTACATTTTATAAATAAATAGATTTTTTTTTAATTTAACATACAGTTGTTTTTACAGTTTGTACTGTCTATTTCTTATATGTACCACAAAGTTGAAGTACAAAATTAGGTGTGATGATTTGTCTTGAATAGGATAATTTTCAATTTGCACTCGACTCTAAGTGTGCACTTACTTCTAAAATCTTGACACATTGAAGTATAGTCTATTTGACATCCCTAAGATATAGATAAATTTTGTATAAAAATATATATATATTTTGGCAAGATCACAAAATAAACTATTTTCTAGCTTCACGCTGTATCCCAGAAATAACGTGTACTCAGAAGGAATCTGAAAACATGGGGAAAGTAAGAAGACTCAGTTGCCATTAAATCATTTCTATTCCCACTCTCTGTCTAATTTACCAGGCATCACGTGGTAAACGGCGGAATTCAATGTCGCAAACTACCTTGTAACCAGAAGTTTCGAAAAAATTATACGTACCTATCGTTCCATAATAATTATACGTCAAATAAAGAAAACAATATTATAACCCAAATATATTCAAAAAACTGTCACAGATACTAATAAATTGAAAAATTTTCCCCATCCTCGGTTTCCATCCCATTGATTCACCCATTAAACAATATCTACCCACTGGACACTTCGTAAATATATTCAAAATGTCGTTCCTCTCAAAAATATTCGCCATTACGTCTCTTAATCCATTCGAAGACAGAATATTCGTCTTTCTTAGCGAAAATACGGTCATTGTTTAAAAAGTCAAAACCTACATACATTTAGTTGAACAAAGGCAGTAAAAACGGTTTATGGACTTGTTATTGCCGTCCCAGCGGACAGGTTGAGTGGCACATGCTAGAAACTGATGACATTCAAAGCATTATATTATTATAGAGTGAGTATGGGAAAATTAATTTATCATATTAAATTTAAAATTCTAGTAGAAGAGAGAACCTAGATTAGGATTAGGATTCAATGAAAATTATCATTCGTTGTTTTTGTTTTTCTAAAAGAAATAAAAGGTAAGATGATAATATTTCATATGTCGTTGGATTTCGAGAGAAAAAAAAGCACATATACTTTAATGTCCATCCATCTAGACTCATATCAGGCAGTATCATAAATTTTGGCTTCGTTTTATATTTTTTTACCTGCAAAATATCGCTTCAGCTTGTGGCTTTAACATTTTTAAACAACGAAACGATAGAAACAGATTTTAATGCATCCTATGAAAATCTTCATTCGGAGAGATCTCCCTTTGAATTTTAATATAAAATACGAATCGGGACTTTATTAGCGTTGAATGAAATGCTAATAAATTTGAAAATACTTTTTATGTAAAATCCGTTTGAGAATAATGTGTTTTGAAGAAATGAAAAATAATAAGTGAAAGGGAGTTACGACGTTATATTGTTCTCTGAAAAGTTACTAGAACAGCGATTAGAATAGAGAAAAAGCTAGTAGAACAGAATAAGCCTCAAAAAAGGAAAGTTATAGGATCACTTTCTTGTCCGTCTGTCCATCTGTCAAGAGCAAGATCTCAAGATAGTAGGAATGTGCTGATCGGAAATTATTATCAAATATTTAGTTCAGCGGTCCCTTGATTTTAAGTTTATTTCAGATTTTAGAAATATTTTAAAATAGAAATCAGCAGTCACTCAGTAATTAATCTTACCCTTTCACGAGCCGTTAGCGATAGAAAATAAAAGGTTTCAACTCGAATTCTCAGCCTCATTAACTTTAGAACCTTCATACAAAATATCATTATAACCATTTCCACTTTAATTTGATCAAATATAACATAAAAACTAGGTTTTCTCTGCCTATCCTGCTAAATGCGGGGTATATTGCAAATCTTATAGTAAGTAAAATTTAATTTTATACACTAGTGGTCCCCGCGTGGCTTCACACGCTTGTATGGTACAATTATTTATTTTCACATTTGAATTATTTTCGTGATGTACTTCTTTATATTGACATAAACTTTTTTAAATTTGTGAATCGGTTAAATTAAAACAAACACTAAATATTTAGGGCAGTTTGCCAAAATAGAATATGAATTTAAATCGGTAAAGCCGCTTCTGAAATTACCGTGAAGAAACGCACAAATAAAAAGACATATATAGGCATATATTTCATTTCCTCGAGTAAGGATTGAACCTCGAAAATACATTTAAATATAAAGTACATTTATGCCCCGGAGCTACAACTGACCAAGAGGTCAGTTGTAGCTCCGGGGCATAAATCTCTCTTTCTAAGAAGAATATCATATATAATGGAGAGTTAAAATAAGCGAAGCCGCGGCTAAAAGCTAACTTTCATATATGGTCAAAACGACAACGTTCTGTCAATTCAATCAGTTTCAATAGGTTTGACTGGTAGGCCTCGCCGCAACAGTGGGTCCCCTCGTTACAGAATGTATTACAGCTGCGTGTCGACAGCGATCGTAAAACTTTATGAACTTACGCCCTCTTGAACTATCTGTGACAATCACTAGAATATAGAGTAATATGTATATCTTCCTATTGGTTTAGGTGTTAGGTTTTTCTTACTTCTACTAATTAATACTAAGTACAAAAATATAACTTAACGCTGTATCCTTATGTATGTATATATTTTAAGGTCGTCGTGGTGCTGCGGCACGGGGGTGTGACAGTAACATGAAGAGGTTGATAAGTGGACGAGGCGAAAGAGATATGTAGAGACCGTAGTGTTTGGCGCTCCGTTCTCTCTGGCTACCCCGCTAGGGATAAAGCGTGAAGCAAAGTGAAGATAAGTTACCACATAATTCCAAAATATAAAAATAATATTTTTATTATTATTATACTTTCTATCAGACATTACTCTGTAACACTAGGGTAGAGATTTCAATAACGACATCCGATACGTGATTGCTTGAAGATGTTCTACACAGCGCTGTTAAGTGACAGACTGACTCGGCGATTTATATGAATGTGCCTTAGAAATGAATATAAGTACTATATTAGAAAAATACCGCATATTAGAATAGGTAGATGTTAAAATATTCTGTTGAGCCCTTCTGCCGAACTATCACGACATTGAGTGTTGAACGGCGGAATTCAACGCTGCAATTAATTTATTAAGAACTATTTCTCTTATTTTGTTATTTTCAGTATCACGCTGTATCTCGTATTTGTCAGAGGGAATCGAATGTTAAATCATTCGCACTCAACTATCCGCCGAATTTATGACATATTGCGTGTTGCGTGGCGAAGCTCGATGCCGCTCTTTTTACTTTGGTATCAGAGCGAAGAAATAAAAATATTAATAAATAATTATTTCCTCTCCCGAGTGGGAATCGAATCCACTCCCGCCGCGATACAGTCATACACTTGAGACCCCAGACCACGACGGCTTCTATTTCTATTTCATATATACGAAATTACAAAGTTTAAAAGAAAATACATATGATAAATAAAATACAACCTGTATTTTAATCGTAAAAATTTATGTCTTGAGCCCGTTGCGGCATAGAGGCATAAGAGTGAAACTCTAAACACTACAGTTGTAGGTTCAAAGTGACGCGTTCAGACACGGAGTGCCTTAACTCTCCCATAGAAGGCTTTATACATAGAATGAAGCGGTAACATAAACCTTTTATAAAAATCTAATAATGAAATAATTTCGAAGAATACATGATTTAGTGAGATATCAACAACGACTGCACCTCAGCAGTAGAAACTGTGTTTATAAAGAAACATGCATTTTTATTGTTCTCATATAAATTTCATGTCACGTAATTACTCTAATCGGTATAAGTCCTTTTGTTAGAATTTTATATATATTTTATGTAAAACTGCAATAGAAATAAAAAAAATATTTGTAAATTTGTGGTTTTGTAAAGTCATGTGAATATTGAGGTCAAGCACAAGCGTACCACTGTAACACATAACGGCTTTGATTCCCACTTGAGAAAATAAATTAATGTTTAATATTAAAATTTCCTTGACGCTGATAATGAGGCGAAACGAGGTGCTCAGTTCACTATTCAATACTAAATGCCTCCAAAATTCGGAGGAAAATGAGGAGTGGAATTGTCTTTATAGGAACAGCGTATTTTCATTATAATCACAAGGTCCACACGTCGCACGTATCTACTAGATACGTAATATTAGTAGATAAATTCTTTACTGTATGTAGACTTTTCCTACTGAAAAATAATTATAAATTCAATCCATTTTCCGAGTGGGGGGATCCGGCCAGACATAACTAAAATAGATAGAAAATACAATACACATTTACAAATGATTTTTTCCTACAATATACAAAATATAATATTCTAAAGCGACAATATAAAAGAGGTAATACTTAAATGCAAGACGGAAATCGCTTACCGCCGCGCCCTGACGTTTTGCAAATGGCGTCACATGACGTGGAAATGATAGTTGCATTACGTTAGTTCACACCCAGTTTATTAAACTCAGTTTGTTATATTTTAGAACGTGGGTATGCAACGCTTGGTTAGGATTTATGCAGAAATGCTGGTCTTTTTTGAAAATATTAATAGATAGTAATTCATTTTCTCTACTGGGAACGGAACCCACAACCGACGTGTGAAGTCACAAGCTTGTGTCACTGTGTCAGGACGGAAATGTTATGAGGCCGTCGTGGCTAGGTCTGAGTGTATACGCGACGGTTGTGGGTTCGATTCCCACTCAGGGGATGTATTAATTTCATATCCTCCCCCTGGTATTAAAACAATTGGCAGCACTGAATTCCACTACTCAACACAGAATGTCTCCGAAGTTGGACTGAAATTGGAGAATGGAGTATACTAAACTTAGGACGACGTCTCTTTCACGAAAATATGTATAAAATAAATATTTTCTTTTCTCGAGTGGGGATCGATCTTCGAGAGAATTCTATTTATATCATATAATAAAAATAGTATTTTACAGCTCTGTGCTATAAATTTTACAAATATAATAAAATATATATCATGTGAACTCACCTCAACGCCGAGCTACAACCGCATGCATGCACTGATATATCGTCAGAACAATTTTTCATTTAAGAAGATTAACAACATGTTATTGCAATCTACAGACAGACACTATGTTGGGGTCACTAAACTGAATGTAGAGGCAGAATATAAAATTTAGATTTTGTTACTAAAAAGAGAATCTAGGATTTTCTTTTAGATTTAAGTAAAAATTATATAAATGGATATTGTTTTTTCTTCTTTTTGCAGAACTCAACGCCACGCTTTTTGTTACCAGAGCAGGGATATGATATAATATTATAAATATAATCTTTGCAGGCCAGTTGTAGCGAAGGAATGCAAGCGTGTGAATGTAAACGCTGTTGGTTGTGAGTTCGATTTCCACTCGAGTAGATGAAATATTTAATATTACTTTTTCCTCGCTTTGGTAACGAGCTTCACGCTGTATCCCGCACACACCCGTCTATTTATGGGATATAACGAAAAGCTAAAAAAACCTCTTTCCCTCAATTGAATAGGAAGCCACAACCTTCAGCCTCAGAACCCATTTACCCCACAATAGCCTCATTTTTTTCAAAACATTAAATATTGCCTATTTATAAACCTTTCACAAAAAAAGGAATGAGAAAAACTCTTTGAAAATCACCCAAAACTAACTAGCTGTTAAGGAAACGATTAAAAATTCAATCTCTAAGTGCAGAGGAGCCCTTTGAGAAGTCAGGTGTAAAATGAAAGTGTCTGCGTTTGTCGTCTAATTATTGAATTAAGCCCTTCACAGTGGAAACGGAGAGATTATCTTTGAAGACTTGGTTAGTTACTCCGTTGAGATTTAATTAGTTAATGGGTAAAGTTACAATCTATACAATTTTTGGTAAATTTATGTGGTAGATATTGAATTAATGACAGTATTATTTTCAAGCCTATATATTAAATCATGGTAATAAATAAAAAATATGATGGATAATAAAAAAAATAAAAGAATTAAATGAAATTTAGAAAAATGATAACTTTGCAGTCGTATTACAATGGCGCTGTTGTGGTGGGTGGCAAAACAAAGCGCGGCGTTGAACTCCGCCATTAACAACGCAGTGTCGCCAAAATGTTGCTGAAATTAGAAAAAGTGTATTTTAAAACAAGATCCCTAGGTAAAAAAACTTATAAAATACTTCAATATATCAACTAAATTTAATTATTAATATTTTAAAATTACATCAACGTCCCTGAAACTAAATTATCTTGTATACTTATGTAAGCAAATTTCGTGGCAGGATGTCGCCAAGTACCTACTGTCTGTCTGCATGACGAATCTCAAGATTCCCACGAGAATTAGGTCGAGCATCAATGAAGCGTTTAAATTGTAGTAACACATTCTATTCTAGGCTATTAAAATAATTCAAACGATATTTTATTTAATAATATAATATAATAATAAACAATTTTATTTTATTTAACTTTTTTTTTCCTTGAGCCAGCGTGCTGTCGATCAGTATGCAAATTTACAAGTGATGGTGGTGTCTCTGTCAAGATAAACTGCGGCGTTAAGTTCCACCACTCAAAATGCAATGTCTCAAATTAAGTTAAAAGGCAGCGACAGAGTAGATTTTAAGTTGTTTAGCCTGACAGCTTATAATTTTGTGGAATAATTATCATAAAATTAAGGATAGAGGGAACATTCCTGGCCCGAGTATTGAGATTTGTGGCTAGTCATGGCGTATGAGTACAAAATGTGACTGTAAACGCGACAGGGTTCGATTCACACTCAGGGATTTTTTTTTAATTTTTTTATTTCCATTTTCTTTACTCTAGCAACAAGGCAAACCGCGGCGTTGAGTTCCTCCACTTAACACGCAATGTTTCCATAATTCGGCGGAAAATGGGAAAGCGACCTAGAAAAAGCGACATTTTATATTTTTTTTACAAATTTTCACTGCAGTTGTAATTTCAAAAATATAACAATAGTATAAAGTAGTAAAATCTAGTAGGAAATCTAGTTTTTCTAGTTTATTACAGCTCGCCAAAATAAAACACGCTTGGAGAATTGTTAATTCTGAACTCGGCATTTTTGATTATGCTTAGTGTTATAGGCTGTTGTGACAGTGGAATATTATTTTTATTTTTTTTAACTTCTAGGGTAGGCAGAGAAGACTTAGTGGATATCTAGTGTTAAGACACTCCTTTCTCATAAATGCACTTCCGTTCCCCTCTTTTTGATATTCCCGGAAGCAATGCATCGGTACCCAATACCTCTTTGCCTCTTTACTAGAGTGAAATGAAAATTTTAAATATTTCATATCCTGGAGTGGAAATCAAAATCACAACCTGTCCGTTTTACAGTACAGTTACTGTAAACACATTTTTTCTCAAACGCGAAGTGAATTCATTCACCCTACTGGCTTTTACAGCGGAAGAAGTTATGCTATCCTTGAAAAATTGCAATTACTATGTGGCTTCTTGTAAGGATGTTGACGGCAGTAAGGACGTCCCTCGCGGGCCTCGACTAGCTTATATATATATATATATTTGCAATTGAGCTGACTGTATCCCAGTCTTTACCCCACTCCTAAAAGCGGGCCCGCATTTGCCGTAAACCCAGCAGAGATACAACGGTTATAAAATATTTTAATTATATTTTATCACCACTAAAACCGTGTAAATGAAAAACTGTTTCTTTGCTTTATGAAATCGTAAAAAACTTGTCCTTTCTGTGCGGATTCGCCGTTTTAATGTCATATTCTTTGCATTAATAGGTTTGCTTTGTTGGAATCTTCTTAATGACTTTAGTTTCATTTTTAACTGTATTATCTTTATTCTGCTAGTAATGGAGAATGGGATAAATTTGATTTTATTTTTTGTTAAGTAAAATTCTCATCTTCTTCTATTTGTTTAGTTTAGTGTTAATTTATATTAATTACACTTCCGTTCTACCCTTTCTGGAAAATTTTTGAACTTATGAAATATAGATTCCCTCTGTATTTGAGGAATACAGATCGAAATTAAAAATACAGTACAAAAGTAATTTAATTATTGAATAATGCATACAAAAAGATATATAATCGTCCAAATGACCAAACGACATTTAACTGCAAGTGGCAAGCCCTTACCTGTTCAATATTTATTACTATTTTATTCACTTTTGGGTAAACTACTTTTATTTTGAAAAAACTCGAAAAAATTTCGAATATTTGTATCAGGTATCGGAAAGTAAAGATCCGTGCAGAGATGCTTACACTATAAATAAGTTGTAACTAGCGTATAAGACAACGTATGACTTAGTGTTCAGAGAGGTTGGACGTATTCCAAGAGTAACAAATTCAAATCCCGCTACGTTATATACGTGTGTAATTTTTTTTTTTAAATTATCTCTCTTATTATTATTTTATTTCTTAATTTATGCGCTGTGGTTACAAGACAATGCACGGCATTGGATAAGATATGTATATAGTCATTCAATAAGACATTATATAACTTTCGTAAAGATCAAACCAAAATCTTTTTGAATACAGTATGGCTGGAAGCTTTCAAAGCTATTCGGGCAATTTGCCGTCAAGCCTCTTGAATTAGATGTCTCCTGGCTTTTTATTTCCTCAATCAAACGTCCAAGTGACGTCGAGTGGGATGGAACGACCTAATGAATTCTCTGCTTAAGTTTAACAGGGAAACTTGATATATGTGTATGTGAAAATTTGGTTTTCATTGATTAAATAAACAATTTTGGTAATTAATTATAAATTTTGTACGATAATTTTCAAACATAATTTTTTTTTTAATTGAAATCTGCCATGTGCTGTATCCAGAGTCCATAGTGGGGTATGGGCAAATTATCTACTGAAATACTACTTATTATGATTATTTGTATTTGTCTCAATTACCTTTTAAATATTATAAAAATACAAACAAAACTGGGCTAAAGTCATGACAAGAAATTAATAAGTTAAGGAATTATCTTTCTGTTCTATGTATAGATATACTGGATTGAAATCGGTTGACGCTTGGCATCCGCTATAGACGCAACCTGTACAGGGGCATAAGCGTGTTACTGTACGTGAACGTGATAAGTTGTGAGTTCGATTCCCATGCGAGGGAATGAAATATTTATTATTTTCATTTTATTGCTCTGATAAGTTGACAAAGAGCGGTGTTGAGTATCGAACCTCTGCGGAAAATGGGGAACGGAGTGTCTTAACACTAAGCTTCCTCTGTCTATGCCTGCTAGATACGGGATACAGCGTGAAGCTGAACAAAAATATATATAATTAATTTAAATAAACATTACCCACAACGTCTTACGGAAAAATCCCCGTACACCCTTCTCCTTTAAATCCAAATCTCAAGGGTGGCAACTATATTACACAATGGGGGTCGCATTCCACAGATTATAGCGATGTTACTCCTCATGAGCCGTTTACTGGCTCCTGGGAGAAAAAAATATAGGGAAACTGGAAGGAGTATGCTGTTTTATTTTAGATAATAATAAATATCTATTACTTCCTCTTCTGATTCTTTAATAATAAAAGTATATATTTCAAATATAATATTGAAAATAAATTCAATATTTTCTAGTTAGATAGATAATTTACGACGTGGGACATTTTAACATATTTAAAAGGATATTTAACAATTACAAAAATATTTTTTTTAATATTTTAGCGTTTCGGGATTTGAACCCGCGCCTCTTAGATATGCAAATCCAAGATTTGAACGAAAATATATGTGAATTTGACATCACTACTTATATATACAGAGCAAGCATTTACTACATCGCATTTACCACAAGCGTGGCGTAGTGAGGTAATATATTATGAGGATTTTAAAGTCGACGCTCATAGAAAGATAAGATAAAATACGCTCTGAAAAGATAAAAAATTTGAACTATAATATCACATCCCAACTTTGTCTTCCTGAACTATTGAGTGAATAAATTGTTAATTGATAAAAATTACTTATTAACTAAAGTATATAGAATAAATTGCTAATTTTAAATTTACTTAATAAACAATTAAATATTAACAATTTGTCCAAATTTCCATAAGATACCTTTTATATCCGCGACCACGTGGCCTGTATTAGCCGGAGCCCGCAGGGTGTTGCAATTTGCTTCAATAATAGGACTCTTGTCCTCCGCACTCACCGTCACAGAATTTATCGCCGGGATCTCGAGTACTTGGTGAATCGTGAGCATATATAAACATAACTGTCGAGTTTTCTTTTGAGATTCTATACAATATTTTTATAGGATTTTTTTTATTTTATCTCTTTATAAGTGTTAGGTAAAGTAGATTGGGAAAATATAATACAATAAAAAAAGACGTTGCATAGGAAAATAGACTGGGTGTGGTTAGATCGATCACGTTTGTATCAAAAACACGATATTTTTTTTATTCCTTCAATTTCAAGTTAGGTGGGCAGAGGGAACCTGGAAAACTAGTGTGAAATGCTCTGTTACACGGAGTGACTTTAAGCCAAGAAATGTGACACATCAATTTGGCAGACCATAACACCGGGCTTTATCATGTTATTAATGAATTGAAAAAAATCACTCCTCCGAGTGGGAATCGAACCCTCAACCATCATGCTTACAACAAGAGTTCTGATCCTGCACAACGATCGCCTCTCATAGCGATATGTAGTTTTTAAACATGAATTAGACCATCAAGGCGTCATACTCTACAATTTCTAATTAAAAGGGGGGAACAATACGTAATGGAGGTCTAATCTGGTTACATCGTCATCGACGCCGATGATTGCGCTGATGACTGCACGAGGCAGCTATAACCCTTTTAGTAGCGTCTGGCGGAAAAACTAGTTAGATAGTTGATACGATACTCGATTTTATAAATAATTCAATTTTTCCAGAGCAATGGATCTCGTTTGTTTTAAAACACTAGTTTCATCTTGTGACTCCGATCGCGTGAAGTATGAAATATACTTTATTTCGTTTTCGTAGTAATTTAGTTTCTTGTGAAGAGATTTTTTTTTAGCTTCACTCTGTATCCCGCACATAGCAGGGTAGACAGAGAGAAACTCAGTGTTAAGACACTCCGTTTCCCACTTTCTGCCGAATTCTGGAGGCATTGCGTGTTGAGTGGCAGAAATCAACGCCGCGCTTTGCCTCGGCACCAGAGCGAAGAAAAATGGAAATATAAACGTAAAGAAATATTTCTTTTCCTCGAATGGGAATCGAACCCACAACCGTCGCGTTTGCGGGCGGCACCCATGTGCGACTGCGCCACGATGGCCTCTACTCTCTCTCTCTCTCCTTCTCTTGTAAAGAGATGACAAGCTAAATCACTACATTAAAAATAATAAATAACTTGCATTTAAAAAACGTAATACTGAAATGTGAACTAAATTTGATGTCCACTTTCTGCTAGAATTAAAAACGTTACGCGTTGAAAGGCGGCACGTAAAAATTAAAATACTTCATTATTCTAACTAGAATGGGAATCGAACCCACAATAGCGGTTTTCAACTGACAAATCCATTCTCTTAATATTAAAGAACATTTCCATATACTCTCATATTGCAACAAGACCTTGTTACTGACTGTAGTGCATCTGTATGTTACATACATACATACAACATATAATATAATTATATATTTAATTAATACAAGCCAGCGTCAGAAAGGTCATTAGTGCTGCCCCCGCCACATTGTACCGAACATATTCATAATACTGTACAATACGAACACTAATGGATTATCAGTGATTTGCATTTAACTTTGGATGGGTTTATGTAATATTTTAAAAAAAAACTACTTCACGCTGTATCCCGTTCCGTACCAATGGGTTCCCATTGTTAAGATACTCCGTTCCCCATTGTATGTTATATATTAAATATAAATTGAGAAGTATACCATATTAAAATATATAAAATAGATAAAACTAGTTTTAAAATAGTCTCATTTCCACTCTCCGTCTAATTTTCGATAGATTGCGTGTCGAGAAACTCTTGGCAAAACTCAACGCCACGCCTTATTTTGCAATTATATTCTTAATTTGAGTGAGCAAAAGAAAATATTTTATTACATAGAAGTGGGTAAGTTTTACTCATATATATTTAGGATAAATTATAATAGGTAAAGAAAATAAATACTTTTTCAATTGAAATTTCCGTATATTCCACTATGATGTTTTTATATATACTGTTATTATATTTATTATAATAATTTATATTTTGACATCCTGACACTGGCAGCTTAACACGGTGTTGAGTTGCGCCACTCCATATTCTATATCTCGAAAATTGAATGATAAGTTTGGCACGAACTGTGTTTTTATTAGATCTCCTGTGCCTACTACGGCTATTAAAAAGTTACGAAACTGCTTTATCTAGAGTATATTTAAGTAGTGACACGCACACGCAATGTCTCCAACAGAAAGTCGGAAATAGAAATGTCTCAATGGGAACGGAGTGTCTTAACACTAGGTTCTCAAAAACCCTCTGCCTACACTTCTATATGCGAAATACAGCGTGAACCCAATAAATATTTAAAATACATCAAAAAATGACATAAAGCCATCCATCTGAAACAATGATGCAAGCGGATGTAAGGCCCCGTACGGTGGAGTTGAAAATAATTGTCTCACAGATAGGCGGTGCGCAAACTAATTTCACTGTGTATGTACTCCACGAGATTGAATGCAGTTACTGCGCAGATTAAAGTGAAACTACGGACCTACCGGGCAGTGTACTATGTAAATAATAGGGAATTTTTTTTTGATGGAGTTAATAAAAATTCAATTGTTTTTGTAGCATCACGCTGCATCATGCACATAGTAGTGCAGGAAACCTGGGAACCTAGTGTTAACCTTGTCTTAATTTCTGTTCCCAATATAACACCATCTCTCAAGTTCTGCAGTTGCGTGTTAATTGATAGAATTCAACGCACTGCCTTATCTTGTCTGATGATAGGCTAGGCAATTTGTTTTCTTTTTTAATATTTTGCCCATGTGTGTCTCCCTATAGTCTATGGAAGGAAGAGAATAAAATATATTTCGTCTCTGTGTCAATTATCTATACGAGTAAGGCAATAAGGCTACACATTTCTACAATTTAATAACAAATAACAACACAATTCTCAGGTAAAATCTCAGCAGATAACATATGTTATTAGAATGATATATTTAATCCAAGAAATCTGGTAAAGGCAGCTTATTCCTAATTTTAATATAATTTTTTTTGTCGAAAAACTAATATAGATATAAGAGAAACTCATATTTATTAAAGCGAACAGAGTATCTTAATACTGGTTTCCCGAATTCCCGTTGACTACCCTGCTATGTGCGGGATACAGCGTGAACGTTATTGTAACATACAATTTGAAAAGTTATTTTAAAGATATTTTAAAAAGATTTAATATGTCTTTTCGTAAAGTTTTAATTAAATTTTGCACAAAATCTTAACTGTTGTAAACATATCGATATGTATAGAGTTTATGTCGACCTGTACGGCAGTGTTGTGAGCAATCAACCATTTTACTGTCCTTTGTCTTCTTAGTTACTGTCTTGGAGACAATTATGGGTTATTCTCGTTATGGACTTTCGTTTTGGATATTGCTTAAAATGTTAATTATTTTGCAGTAAAGGTTTATATTTATGTAAATATTATTTTATTGTGGCATTGAGTTCTGCCACTCAACATGCAATGCCTCTAAAATACGGTAGACAGTGGGGAACGGAGTAGTTTTAACACTAGGTTCCCTCTGGCCTACTCTATTGTGTGCGGAATACAGCGTGAAACTAGTTTATTTATTTTTACTTTATTAATTTTGACTTTCGACTGGCTGGCAACAGTGGCTAAGGCTATCCTGCTGTGTGTGGGATACATCGTAATCTCTTTTCCAAATCCTTCTTGCCTTATAAATAGATAAAATAGATACATCTATATTTTAAATACGATCTTATATAATACGACTGAACGTCATATTTACGCTTTATTTTATTTAGATTTAAATAAATTTATTTATAATAGTTGTAAGTTGACAGAAGATACATTGTATCTGTCATTATTTTATAAAAATTATATTGCTACTTCAGTAGCATAAGAAACCCAGTTATACATTGTTTAACAAAAGAGATAATTTGTTTAAATAACATTTCATTAAAAAATAATAATGTTACCGCGACAGGTTTTGAATTCGAACTCCACTCGAGTAAATTAGATATTTAATATTTTTATTTCCTCTCTGCTACATGTTGAAAATAAATATTAAAAGCATCCAATGCGAAATCATTACTAGAAATACATTTTGTCTACTGCCAGTATCAGATTTTTCCTAAGCTCGTAAACTAGTGTACAAACAGTCGTATCACTGTAATGGGGTGGAAGCTAACTGAACCGAGTCAACTTACAGGTGAGATTTGTCTTCCTTTTAACCGTCTTAGACTGTCTGTTAAGTTTGACCGCGTTTTATTAAATGTTTTAGTAGTTTAACTATTTGTTTTGTCGGTTAAATGTTGGTTTTTGTGGGTTAATAATAAGTAACGATTTTTTTTGTATATATATTTTTTATTTTGTAGACAATACATTATTTAATATACAGCAGTGGATAGTTTAAGCAAATTCTTTGAATTCTACAATAAATATGAAATAAAAATAATGGATATAATTTAGTTAAGTAACTCTGTTCCCATTTACACACTTGCGTTGCTTTTTTTCGGTCAAATCTTGAAGGCATTGCATGTTGAGTGGCGCAACTTAACGCCAAGCTTTGCCTTGGTACCAAAGTTTTAATATTTCACTCGCCTCAGTGGGAATCTTCGTTACATATATTGGCTATACATACGTATAGCCAATATATGTAACACGAAAGCAGTAGTACGAAACAAACAGTAAAGTTTAATATTATTAGTATAGAAGATCAGATCTATATTAGATACAAATTGTAATACAGTAGGTATTGAAATGAGTATATTTGCAGTCGACACGGCGCGGGAGGGAAGTGTCGTCATGATTTACGTCGCTTGTTCACTTGTTCGATGCTAAGCAGGCGCTTGATTTATGAAGGCGGATTCTAGTATAATTATTTTGCCTTTTGTTAATCTCTGTTGTTATCTTTTATAGATAATATAAGATGACTTTATCGGATAAAGATTAATTGGAGATTTTGGGTTATGCAAAATCTGTTTGTTATTTACTGTGAATGATAATTGTATGGATTGAGGGTGTGACCTAGAAAGAATGTTGAAAAGATTGAAAAGATGGTATAGAGAACCTAGTGTTAAGATATTTTATTTCCAAATTTCTGCTTAATATTTAAGATATTGCAAGTGGAGTGGAACTCAACGCCGTATTTTGTCTGATTAAAGTTTACAGAGCTTAAAGTTTATGCTTTATTTCGCGTACTTATATAGAAAGGTAGGTGGGAAACTCACATATTATATTATTATAATATGTATATATCTATTATGGTTAGTAAATTTAAATAGTTAGTTATAACAAATATCCATTAATATATCAATAAGTGATCGAAACATATTTAAATATAATATATTTTTATATATTAACTCTGCAATTCGTCAAATATTGTATTTATTGAAAATGAAGAGTGATCGCACCTACAGACGGGGTTAATGGTCCGCAGAGGAAATGGGGTGTGCACTGTGCTGGCCGAACTACAGATTATATATTGAATAAAACGTAACAGAGTAGCTATGTTTTGTACAAGAAATTGTATTACAGATTAAATAGAGAAAATTTATAGTTTTATTTTTCATTTTTTGCATTTTTTAAAAATTGTAATGTCTTTATTAGGTTTATTTGCTAATTCCAGTTGTAGCATAAAGTCACTGCGGCGTTGAGCTCCGCCATATAATTTTGAGGCTGGTCGTGGCGCAGTGGTACAAATTGTGCTGCACAATCGACTGGTTGCGGGTTCGATTCCCACTCGAGGAAAGAAAATATTTATTTATGTTTTCATTTCTTCGCTCTGGTGAAGTCAGCCGTGTGGTCCCGGCTTAGATTAGGATCACCCTGGTACTGTCGGTGTCGTAAAAGGCGACTAAAGTACGTGTGGAAGAGTCACGTCGCCAGTAATGGCAACACGCATGGGCAGACTCGACCGGATTTAATACCACCCCCGGCATCTTAAACCGGCGTGAAGTAGTGGCCCTTGCCACTGCGTTTCGCATTAGGTAATGCCGGGCCCCGGTGCCCTTCATCTCCACCTTAAAGGCTGGCAACGCACCTGTAGCTCCTCTGGTGTTGCATGGGGTCGTGGGCGGCGGTGATCACTTACCACCAGGTGACCCGAACGCTCGTTTGCCTTGTCCTCTCCCATAAAAAAAAAAAAAAAAAAAAAATAGTATTGGATTGTGACACGTAGTGAAACGTAAACGTAGAGTATTGAGGGCCTTGACAATTGGTTTTATCTATTTGTCCTGCTATATGTGATTAAGCAATCATTGTCTGCGATAATCCAGTTATTTAAAATAACATCATATTTTTATATTTATCTGTCAAATTCTATTGTTACAATATATTTTTATAGCTTCATTTAATTATAAATAAGTAAGGTATAAAAACTAGATATCACACATGCTTGGCTTGTGTGCATATATTCGAATCAATATCACAAGATAAATTAAAAGGGTGTCAACTGACTAAGATGGATTCTGCGGAAAAGGAAATGATGTTGCAACGGCCCTTAGATATACATTTTTCACCAATGAATGGCTGGGCGTGAGGCTTAATGATGGCTCTTATCGACGATGCGGCGTAATGCTTTTGTTTATTTATCTAAAATATAGTGATTAATCACTCCTTGAAACACTATTTGTTGAGTGAAGGAGTTTTTATAGTGATAGTTGTAAAAGTTATACTTATTCAGAAACATATTATATGTGTAGAGAGTTGTAATTTATTTCTATGAACATAATATAGATTGTGTTTCAAATCGCTGTCTTCTAACCATAACGGTTACGAAATAATGAAAACTGTTATTGATTAAAGTGGTACTAATAATAAATGTATTTTACTAAATTTTTTTTTTAACACGCTTAGGTAAGAAAATGTATAAAAATTTGAACGCAGCGGTATTCGAACCCGCGACTTTTCTTTTTTAAAAATTTATTTTTTTTATGTTTTTTTATACGTTTTATTAATAAGCATTAATTTATTAATCACACAATATAAAAAAATCAGTTTCTTTGATATTATTGCATTGTTTCAGCTTCACCTGTATACTGAACATAGCAGGATAGGCACAGGAAGTTTAAAAATTTAGTGTCAAGACACTCCGGTCTCAATAGGACGTCTTTCGTACAGTGTCTTAACACTAGTAACCCTCTGCCTGCCAGCAGGGTTGCTGTGTCCAAGATACATTGTGAAGCTGATTTTTGATTATTAATTAAAATAAAAACTAAAAAATAAAACAGAATGCATGCTTAAATTAAAGCTCAACCAGAACTTCACAGATAAGTAATTCTAAAAACCGTCAAATTATAAAGACAAACGTCGTCAAAGGGAAAGCGGAATGCCACTTCGTTTTTTTCGTTTACTACAATGCTTTGTACGAACTTTCCATACTTCCCGTTTCAGTTTTACAGCATTTTCCATTTACAATGGGTGGTTGGTGAATACGGTTCATTTAATTTGATATTATTTTGGATAAGGCTATATATATATATGCTAATTTGTATGTCACTGTGTAATAAAATCTAAGAAATTGAATATATTTCTCATAATTATTGGCAGTTATATATGAAGCCGAATTTTCTAACTGTACAGTTGGTCAGAAACTTAAACCATTTGCATCATCTGGATACGTGAGACTCCACTGCTGTGGAGCTCCGTAGGAATTTCCTTCCACGCACCACACAACCGTAGAATAGCCTGCGGCAGTGTTTCCAGATCCATATAAATTGGGTATCTTAAAAAGCGCGCTTATTTCCAACTTAAAAGCCGGCAACATACCTGTAGCCCCTCTTGTATTACACGTGGTCGTGCGAGCGAAAATATATAATATATATTTTACTGAGTGCAAATCGAACTCACAACCATCCACTTCTTAGTTAGACTGTCCTACTACACAACAGTGCTCTAAAATAATCATATGTTGATTAAATAATAATCAAATTTTACCTATTGAAATTTAAAATAAAAAAAGACAATAATAATTAAGGTGAAATATCGAAAAAAAGTCGAAACGAACCGAACAAAATGTGTTCCACTAATGCACAATACCCGCGCGCATTTCCTCTAAAACCGCATCCAAAACTTTTTACATCCAAAGCGAATGATCCAACTCTTCTATGAAGTAGAAAATTGTTCGAAACTCCTTTGTCCGCTGACCACTCGGAATTTTTTACTATTAACTTCAGTGGCTCTCGAGTGAAAGTATTACAGTAATTTGCGCTGCCGTCAAGTCGGATTGTCTTCGTTATATAGGGTTTTATGTAATTTTGAATGATTTTGGGGTGAAATTGCATTAGAGAAAAACTAAGTGTTCTTTCTATTGCTTCTAAGTAACTCAACTGATTCAAATTCATTTTAATATTATAAAAATAATACGTAATAACGTAGAGCTTCACACTGTAAGCTGCATACATCGAAGAAAAATAATTCGGCAGAAAGTGGGGAACGGAGTGTCTTAACACTGAAGTTCCCTCTGCCTACCCTGCTGTGTGCGGGATACAGCGTGAAACTACTCGCAACCAATTCATAACTAAAATCCCATAACCCTTAATACAATGAAGTGTACCTTTACCATAAGTCACATCGTCCGTAACCATGGTTGCTCAATTAGAGACGGACGGACAAAAGATGGACGTAATGATCGTCATTATCCTCTACACGCTATTGTATGTATCAGTGTATGATACTCGAGCGCATTGTATCCGGCTATTAGTCCGTCTTATCGTTGCAACTGACCAATACATTTAGAGTTTTGAATAGATATATCTATTGGAAATTATTTTCCTGGTCATCTGTGCCTGCAAATGTAGGTAGGTATATTTACTTTTATATTAGGTTGATTTGTAACATTGTTGTTTTAGAAGAGGCTGTCATGGAGCACAAGTAGTTGTGGGTTCGATTCCCACTGTGGGGAATGAAATGTTTCATATTTTCATTTACTCGCTCCCACAAGAAGGCAAAACGCGGCGTTGAGTTGAGTACTCAATGCGGAATGCCTCGAAAATTCGGCTAAAGTGCTACCTTTGCCTCTTTACTAGGAAGGAAAATTTCTCTCTAAGTAAATATTTCATTTTCTCGTTATAGTCACATACTTGTGCCACTGCGCCACGACTCATTTATATTAATTATTTTAATTTGTTTTAATTTTTTGGATTTTTCACGTAATTCCCCGATCCATACATTTAGATAACGGACATAAGGTGTCGACAGTTACACAATGGACTTCTTTCTCTTCTATTCAATTTTTCACAATAAAGCCAAATAAATTCACAATAAATAAAATTTATTTAAATAAAATTTGGCAGAGATATTCGAAAATTTCAATATAAAATCCTTTTCCAATATCGAAGTCTACTATATAAGCCAATCTGTAAACAACTCGTAATTCTGTCCTCGAGTACACTTTATGAAGACTATAATTTGGTTTCATACTCAGGGTTCTTATCGTGCCATAATAGTATGTGTTTTATTTGTAGGTTCATTTCCATAAAATATTATTGAATATTACATTTTTATTTTCTTTCTTAGAATATTTAAGAGTAGTTCTTACCTGCGGTTTCGTCTGTGTTTCAATAGAAAAATAGCTTTAAGTTGTGTATGACATGACTCGCTCTAAGGTCCCGAGGTAACTCTAACATCGGGGTTAAATCGAAATTACACCTAAAACCTTCTCGATAAGTTATATTTTTTTTTCACGCTGTATCCCGCACGTGGGATGGTAGACAGAAGGAACCTGAGAGCCTAGTGCTTAGACACTTCCTTTCCCCATTTTCCAATGAATTCTAGAGACATTGCATTTTGAGGGGCGGAACTCGAGCAAGGAAATGAAAATATTTAACATTTCATTTCCTCGAGTGAGAATCGAATCCACATACCTGCGCCACGACTGGTCTAAAAATTTATTGGAACATATTAACCAACTACACTTAAACTAAATAATAAATATTTAACATATAAACCGTTTAATCTAAATTTAACTGCTATTCGACAATTAAGTATTACGATAGAGGATTACAACTATCAAACTACGGACGTATAAAGCAGGTGATGCAAACGGTGTTATGGTCATCATAAAAGTTATGGTTTGAGCTACGGCATTAATATTTACGCATATGTATGGGACATTACGATATGTTTTATGGGTTTCTCCGTATATTAATGGAGAGAAAGTAGAGATAAGTCACGGTGGTCTATATTTTCTTTATTTTTTCTATACTCTGCATAGCAAGCAGGGTAGACGAAAAGAATGTGGAAACCCTAATGATAAAACACTTCCGTTTCCTACTTTCTACTGAATCCTGGATTACGTGATGATTGGCAGAACTCAACCCTGCGATTTGTCTTGTTATATATATATTTTTTTCAAACAGATCAGCTATTTATTTAATAAATTTCTATTTATAAGTTAGAGTGTAATGTCATTGCATAGTACAACACAACACTTGCATGTCGGTACAAATTAGACACGAATAAACCGACATGGCAACTTATATATATGCGCATAAATTACATTCTAACACAGTGCAGTTAAGATTTGTCCAAATATACTATCCAGTATATTCCTGAAGAATTGAACCCACAACCATCCGGTTGTGGGTTCAATTCTTCAGGAAAATTAACGTAGCACTAGAAGCCCGGCTTTGCCCGCTCAAACTTATTGTTATATTTTCCTAGCACAAGCATGCGACTCTAAACCCGACAAGTTGTGGGTTTGATTCGCACTCGAGGGAATAAAATATTTCATATTTATATTTCCGGGCTCTGGTTTCTTTATTACACGCAATACTTTGGAATGGAATGTGGAATTTATGTACTGTGTGTACAGCGTATCACAGCAAGGTAGCCAGAGAGAACGTCATGCTAAATGTTAAAAACTTATCAAAAATAAAATCAGCTTCACACTGTATCCCACACACAGCAGGGTAGGCAGAGGGAACCTAGTGTTAAGATACTCCATCCCCCACTTTCTGCAATTCTGGAGGCATTGCATGTTGAGTGGCTGAACTCAACGCCGCGCTTTGCCTCTATACAAGAGTGACGAACTACGTCATAATTTGAAATCCCTACACTGGGATTCTCGACAATATTCAAACTTAAGCCCTCACATAGACAGCCCTAATAGTAGGATATATTAATTTAAATACTCTATCAATATATTATTTTAAAATAACTTTAAACTATAACTCGTTAAATATTCCTTCAAACAAATTTCATATTTGTATAATTATGAACTAGTAAAATTTTCCAGTCTACCTACATAATTTCTTGCAGTAGATGTGGCAGTCTCGTCAAGCTGTGATATTCACAAATGGAACTAATCACTTAATACAGGTGAAAGTTTCTATTGAAATATTGGAAGTTTCAAAAGACGGAGAGAGAACTGGTATACTATGGTATCTGGATGGATCTTTCTATTTTTCATTTATTTATATTTTGTTTTATAGATCAAATATTTGTAAATCCGATGGAGATGGGTTCAATCTTCATTTATATCAATATATTTAAATAATTCTTACTCTGGGAAATGAAAAAAAAAAACATTTTCAGAACTCACAAGGTAAATTGCGGCGTTGAGTTCTGCCTCTCAACACGTGATGGCTTCAATTAGCGGAGAGTAGTAACAAAAAAAAATTACAAATATATTTAGAGATATATAATAACTTTCCAACACATAGAGAGTAAAAAAAATTACCAGCGAGGATTAGAACAACGTATTCACATAGTAGGGGCTCACAATATAATATTCTTTCGATAATCTCGAACGTGAAACGGTGTTTGACTTCAATCCACTCTAGAACAACGGAGACGAAGCAATATATTTGAAAGCATATTTAAAGTAAGTGGATAATATTAGCAACTTCTTATGGAAATAAGTCTTTTACAAAACAGTATGTTTCAGTCTAATAGTTAAAAGTAACTGACTATTACAGTTAGAAGTCAAAAAAAAATATCTCGACTTACTAATGTTAAAAAAATTAAATAACATGAAAATTTCGACATAGTATAATATTAACGTATAGCGTAGTAGTTATTAGTATTAAGAAATTAAGTAGTATTAAGTATTAAGAAATTATAATTGACGTCCAAAAGATCTCTTATCGATCATTAATCAGCGATTTCTTCCAGACAAGAAATGTATATGATAGTCAAGAGTGGGTGGTTTATTTACAATAAACAAATATATATATATATATATATATATATATATATATATATATATATAATACGTACTATTGTAATAGAATATCTTAACAGTAGAACTTAACTTGCGTTATTTAACTAAATAAATCGTATTTATATACGTGTATTCAACACAATCATATTTTTCCCGGCGTCCCCCTGCATTGTTAGCATCGTGCGTATACGCCATTAAAACGCGCGGCCGTATGTATCTATGTATGTATGACAATTCAATTTGTGCCCCAATAATATCGGATTACGAATAATGGACAAAGAAATCCGACTTGAGGAAGTATCGACGAAGTTCGTATTGGGGGACTTTATAATAATATATATTTTAAAATATTTTTAGTTTCAATTTTCTGCGTAGTTTCTATATATTGTGAAGCCTACATAGTGTTAACACACTCTGTTTCCATAAAAAAAATTTTTTCCCTCACTTTTCGTTGAATTGTGGAACTAAGCGCCGCGCTTTGCCTGGTTACAATAGCAACTAAAATACAATAATAAACATTTCATTTCCCTTAATGGAAATCAAACCTGTCACGTTTACAGACGCACACTTGTGCCCCTTTGCGACAACTGCTCTCAATATACAATGAGTGTGGGTTCAATCCCTACTTAGTGAATGAATTCTTTTTATTTCTTATATTTTCACCCACTTATATTATTTTATTTGGTATACAAAATAAATAAGTATCCAAATGAGAACACAGTAACGCCAACAAAATGTGAGTATCAAACCGTGAAGGTGGGGCAGTAAATTGCGGCCGATACAGGAGCTCGGTAACCACGGCTTTCTATTATTATATAGTAAAGTATATTTTGAGTTTCTTTACATCTGTTTACAAAAGATTTTCCTTGTAAATATTTGACAGGTTTTCTTTATGTGAGATTTTTATTTCTGGAGGTATTGCGTGATAAGTGGCTTAGCCCAACGCCTCGAGTGGGATCGAACCCACAACCAGTTGCACATTTAAGTAGAACATACACTAAAGAAAATATACACTCTGATTTATTGTCTGTAAAGATATAGCGCGACGATGAGTTCTGCCACTCAACACATTTTCTCGAAAATTGTCCCATACTATAATCGTCCAATATGATATGGATATGATACGGAATGTGGAGCGGAAAACAAAACTGCGTTTATCTCTGATAATTGAATCGAACCCACTACCGTCGCGCTTTAAATTAGCTGCTTTGCTACAGGTGACTTCACCTAAATAAACAATGTACAACATATATAATATACAAAAACATTTATTAGGGTTGGTTTACAATAATGACTTACAAATCGTTAAATTTAATACATTTCCACCGGAACCGTAATCTTCTATATAAGCCAGTACCTCCACAGTAATCATGAAAGAGAGTTGTAAATCCAAGCATCCGACATGCCTTATAGCCATATATTCGCCATTAAGGAATCATTGGCAATTAAGCAGATTGGTAGCTGGTGGCATTAAACCACGTTTAAATAGTGAATCGGACAGTTTATGGGTTTGCCTTCGTGCCTTTATGTCCAGTATTTAAAATTATATTACTATCACACATCTAGATGTAGATGTCGTCGTGGTGTAGTGAAATAGAAATAGTGTGTAAGCGCGTGGTTGTGGATGCGATTCTCACTTCGGGGGAGTTTTTTTTTATATCTTAGCTCTGGTAATAAGAACACTGAGTTAAGTAACGCCACTCCACAATTTTACTTATCTTTTTCTGTACTGCTCAAACGATCCTGCTGGATGCGGGAAATAATGTGAACCTAAACAAATCAGGTTCACTCCTCAATCAGGCATAGTAAAATTTACAACCCAAATATTAGTTTTAAAAAAATGGAAATTAAATAATTAATTATTTATTTACATTTATATTTCTATGTCTTTGTTCTGGTGTCGAGGCAAAGCGTGGCGTTGAATTCTGCCACTTAACTTCCATAATTCGGCAGAAAATGGAGAACAGAGTGTCATAACACGAGGTTCCCTATCGAATCCTGCTGTGTGCGGGATACAGCGTGAAGCTGATTTGATTGGTTATCGCTGTATGTTCTATATATATATCCTAAAGTATGAAAATAAATAAAAAATATATACAAACTTAACATATTTCTCATAACTATATAAATGAACAAGTCCCAATAAGGTTCCCACAAAACCCACCACGAACAGCACCACATGAATCATGATTCATACACGCGCAATCACGGCGCACACGTCCCTGCACTTTGACAAATGTGTAGCGGTTAGAGCGATTCATCTTGCCGGGTTTAAAGTATCGTTATTGGTACATATATAGCGTACCTAGTACAGATTTATGAATGTATTGGAATTTTATTTTTCAATGGCAGAAGGAAGAATGAAGTGCCTTCATTCTGATTTATGTAAGTGTCAAGACTCTCCGTTCTTTCTTTTCGCTCAATCTATGTACGGAGTCATACACTCCATTCATCTCAATTTACTTTGATGAGTGTCTGACAGACAATAGACAGACAAAAATATTGAAAATTCAAAAGTCGATATTTGACATAGGTAGGTTAAAGAGTGTAGCTTATTTAGTTACGCTTAGTATATTTTTTGGTTCAATATAATTGTTGCCAATTTTATTTTGTTTTATTTTTAAAGTTTTTATTTATTATTACTTTTAGCTTCTCTGGGATCTGGAAACCTATTGTTTAAAGATTCAGTCCCCCAGTCAGACACTTCCATTCATAAATACTTAAACTAAATTTTCGATTTCTACTTAAGGGAATGCTATGCCTTAAAATTGCGTTTTAAGTGGAAACTCATCGCCATGCTTTGTCTTGTTACAAGATCGACTAATAAAAAAATAATGAATTCCCCCGAGCGGTAACGAACCCACAACTCTTCCGTTTACAACTATACTCTGTTCTACTACGCCACAATGTTCTCTTATATAAAATTGGAAAAAATCTTCACATTAATTAACGAAAATTCAAAATTGCATTCAAAATGAGTTTTTTCTGCAACAAAACATAGACACGTCAACACCGGCATTAGCAGTAGCCTAATATAGACAAGAGAGCAATTCTGTAGATTCGTCGAATCGAGGCAATCCAATCCATTTGCGTCGAGAAGTAGAGTTTGCCGGGTTAATTGTTCCATTACAAACGTATATTTTCATCCGACGTATCTCCTAAACTACCAATATAAGCTTTATTTCTGCTAAACTTAAGAGTTGGGAAGTATTTTGAAAGCTTTTTCGACAATATGGGCGTGAAGTGTTAGCAAAATACGTGTATTATCCATTCTGTGATTGAATTGCTTGCGAAGGGTTTAGACAGTCAGTCGCATCTCTTTTGTTTTGTATGAAAACAAAGACGTACATACAAATTGAGTTGTGACGCCCGTCATCATATAACACCTAGATTGGATGATGAACATGGGTATCTTGACACTCGAGGAAATTAAATATTTAATATTTTCATTTCCTCGCTTTGGTAACAAGGCAAATCGCGGTACTCAGTTCCGCCACAGAAAGTGAGGTATGAAATTAATTATCTTCATGGAGACGGAGTATTTAAACACTAGGTTCTCAGATTTGTAAAAAAAAAACTACAAATGATTTTGTCATCAATACGTAGCTTTTTATCTCTATTTAATTAAATGTTAATTCAACAACATTGCAAATACAAAACATATATACGATAATAGCTAAAACGAAAATAATAAATAGTTTATTTTCATTTCAACTTGTATTATCCCTCACATCCTCGGGTTACCTTATTACCGACCAAATAACATATAATAAGAGAAACACACGAAACGTGATATTTTTTTAAAGAAAAAAGAGAAAAATGGACAAGAAGACCTTTAAAACGAAATGGGGGAGCAATTTAATTTTGTGAGGACATTTGAAATCCTGGACGTGGACAGCTTTGATGTAATACAAACCCTCTGTTTTACAATAAATTGATATCAATTTATATCTGATATGTATATATACCATATGGTTCTGGACATTTGATAAGTGATTGTTAGTTTTATGGCTTTTTGGGGGTTCTTAGTTTGTGATTAAGGGACGAACGAATCCTTAGAATGTTGTTTATATTTTGCGTTCATTTAAGATGTTTATTCTGTGTTTGATTGTGAAAGCGATAGTTGTGGGTTCAATTCCTACCGAGTAGAATGAATTATTTTTATTAAGTTACTCTGCGACAAAGCGCTGCGTTGAGTTATTATTTGCTAAATACAATTTAACAAATAATATTTCTAAATCTGGTTAAAGAAAGAATTGAAACAAGGAGTGTCTCAAGAGTGAATAGATTCCTTTTAACTACGCTGCTATGCGGGAGAAAACAGTCCGCTTTGTATTGTGGCCAGCGCGGTGAACTGAAAATATTCTTTATCCGATTTGAAATGAAATAAACACCATCAGGTTCTCAATCAGACGAATGTATCTATGTAAAGTAGGCAGAGGGAACCTGAGGTAGCAGGACACTCCATTAACACTCGTTCAGTTTTAATCGAATTAATGAAAATATTATCCACGAGAGGGAATCGAACCCACAACTTATTTCAAAGATAATCGCTACTAATATATAAAAAGATAAGTAATAAATTGTTTTGTATATCTTATATCTATCTATCTTTTAGGAATGTATACAGAGCAAAAAGTTGATGAAATTCAAAAATAATTTGTCGGATCAAACGCAAATTCCCTTTGACCAGGTCACGCGTCGACGCCTCGCTTTGTAATAATTTTAATTTTAATTCCGTTCCAAACGAGACTATGTAATTAGGGCCATATTTTATGCCTTTTGATCAAATTCTTAATCTTGTATTAGTAGATATGAAACAAAAAGTTACTTGTTAAAACGATTAATATTTTCTATATATTTTTATTATTTTTTCACATTTTATCCTGCATGGCAGTGTAGACTGTTATCTCACAGTGGCAAAACAAGACTTCTTTGTTTATTTTGAGCTCTGAAACTCCACGTGCAATATATTACATTGGAAATAATTAAGGTTCTGCCACTCAACACGTAATGCCTCCTAAATTTTTCAGAAAGTACGGAACGGAATTTCTTCACACTAGGTTCCCTCTGCCAACCCTGCTGTGTGCGGGATACAGCGTGAAGGTGAAAAAAATACATATATAAATATTTCGCTAAAATAACTTCCAGGATGGAGTTTATCAAAGCCACGCTAAAACGCGCTCCAGCCGTACGAGTATACAGTTAGTGTTGGAGTAAAATTAATTAAACTTTTAATTATCCAACTGGCATATCTCATTTAATGCTCACTTAATGGTGAAACAAGGAACCGCCTCGTTAACATTAGCGTTTGTATCTATCGTTATATAGACGAAGGAAAGGAAAAAGGGTATAACTTATGTTTTAAATATTATTAATGTTCTCATTTTCCGATGAATTGTAGATTTTTGTAATATGTTGATTGGCGGGACTCAATGCCGCACTTTGCCCCGACACCCGACACAAATTAACGAACCTGTTATGTTTACAGACTTGCCTTTTTACCACGACTGGCATTAAGGGAATGAAATAACTCATTTTCTCAAATAGAAATCGAACCTTGCATTCAATCAGTGTGTCAGTGAACAGTGCTAAGACAGTCTTACAACAATATAAATGCTTACATTAAAATATAGTTATACCACTTTTATAGAGGCTTCTTAAATTTATTTGTACTCACTCGTATATTAAAATAATTAAAATTGTTAACACCATATTAAAACGTGATGCCATTAAAAATGAATGCTTCACAGGATACGTGTTACTCTTTGATGAGACATGCACAAAGCACTGTAAATGTACAAATGTTATTTTTCCTAACATCATAAATTATTTTATGAATATTATACGAGTATATAACACTCTACCATTCATGGGTGACAAAGAATGCAGACGAAATAACGAGGCGGACCTCTGAAATTTTCCATATACACTGGTTTGAGAGCTACCCGTACAGAACTCATCAGCTTTGGCCCCGGCAAATGCTGCACTTGGATGTTGAGACCCAATATGCTGTATCAGCATATTGGGTCTCAACATATCGTGTGACTGCCAGTATCTGGCAACTGTAAACTGTAAACTGTTTGATCTGTTTCATACCGCTGTATTTTTTTATCACATACGTCGTAGGTTCTATTATCATCCTCACTATCTGGATATATGACATTCGCAAATGTGGAATGCCCTACTCGCGGCATTGTTTCTAGGTCGATACAACTTGGATACCTTTAAAATGTATGTTTATCTCCTCCACCTTAAAGGCTGGCAATGCACATGCAGGTCCCCTGGTGTTACACGAGTTCGTGGGTGGCGGTGATCATTTACCATCAGGAGACCAGTACACTCATTTGCCTCGTCTTTTTCATGAAAAAGTCAGTGAATTAAAAGAATCTTTGTATAAAAACGCAAGCCACGTTCTAAATAACAAAGCTCAATTTTCATAAAAAACTTCACCAAAAGAGCTTTTAAGAGTAAGACATGAAAACATCTAATGTACGTTACATTAGATACTTCCTTGAGTGCGACGTGGAAGGTGTAATTATGCTAAGTGCACAAAAACATTGATTAATGGTCCTGCTATCAGTCTAGACTGCAGTGGCCTCGTGATGCAGCCAATTGTTGTTTACAATGTGCATATCATTTATGGTTGGATTTTGATATATTTGCTGAACTATTAGAATTTTTTTTTGCAGATGAAACCTTGTGTTAAGTTATTTTACCGTATTAATTTTTTCTAACAGTAACTAAATGCACGCGGCTTTGAATTATATCCTGCGATTAATTATATCCTATATAATTGATTGAAAATTATACCACTCAACATGGAATGTTTAGAGAATTCAACAGAAAGAATAAAAAGGAAATAGCTAAATGGAAACGGAGTGACAGTAGGATCGAAAATTTTCTCTGCTCACCAGACCTATATACCAAATATATGGGATACAGTGCGAAGCTAAAAAGAACTTATGGAAAATACGCTGAAAGAATATTCAATTAAAATTTAAATACAGTAATTCATTAGTGAAACATTAATGTGAATATTCCTTTCAAATACGTGTTCAGTAGAAAAACTAAATCCGTATAATATCTTACCAGAGTGGATGAGGAGAGATAATTCTTGTCCTCCAGTGGCACAGCCATCGTATTTACACCAAAAATGGCCTCAAAAGCATATTTTATATATTTTATTATTGCTTGTTTAATATATTTTCTTAAAGAAAAGACAAAAAACAGAGACAAAATAAAAGCAATGCTGGCACGGTTTAATAAAAATGAGCCAATTCTGTTTATTTCAGACGAACAATATTGAAGTTTCTCGCCAAGACCTGAATATAGCGCTTCTGTTTTCGTACTCTAAAATATATTGAAAATTATGCTTCCTTTAAATGAGCTTTTGAAATATTTTCAATAGTTTTAAAAGAAAATAATATTACGTCGATATTGAGACAGTCGTGGCGCAGCGGCACAAGTGTGTGACTGTAACGTAACTGTCGTGTGTACGATTCCCACTCGGAAAACTCATCAAAAATTTGGTGGAAAGTAGGAAACGGATTGTCTTAACACTAGGTTCCCTCTGCCTGTGGTGAAAAAAAACAGTAAAAATATTGTCATTGAGCTGTACCTCCTCTGGTGTTACACGGGGTTGTGGGCGGCGGTGATCAATTACCATCAGGTAACCCGGACGCTCGTTTGCCTTGTCCTCTCCCATAAAAAAAAATCTGTGGCCCAATAGCAGCTTATGATTATAACATATTGTTTATAATTTCTTCAAAAGCTACTAAGTATACTTAGAAGAAGACTATAGACTACAGACTCAATAAAATTTATACTGTAAGTACATAACTGTATGCTATTAGTATTTCCATTTATATTATATACACACGTATGTGTGTATATATATAACTATAGTATACTATATTTAATAATTAATATCCAACAAACCGTCCCACAATGCTGACGCGCACATAATTAATTTATTATAATCAAATTGTCGTAATATAATTAAGAGCTTACATACATATAAGTTATATACTTGCTAACTTATATACAATGTAAACACCGCAATGACTACACTAATAGATTCTAACTCAGATTTGCATCATTAAGTGTATCAATTAACGGCGATACAACGTTTAAATTTATATAAGTTATTATTGATTGATGCTTATGATGGGCATAGTGGTTGTGGGTTAAAAAATTATTGAATGAACCACACAATTTTTTGTAGCATCAAATACAGGATAGGTCCACTGTACTTGCCCGGGCTGTCTCGGTCATATTCGATGTGACAATATAAGTTAATATAATGAATAGATTAATGTGTAAATAAATTAAAGATCTTTTTTAGTGTTTTTTTTCTTTAGGAAGTAATTAATTACTTGTAAATCTGTATACATACATATATATATAACAAAAATATGTTATATATATAACAGAAAACAAAGAAAATCTAAAATTATCCTAAAACAATGAATTGTTTAATTAAACTTATCTAGAATATACAAGAATTGTCCAGGACTATAATAAAATGTAACAAGTTATTAAGACGTATATAAATTTGTGTCACGTAACGGTTGATACTCGGAAATACTTGGAAAGGAAAACTAACAACTTACATAGTTTTATTAAGCTTTTTGCTAAAGCTCACAGAAATTTAATGTATAAATTAAATATTGTAAATGGATGCCTTTTTATCTTGTACAGAGTGAACAAAGAGTATAATAATTTTACTTATTCGTGTGACTTGAAAATCTAATTAAATTCAATGTTAATTTGCTTTAAACAGAATTTTTATACGAGTATGCGCGTTTTGGTATAAAATACAAAAAAATATAGAAAAAAAAAACAAGTGTCAATTATTGGAAGGAAAAAAAAAACTCAATTCAAAATCAGGAAAACAGAATTTTATAAGTACATAAGAACAAATAATAATACAAATTTATATGTTAATTTTATACAAAACTAGTATAAGTGCTCTTACGCAAGGTTTAGAGACAAAAAAATGCGTATAGTTATTTTAGATCCAATTCAAAATAATTCATTTAAAGCCAGTGCAGCAATTCCACACTTATCGGGCTAGATCCTTGATGAGTCGTCGGTGCATGAGTCAGACATGCACTTGACCGATTTTTTAAAAAAGTATTTTAAATACAAACTCTTCCTTGTCTGGGAATCGAACTTACGACTATGTCATACACAGGCAATAGTCAAACCTTTATTGCCATTTTATTATCTTGAAGTACTTATTACTTTTTGAGTTTAATGATTTTATTCAAAAAATTCTCACTTTTCGAGGGGATGATTCATCAAAGAAATCTGTTGTTATAAACAGTTACTAAGGGGTTCAATCTTTAACCCTTTGCTATAAAAAAGGCCTCGAAGGCATTTTTATAAACTCTTAAACGTATTGTTTTCTTCTTTAAAGGGACGATGAAAAATGGTGATATTCGTTTGATGTTGAGTTGTAATTTCGTAAGGTTCTTAAAAATTCTATGTAAAATATATGTATTAAATGACATAAATATTTTATGGTTAGTTTATATATAATGTTTTGTCTCTCTCTAACTTTTTATGTCTAACTCTTTAAATACGCGGAGCGAGCAGAGGTCCAAACAGTCTATGCAAATAATAATAATAATAATAATGTTCTGTTTGTTTGAACTATGTGCATTGTATCAGCAAGGTAAGCTAAACTCGTCCATCATAGAATCAATAACACTTAATTGACAGCTAAAGTGGCGACTGCACCGAGACATGCCGACTCATCTTAGATATAGGTGCATGTATACAGCGTGTTCGGTTTTATTGTATTATATAAAGATTATTTTTATTTGTGTATGGATGCGAGCTGGGTAAATCTGACTGTACTTGAGGTAGTTTTGGGTTCAATCATCTCAATATATTTTTCAAATGCATATTTTGCTGCGCAATATTGAAAATTTCTGCATTGACAGAAAGTTTCATTTCATATTTAGCACTCTTACAAATTTATGATTACAACAATGTAATACTGTATTACAAACATCCTGTATATAATAAATGGCTAGCTTCTCTGGCTGTCATCACCATCACGTCGTTAATCACTAGACTCTAGGCGTCGGATATAACCTAACCTGAGACCTAAGTAACGGGATACGGTTGAGATTGAATGAGCTTTTGATTAATGGCTCCTGATGGTAGTGGAAATATAAATTTCAGTTATATTTTTATAGTGGCCAAAACTGAAATGATTTGTTACAACATAATATCTTTTTTTAAAATTAAAAGTAATTACGATTCAATAATAACTTACGTAATTATCAATCATCCATTATCAAGAAAAAACACAATTAAGGCATGTAACCCCTTCTACGAAGTAGAAAAACTGTATATCCTTTTTTCTGAAGGCCTCAGGACGGGATATACATATAACCCGACAAAAGTTTGAGAGTAGACATGCCGATAACGACTTATATAAAAATAAAATAGTAACATATTCTTTTGAACTTTCTCATTTTGAGGACATTCATGGAGCAGAAGCACAAACATGTGATTACGTCGAAAGTACCAAAGTAAGATAAATAAAATAATCAAAAGAATAAATGCTATGTCATGTGTCACACACTATTCTTAGTTATTTCTATTTGACCGTGTCAAATATCAACCAATATTGAATCTGAGACATGTTTGATCTATTTTTCCCATATATGTGGTCGAATTTATAAAATTGAATTTGAATGGATTTACAGATATCGCTTAAAATGCCAATGACGCGCCTATATAGCAGCATTATTTATTTATTTTTTCTATCGAAAAAAGTGTATTTTTGGTTTTTAAACTATTAATTTTTATAATTCTAAATTGGCACTATCTAGAAATTAGAAAAAGAAAATATACTTCTCTGCTATATAGTTTTAAAGCTACAAACAAATCCCACTAGAGCTGCACGACCGTAACAGTTACCTCAATGTCACCCCGGCGCTCACTAACTGCTGGGTTGAGGACATAAAGTTTAAGAAAAAGTTGGTTTTGTTAGTTTTGTAAAGAAAAACAAATTAAATAATATATTTCTAGTACGGTATGTACTATCGTCCGTAATTTATTTAGGTTTAACACTGTATTCTACATACCTACCTAGGTGTGTAGGGTACGCAGAGGGAACTTAGTGTTGAGAGTTACATACTTCATTCCCCAAATTTAACCCTTGCCTGTGGCGGTCGAGCAAGAGTACCGTGAGGTTTAACTGGGTAATGTGGACCTGCCGCCGGCCCATGAGTTCCAAATAACTCGCTTCCTTACCCGAGCGGCGTACCCGTATCAGGGTTTCCTCATAATAAAAAACTCTCTCTTCATAGAGAAGAGAGCTTTTTATAGTTCCTACCCTGCTTAAAACCTTTGCATATCAGGCAGGCAAAGTATTTGAAAATAACATAAGAATAAGAAATTCATATTTTCCTCACAGCAAGATTGTTTCACACATCATTCGTTCGCGTCTCTTGTTTCTGCGGGCCATTTGTCAAAAACTCGGATGTCAGTCCTCTGCGTGATTTATTGTCAGTCGAGCAATTGGTGTAATGGATAAATATTGTATTATATTTTTGATAGTCAGTAGGGTGACTATGATTTTTATATATTAATATGGTGTATGAAAAAGAAAAAAAGCAAAATTCACTTTTTTTCCGCATAGCAGAGGAGGTGAAATCTGTTATCTGTTTCTAAGTGTTTTTATTACTTATGTTCTTTATAAAAATGTTAAAAATATATTTTAAAATGTGATATATATATAGAAATAGCAGTTTTACAAATTTATAATGTTGTTTCTGTGGCCTTAAAAAACAAATCATTTTATTAAGCTAACATTTGTTCACAAATAGTCTTTTATAGACATTAATAATTCCCATCTGCGCAACCTTCATGCATTAATTTTAGAGTATTCAAATAATTTCTTACAGAAATCTTATTAAAAAATATATATTACTTTCATGGGTTCTCAAAAATGGGTAGAGGTCTCTATTGCATATTATTCTAAAAAAAATATGGTCTCCCCATGACACAGATCTCTAAACAAAATTTGGTTCCAACGAGATCGCAGCGCTGTCATTAATCACAATATGTAATGATGCCATGTAAATTCCTACAATGAGAAACTTTTTCATTTCTGTGAGTATACTCGATAACTGAAGCGTTGACTATTTGTCATTCGGATTTATAATCTGTCTGTCTCTGCTGGATCATTCATTCACTCGAGTTCTGGAAAAAAATGATAACAAATATATGTATATTATTATATAACAAGTATGCTATTTACTTTACTTCTTACCTTTCTTCTTTTCTTCTCTTTTACCCTTCTTTATGTGATTCATTTTTCGCTTTAACTTCGACGGTCAGGATGTACTTCTATCTCTTTTGCTACTTCTATCAATGTCTTCAAACAGGGCCTTCGGCGAATCTAGATAACCTTCTTCGAGTACCATTAAATCACCTTCTTTGAGCACTGTCAACACAATTTTTTATCAAATTTAAGCTTAAGTTTCCATTTCAAATATAATTTTTAATAAATATATTCTCATCTTTAAATTAGACCCGTTAAGTTAAGCGTGAAGCTAAAAAACTACTTTTTTATTATACTACGTTTACTCTTATATGGAACTTAAACTATAAAAATTTTCTCCAGCTCTCACCATTCTCATTTATAAGAAAATTAGTTCAAAAGAAATACGACAGTAGTAAATATGTCCTTAACAGAATACTTGAATGACCCACACTCAGTAAACTTAACGTTTTTCAGCAACAAGGGGTTGAACAGACCTTTTATGTTCAACCAAGCTATGTTTTTTATGTCAACGATTAGGAAAAATAGAAAACCATTTTATTTTGATATATTTACACACTATTTATATTGAATAAATATTATAATAGTTATATATCGTATAACTGTAATACGATAAGATCCGTCTTAACGCAGCAACACAACTGTAAATGCGTCTAACTGTAGACATGATGGCCGTGGGTCAATTCAATTCAATTCAATTCCCACTAAGGGTAAAGAATCATTTTTATTTCCTCGATTTGATGACGAGATTTGATTGGCGGATATCAACGCCACGCTCGATTTGATTCGACGTTTTAATTGGAGAATCACATCTGATTCGCCCAAGCGTGTGAGGAGCTATAAAACATTTTCAAGATTTTCTATGAAAAAAATATAGCAAGACATGATTCTAAGAGAGATTCTGCGCATTAATCATACAGCGACAAGCGCTAAGGCATGGAAGGTAATTAATATGTTCACGTCGTCTACGGTTTTCACAAGTTCGTTTCTCATTAAGACGCCATTAAGCATCAGGAACATATTTCATAGCACCTCGCTCTTTTCATCATCTTCGAAAGGAACGCTCCGTGAAATATAAAAGAAACAATAACAGGCTAAAATAATAACTGTATGGAAAGATTCATAAAATTTAGTTACAATTTAAGAAAATAATCTCTCTAAAGTCTTATTTTTTATCTACATCTACTGTAATTCAGAAGTTAATCTTGATAAATAGTTATATCATAGATTTGTATTGCGTTTGTATATTTCTTTGTAATATATTTGCTTTGTAAGGGAACTGCAGGAATATGAACGTAGGTACAAGCTGATGTAGAAATGGTCACCAGATCTGAGATCTACCGCAATCATCATCAAACAAGTTATATACTATTATTTTAACTACATTAATCATTTGGTCAATAGTCATTAACAAAATTTATAATAATAGTGAATTAGTTTCCACAGAAATTATTTTTATTATATTATCTTATTTCAATAACTATATACTAAAGTTTTAGTATCACCCGCATTATACACCCAGTTAAGGTAAATTACTTAGGTAAAATTTCCACAACAATACCCTTTAAATCTCGTACAATTTCACACAAATGCCGGAGGATAATGAGTTCAAACCTGCGGGCGCCATTTGCGTGCCAACCCTTAATCTGCCTTGCGTTTTACGAGATCTCAAGCAATATCTGTCAATGTCCTTGTCAATAAATTGTAGGCGTTTATAGCAAATGACGTCGTTTGACGGTTTGAAGCGAGGCTGGTAATCCTCGGTCTGCGGGACCCCATCTGCGCTGTAAGGGTTAAGTCGCGACAAATAGACCATTTGCAAATAATAAGACGCAATGAAAGAATAAATTATTAGTGTGGGGTTCTGTGTATATTGTATTGTATTGATTGGTTTTGTATCGTACAATATTGTTTTCAAGTTAAAATATTTTTTTAAGCTTCACGCTGTATCCCGCACATAACAGGCTGAGGGAACAGTAGGTTTCCAACCTACTTTTCTGATACTCCGTCACTACTTAAACAATTCTATCACACTTCTTGCCAATTTCTGGACGCTTCGCGTGTTGAGTGATGGAATTCAATGCCGCGGGTTGCTTTTGCCGTTACCAGAGCGAGTAAATGAAAATATTAAATATTTTACATCCTAAAGTGAGTATAGAACCCATACTACCTGTCCTGTTTACAGTCGCGCGCTTATGCCCCTGCGCCACGATTCCCCTTTTTGTCGATGTCCGCATAATCCAAATACATTGAATAGGATGTACGATAGAAAAACGTGTATCCCGTTCTCTTTTATTGAAAAATATGTCTTTCAGTACACCAATTTAACTTAATTTTTATTTCGGGTTGTTCGAATTAAAATAAGCGTCTATAAACGTTTATTCTGTAATTATTAATAGAAAAAAAATAACTATATTATTTTTAACCTAAAATATATAATAAGAAAAATATAAGAAAAACAACATAAAATAATAAAGTTACATAATAGTTAAAAACATGAATTTTCCAAACAATTTCTTCTGTGAAATACAAGAAAATTATGCAAGGAAATCTCGTTATTATTCCAATAGATCATTGTTTCTGGACGCCCCACGGAGATGATATCTTAAGGCGAGAATCTTAGAAAGCCAATTAATAATTATTATACCTTCTTCCGGCGACTTCCGGCGATGGCGGCACTTCCGGGGGGGCAACGGCGACATGTATCCTGTACATTAATCACGACTGACAAAATTTGACAGTAGTTTCGTATTTAAAATAAGGTTATTTTTTTAAATTCCATTTTGAAATGTCAACGTGCCTCAGTTGGAAATCTGGACAAAAATATTTATTATTACTGATGTAGTGGAACACAACATTAAAATAAAAAAAATACAGAAATGAGGAGACGAAACCAACTCTAACTGCACCATTATCAATATGGTCGACAACCACACACGACCAACCCGAATATTGACACGAAGAAGAACAAGATATTCAAAGGCAGGAGATAGACCTTTGGAAGGAGGAGGAGAAGGACCTTTGGAAGGGCTCTTCTAGTCCTTCAAATATCGTAACATCTAATTGACATTGACGAGGACACAAAAACCATAAATTAATTGAGAAAAACAAACACGCAAAAATTAAGGTCTATGGCGCTCAAAAACTCATAATATATAAAAAAATCTAGGGAAAAGTCTCAGAAATCTCCTAACGTCAGGTCATAGATAAACCGGGAATTTTTACTTTCAATTAAAAACCATTTCCATTTCATTATTTATGTTATATAGAAAACACCCACCATTCGGTCCCGTATCTAACATGTCGTAACACATCATTAATCTCAGATGTATGTGACATTTAATTACCTAAAACACCATATATTTGCTATTCTTCCGGCCCTTGCCCTATGGGATATGTCTTCCTTGGAAAATCCATGGAAAAATTGGTGGCGAATATAAACTGTATTCAATTGTAATAAAGTTGACGCAAAATATATGAAAATGGATATTTAATAGTAATTAATATTGTTTTTCTTATTGCTTCACGCCTTGAATTTTATTGTTCTATCTATCTGTATACTGTTATTTTTCGACAAGTGAGCAAAAAAATTACATTTGAAGTTGGATAATTTGTTTTTATTGAGAATTCTTGTTAAATACATACAAATTAAGTAAAGGTAAGACCTTCACGTTATTTCCTATATAGTAAGATATATTATGCAGAGACAACCTACTGTAAAGAATCTCAAAGAAATGAAATATTTTAAATGTTCATTTCCTCGTTAGAGACAAAGGGCGGCGTTGAATTCCACCATTCATCACGCAATGCCTCCAGAAATCAGCGGAAAATGGGAAACGGAAATATCTTTATGAGATCGGTTTGTTTTTACATTAGGTACTCAGGTTCCCTCTGTCTACCTTGCTGTTGGAGAGGAAAGTGGGAATCGAACCCACAACTGCAATCGCGCTTAATGTCTGTGTCATTGCGCCACAACAGGATCATGACGATATTTCATTCATCGAATATTATTTCTAATATGTAAATTCGTATGTTATGCTATTCTTGAATACCGTTGACAAATATTAGGACATTTCACAGTCTGGCGATCGTTACGACGATAAAAACACAAAATTTAGTATATTGCTAAATAGTCTTATGTTGAACGCATATTGTTGACTTTATTATATTTCTATTTTTACAGATATTTTATGGTAATTGATATTTTAGAATAGTTAATAAAAGATAGAAGTTGATGTAGCGTCAATTATATATCACCTTCACGCTGTACATCCCGTACAGCATGGTAGGCAGAGGGAACCTATTGCGAAAACACTTCGTTCTCTATTTTCTGAGATTTCTTACTAAGTCCTAAATTATTTAACTTATTTTATAAATGAGAGTAAAAAAGAAAGTATTATGTCAATACATACTAGGTTCTACTAGTTTCTTAGCCTTAGCTAAAAAAATGAACCAACTGTACGGAGTCGTATTCGAGAGTTTTTTTTTTACGTATATCTTTATGTTTTATTTAGTAGCAAGTAGTAAATTCTATTTGGACAAAACCATCCCTAGTGGCACAGATACAAAAATTTTACAAGTTTATCTATGCTTCAACAACACCAAGATAATATAGAATATAAATATAAACCTTATACCATTGTAATTGAGCTTACAATTTGGCAAATATAATTCAGCGATGGCAAAATAAAGTTGGTATTAGCATTCTTTTGGAGGGAAACCGGCGATTCGTCAAAGTCGAGTATATTTATCGTTTTAGTTGAATTTTATCGAACTAATAGCTTCGGAGATAAATTTACGATCGCAAACGGAAAGGAATTACACGTGGAAAGGGTTTGTTGGCTTCCGATACAATAATATTTAGTGGTAGTGCTGGTTTTAGTATGTGTTTAGTATATTACTACCCTGCTGTGTGCGGGATACAGCGTGAAGCTGATTTATCTTTAAGGCCGTCATAGCATTGTGGGACAGCGATTTCATTATGATATTGATTCCGATATGGAAAAAACATTGGAAAAAACATTGAAAAAATATTATTTCGATCAAGGGCGGTGTACTCTCAACATGCAATGTTACGAAAAATTTACAGAACGTGGGTAACGGAGTGTATTATCACTAGGATTTTTTTACTAGCCTTCAACACGCGGTATATATATAACGTAAATATAGAAACACGTGCAAATGGACATATGATAGTCTCATACGTAATAAAAAAAGGAAAAGAGAAAAATATGGTTTAACGAGTAATCCAATACTTTCTATTGAAGACAAAAATAGTCGATTGTACTGCTTTGTTAAGCGAAAGAAATCTTAATTAAAATCTGTAATGAGCAAAGTAATATGATTTTATAAATATTATTTTCGCGAAGCCAACAAAGTGCAATTGGTCAGTGTCGGGCTGTAGAAGACAATGGTTGTGGGTTGTATTCCCATTTTGGAATAAATATACACTATATATATAAAATAATTTATTAAAATTATTTTACTTATTCTATTTTAGAGACAAGCATGACATTGAGCTACGCTACTCAATACACAATAAGAAATTATCCTCTTTAAGCAATTATTTTTTTTTATCAATTATTATTATACATACTATATAAATATTCTTATATTAATCTACAATCTACATACCATCGATACCTGTCCCTCTGTACCAAAATATATCCTTAGATAGACTGAATTCAAAATATTTTTCAAATGATTTGATAATAATAGGAATAAAAAATATAAATCACCGTTCCTCTAAGCCTTTGTTCAGTCGACCACATCGGTGGACCTAAACAAACTGCCTCAGGCCAACACCGTCAGATACGTGTACAAATAAAAACAAAAATATCATAATTTCGCCTTTGGTTGAACGAAGCATCAATTTAACGTATCAATTGGTATATTTTCGAATGACTGAATCTTCGTTGTGCCTCTTTTACAATATTAATATATATAATGATGAAAGGATAGAAAAGTTAATTCTGTTATTAAAATATGTAAAAAATATTAACTGGGTTGGTTTAATTTTTTGTAATGGAGCTTAAGAAAAGTTCGTATATTGTCAGTAGCCGTCATGGCGTAAACGTGAGTCTCTCGGGAGGATGAAATATTTAATATTTTAATATCCTCGCTCCGGTAGCGAGGCAAATCGCGGCGTTGAGTTCCGCGTGCGTCAACAGTCGCACGTTTGTACCCCTGCGGCACCACAGATTCTAAAATATGATTATTCTACAACGTGTTAGTCACAAATGTTAATAAATTTTCAGTAAAATTTTCTACATAATTAGTCAAACGTGTGTAAAACAAACGTGTCACAAGTAATATTAAATTTTGTGAAAGTTTCTTGGAAGTCTTTGAATATTAGCGTAAGTTTAGTTCGTCGTATGAAAAGCGATTCCTGCATATTCGTATCCTGAAGTAAGATTGACTTGGTAAATATTGGATACGGCATTTAAATGTCACGCTTTTTTCGTTTCTAGAGCGAGGAAAATGAAACTATTAAATACTTAATTTCCTCTAATGGGAATCGAACCTCTGGCATTTACAACCTCACATTTGTGACACTACGTCACGACTGGCCTGGTGTATTCAGATTTATGTATAAAACAAAAAATATAGCTTCAAGTTTTCTTCTAATATATATAATGGCAAACAATGCAGAGGACATCTTGTGTTAACACACTGTCTTCCACACATTATTTCTCTTTTCTGAAAAAGAATAAACCAGTATTTCAAGAAAAAATTAAGCTCGTTGCCATGTTCTCTAATCACGCAGACATCATTAAGCCTAATTTTCTCAGAGTGAGCTACCCACCTACAGTTAAGAAAAACAATAAACATTTTATTTTTATGAACTAAACCTTGGAATTACAAAACACTTGACAGTATCTAGACTAGACTTATTTGCAAAACTTCTACAATCTAGGTTTAGTGGTTAGTTCTGTGGGAATGTCTCTATTTTTTCTGTCATGTCATAATTTTTAACTCAAAAACTAAACAAAAAGGAGATTTAGTATCAACAATCAACAATATTATATTCATATCCACTTTTTCTTCTTTTCTCACTTCCATTACTCAAGTCTGAACTCCAAAATCGAAGTAGCATTTCCATGTACCTGCATATACACGTTGAGTGCTCAAATATGCAAGTGCATGATTTATATTCTATCATAACTGACATGTCTGCTCGTTTGTGAGCTGGCTTATTTAGTGTTTTAAATTTATATTTCTAAATTTTAATACAAAAGAAAAACTCTTCATTATTCGAAGATTTAGATATTCATAAGCTACTTGATGCAGATTTACGAGTTATAATAAAGATTTTAATGAATAAATTATGTATTTAAAAAAATAATTAATAACAATGTATTAATTAGGTAGATTGTTTGTTTGTCACGTTACTATGACTAGATGGACTAAATAAAGACATTCAGGACAGCGAATTCGTGGAGCGGGGGCACAAGGTTGTGACTTTTTACAATTTCTGAGTCAGAAATTGGTTTTTTTTTTAAATTTCCTTTCTCCAAAATATGGCGTTGAGATCCACCACTCAACCAAATGTTTCCAGAAATCGCCGGAAAGTGGAAAACGAATTTATATTAATGACCGCGGAGTGTATTAACACTAGGACCTCAAACTGCCTATACGGGATACAGCGTGAAGCTAAAAATAAACTCAAATAATAGATATTTTTGTCTATGCCATCCACGGATGACAGTACGATTCTTATATATCCACATACCAAAAAAAATAGTCTCACATTTTCAGCTAGAAACTACCCCACTGCGACACTATAGCCTCATCACGATCTTTATCAAAAAGTAAACAGACAGAAATCAAAGAGAATTTATATGTACATCTAGTTTTATATGATCCTGTCGGTCGTTAATTCAATGTATCCGGTGTCACTCAATACAAATGTGGCTGCAAACGGTAAAAGCGGTTATGATTTGTAAACATGATCTACGTAAAGAGATTAATTAACTGATACAGTTAACTGTAGTTTAAATATTTGCGGTCTGTCATATCGGGTTTCGGTTAAAACGGATGGATGGTTTAATTTTTGATTTACACTTGCGCGGTAAAGTTATATTATATAATAAAATAATATTTACTATTTTATATTATTATTATTATTATTCTAAAGAGAATAATAATATCACCTCATTAGAAACTATAGTTTGAACTAATTCAATAAAACAATTCATTTAGCAATTCTTTTTTAATTTATTTATAAGCCAATGTAAATAAAACAAATGTGCCAAAATATAATAGTGAAAACTGCATTTAAATTTTTTGAGACCTTTCTGAATAGCGTGCACAAACGCAGAGAAGCCGATATGTAGACAAACAGACAAACAACAAATATAAACAAATTTTAAATTATATCTTTCATGTACAGACATCGACTAGTTAAAATTTTATACATAATATATGTATGAATTTTACCCGGCAAAGCAAGTTTCTGGGCAACTTGAACTGTAAAAAAGTAAATGTATTCAGAGTAAATTTATCTTAATGAATACTCATTTTTTTTAATACGCTATTAAAAAAAATGAGGCCTTCGTAGTGCAGTGTCACAACGTCTTATTGTTAATATGAGGGTAGAAAGTTCGATTTTTACACAGGACATTTAATTACTTTCTTTTGCTATCTTTTGATGTTGATGATTGTAAGAATAAAACCCAAATTTCACTATTTAACCCGCAACGCCTCGAAATAAGAGCAAAAAGCGAGGAACAGAGTGTTTTAGTATTAGGGTCCCTTTGCTTCCGCGTCCGATGCAGCGTGGAAATAGAAAATAATAAAAAAAAAATACCAAATAAAATATATATTTTTTGTTGAATTCCACTATGACGAAGTCGTTATGAAAAATAATCTATATATATATATAACTCAAGATGTATTTATTTATATAAAGTGTGTTAACTAATGCTATATCAATATGGATATAAGAGGGGACCACTTAGTCAATTACACCCGCCAGCCATTTAACCCTGTAGGTAGTTGTAGATGTAGGCGCTTACTCAACAAACATCATTATATATTCCCTGTTATAATTAATAATAGTTAATTATCTGTGGCAACCATGCTAATAATTCGTTAATATATGTTATCTGGAATAATATTTTATTTATTAATATATGTCAGAATATTTTATTAAGCTATATTATAGTCCTGAGCTTGTAAGGATGTACACATTATTGAAGTTATATACATATGTTGCATATATCAATATACAATATACCTACATTTCAAATATAAGTGTAAAAAAAATATTACAATGAAAATGTAATCACTTAAATTGTTTTATATTATAAAATATTATAATAATAAATTTACACAAAATTCATATATTAAAAAAAATCGTCATCAAATTGAACCTTAAAAATTAAATAGAAAATCCACAGAACAAAATATAACAAAGTAACGCCGTTACCGCGAGTCGTTTCATCCCCCGGTGACGTGACAAAAACACCCCGACGCCTCTAAATATCTTTAAGCGCTTCTCATTATTCGCAATAGCCATAACAATTTAACCCTTCAAAGCAGATGGGGTCATTTTAATACGACTAAACGTAATTTCGGGCGTAAAAAATAAGTCGAAAACATTGTAGATTGTTAGTTACAGGAGATTCTATTATATTGGAAAATGTCATATTAAATTTAGATAGTAATATAAAACAATGAAATAAAATTGAGGCTTTACTTTATCGAAAAATAATTTTGGTTTATAATAAAAAAAATAATAATGTAATATAAAGTGTACGATTTAAACTGGTTATAACGAAGTGCTATTAAATACGTAGCACACGCCTACGGTAGTTGTTGTGTTGTATTTTATCTACGAGCAAAGTTGGGTTGGGTACTTTACTTGAGCTTAACATATCCTACTTGAATATAATTTAAGTATTATATTAATATACTGTTCTTTAATAGTTATAATACGATAGAACCTTTAAACAGATCCCTCTGTTTAAAGGTTTAAAGGAACCTGTATAATTTTACACAATTCTATCGTCACTCATATATTTCATCGTATTAGGCTCAGACAGATATTGCAAAGCGTCACATAAAATGCACGCTGAGCTCCGACAGGAAGCTAAATTGGGGCTTATGGATATTTATATATATATAAATATATTTTACATAATTTACTTATAATAATAACTAATTTATTATAATAATGGTGAATTTGTAAAAAGAACAAATAAATATAGTAAAATATTTTTCTATTGCTCCCTCTTGCTCTCAAAAAACAAGTTATTTTATTTTATTTCTATAATATGAAAGAATAATATGACTAAAATTTATAATTCTAATAACAAAACGAATGTACAAAAAAGCCTTTTTCTAAGAGATCACGACGGACATCTATGGGATTACATTTGATTCTAAAGGATTTTGTATACCAGAAGCTGCGGGTGGTCAACGAATTCTATTGAAATTTTCCTTCAGCGTTATTATCTTTTATAAATATATGACAAATAAACGAATATCAACCTTCTCAGCAAATAAAGAGCTTTCAAAGTACCCTAAAAGCGAATGGTTTTACCATTTTTTTTTCGTTTTATTGGAAACCTCATGTCTATACGATTAGAGTTCAATTTAAATGTACAAAAATATTAGAATATTTGTGACGCAATGAATCACGAAACTAATCAAACTGACACGTGACCTGATGCAGAGCTTTTGTCACACTTAACAATCTATTATATTTAGTTAATCTGCTTCTTACTACAATACAATGGTTTTTGCGTTTGATTTTGTTTATCTGGCGAGGTCGGTTGAGCGATGTGTGGATAAAGATTTAGTTTTTTTTTCAGCTTCACGCTGTATCTCACTCACAGCAGGGTAGGCAGAGAGAACCTAGTGTTAAAACATTCCGTTCCCCACTTTCTACCGAATTCTGGAGGCATTGCGTATTTGAGTGGCAGAACTCAACGCCGCGCTTTGCCTCGACACCAGAGCGAAGAAAAATGGAAATATAAACGTAAGTAAATATTTCACTTCTTCGAATGGGAATCGAACCCACAACCGTCGCGTTACAGTCACACCCTTGTGCCACCGCGCCACGAGGGCCTATTTTATTTTTGGTTAACAGAGTTTTGACAACAAAAATATTTTATTAACTTAAATAAAAACAGTTTATTTTTATTTTAAAAATGGAACAATATGGTAGCAAATATTTCGAACTGTAACTACAATCTAATTTTTTTTATGTGTAAAAATTTAATATTAAGTGATATTTTTAACTTTAAGATGATTGTACAATTCCGGTATAATCCGAAGGATCTGTAACGATTACACAAAATATTTTCCACAACCCTTTATAAGTCCTAATATTATTGGGGGGTTAAATGACACCGTTCGAACGATATTCCGCTACGACTCATTGTTAATTGAATTAAACATAATTCGGTTATTTCTTTAGTCTCAGCCATTGACGAGTTAACCCTTCAACGCAGATGGGTCTGTCTCAGTGGAGAAATTTAATTTTAAAGCTGGCATTACTTTAGAATTTAATTATATAAACGATTGTCTTTCATCAAAATATCATTCATTTAACGTTTATATAATGTAACGTACGTAAACTAATAGTAAGTTGGAATCTTTAATATTATCGATAATTAAAATAACATTTAAATTGATATTAATGAAATATAATGACATGGTATATTAATATAAAAAATAGTTTCTTTTAATATGTCACCGACTTACAAGAGAATAGCTAACAGTATATGAAAAAAAAATATTATATAGGTAACATATTTTAGATTTTATTCTCATCTTAAAAGATTACTTGTTATATAATAGAATCAACTATGAATCGAAAATAATAATACATCAACGCTTTATAAATCTAAATATACATTATAATCTTAGTATAAAAATATATTTTTCAATATACAACGAAAACAAAAACCATTTCTATATTAATAAAAGACAATGCCAAAGAACACACATCATTGTTCGCTCACTTACATTTCATATCATTCAATATATTTTATCTGTACAAATGTAAAAAAAAAATATAAAAAAGCAGACTACGGAAATGCTTTTATATTTGTCAACGTCAAGTCGCCCATTGCCTCGGAGTTACAAAAAAAAAATGGTAATTTTTTTCGCAAATGAACCGTGTCCCGGCTCTCTTATTAGATTAACAGGTCGATTTACAATTCTGTGTGTTCACGTATCTACATGTTTATTTTACGGAAATGAATAGCAATTTGCGGAGGGTCGCCATTGTTGACTTTGCATTATACGTTTGTATTATGTTGTTGTAATACAAAGTCACACAGTTCTTTTAATATTCCTGTTTTTTTTTTTACATATTCTTCAGCTTCACACTGCATCCCGCTCACAGCAGGGTAGGCAGAGGGAACCTCGGTATTAAGACACTCCGTTCCCCTCTTTCTGCCGATTTCTGAAGGCATTGCGTGTTTGAGTGCCAGAATTGAACGCCGCCCTTTGCCACGACACCAGAGCGGAAAAATGGAAATAAAAACGTAAATAAATATTTCACTTCCTCGAGTGGGGATCGAACCCACAACGGTCGCGTTACAGTCACACCCTTGTGCCGCTGTGCCACGATGACCATCACAGTATGCATGCAGATGGACATATTTTTACGTATTATAATACATATTAAATATATTATGCTTGTGTTATTGGATTAGATAGTTTGGATTAGATTAGACATTTTTATTATAATATACATAGAAAAGTTTCACTTCATGAAAATAGACCTTTAAATCTTGATTAATTACGAACATAATATTTATCCAACAATAAAAACTACAAATAAAAATGTGTGTTACTTAGCTCTATAGCTACGATCTTGGGCTATCCCAAGATCCCAGAACCGCCAGACTTACTCATTACAGCAAAACAGAAATTTTGAGGACCATTAGTCTAATATGTAGTTGATACAGTATGCCTACTTTCCGAGCTCTAAACGCTAAATAACGGTATATCTTTATCTGAGAAGATGATTGAGCCATCTGATTGGTCAGCGTGTTTATGAGGGTCTTGAAATAGTCCATAAATAATATATTTAAAAGTAAACATTGATAGTTTAATGTCATTTGCCCCAATTTCAAACAACTCTTAAGATGTTTGGCGGGAATAAAGGCCCACGTTTAGAGTCTGATATATATATTAGACTATTGATCCTCAAAATTTCAGCTTTTCTAAAATGACATAGCGCTGGGATCTCAGTCTATTACAATCTATATAAAAATATAGTTTTACAATAAGTATCTCGTTTAGTGGATAAAACATTTAAATATTATGAAATATTAATAATAATATTAAAAATAAAAATTACACATATGCATAATATAAAGTAAATACTAATCGAAATGAACAACTTGCGAGCTTTCAGCAACTTAGTTGCATAGTTAGTGTTAAGTGTCGAATCCCACCGCACATCAACGCGCCGCGTGCTCCCGACAGGCAGTACACGCGCAGACCGAACGTTACGCGATACTACAATAGCTCTATACGGAGAGCTTCACACTTGCTACTTCTAAAGCCTTATAATTTTTAAATAAATATATTTTTTATGTATAAATGTATGATTATATATATGCTAAATATTTTATAATGGTGCATGAGTACTTAAATAGTAAAAGAAAATTGGTATATCAAATACATGTTACAGATAAATTACAAAAATTATAAGTGTTTTCTTTTCTCCTGCTGCTAATAAATAAGTTATCTATGCCACACTTATAATAATCAAAGAAAATATAGTTTTTCATATATTTCTTTAATAATATATAATTAAATTAATGTTGAAAGTTGAATAATCGCAAGTGTGCAATGTTTCTATACATATTAAGAGAGTCCTAAGACTAGCATCTTGTTACCAGTTCATATTAAATTAAGCTGAGACCTGAAGTCATTAAGACCCGTCGAATACATTGGTAGAGTTTAAGTCATTTGCGTATAGTTTCAAGTCACAGTTTGAATTATATGGTCATTGTTTTTCGTTTTCTTAGTTTTACGCTGTACATCGCACGTGGCAGAGGAGGCAGGGGAAATCTGGAAATCTAGTGTAATTATAACATTATTAGCCTGTAGAATTATAGAATAAAATCCAATTTAAAATATTCCCCTAATAGCCGTCAGTAATGAATCAATCCCCTATAAAAGAGGTAAAACAAGTCATTTCCCACTAATATGAGTTTGATTGGTGTTTCTGTGCATCTGTTTCGAATTTGGCCGCGGCCTGTAATTTGTGAGCATTAGTCGAGTCAGGTTATAGTAGTTTTGCTATCTATCAATTTGTAGAGTTATATTTAAAAAATACATTCATTAAATATAGAAAATTTAGACAAGAGTAGTTATTTTTTTTTTTTTTTAGATGGAGGGAACCTACACGAACAATAATAAATTAAAAAAATATGCGTGTAAGCTTGAAAAGCTCAGGGTTCGATTCCAACTCGAGGAAGTGAAATATATAATATCGTTTACAGACAGCTGCGCTGCTTCGAATATTTAGTTACAAATGTAAATAGACCGAAGAGACTGCCATTCTATTCAAATATGCATATTTCACGAAATCAAAGAATAGTTTTCCAAAACATAAATCTTGTATAGATGTTTTATTATTCCAGACCGTTCGGCGTACACCGCATTGCACTTTCAGATAAACCTTTCAGAAGTGGTCAATAAAAACTGTCGGCTGTTCACCCAGAGCGTTTTTTTATTTAGATATATTCTATCGGTTTATATATCATAAATAAACTTTGTTTTATTTTCTAGACGACAATTTGATATATCATCTGGCTTTGATAACAGAATAATTAGTGACATTACACGTTGAATGGCGGAACTCGACGCTGCATTTTGTCTATTGAAATGAAAATAATATTTATTATAATAATCTCCTCTGAGAGGAACTTACAATTATCATATTCTTCTATGCAAGACCGTTTGTTTTGTTCTAATCTCAGGAACTACTGGTTTCAATTGAAAAAGAAAAATCTGTATCTCGTGCTTAATAGGTTTTCAGCCGTGTGGTCCCGGCTTAGAATAGGATCACCCTGGTACTGTCGGTGTCGTAAGAGGCGACTAAAGTACGTGTGGAAGAGTCACGTCGCCAGTAATGGCAACATGCATGGGCAGACTCGACCGGATTTAATACCACCCCCGACATTTAAAACCGGCGTGAAGTAGTGGCTCTTGCCACTGCGTTTCGAATTAGGTAATGCCGGGCCCCGGTGCCCTTCATCTCCACCTTAAAAGGCTGGCAACGCACCTGTGGCTCCTCTGGTGTTGCATGGGGTCGTGGGCGGCGGTGATCACTTACCATCAGGTGACCCGAACGCTCGTTTGCCTTGTCCTTGTCCTGTCATAAAAAAAAAAAAAAAAAGAGGGAACCTCTTCGTTCACAAACCCAATTCTTAGTTATTTCAATTTGAATAAAATGGCAACACCGTAGGTACATATAAGCTAGAAGTCAGACATATTATATAAGAGTATTTTCCATATAAACATAAGAAAACTTAACGGATTACAGATAAAATTTTAATATAGAAAATAAGTAGCAGGTGTTGAACAATTTTTACCGTTCTGTATAATGCAAATATGCACCTGTTCCTAGCAATGCACTCTACGTGCAGATCAGATGAATTAAGCAAATTGGATCTCGTAGAACGCTACGAGTCCGTTAAAATTGTGTTAACATAACTATTATATTTTAAAATATTCAATAATGTTTTCCATTTTCATTTATTATAATGAAATACAAAGGCCAGTCGTGGTATAGATATTATATATTTAATGTTTTAATTTTCTCACTCTGTTAACAATGGGAGAGCGGAGTTTAGTTCCGCCACTCACGCATACCCTTTAGCCTTTACCCTTTTTATATGATATATAACTATAATGCAAGTACACGTACATACATTGCATAAAAGCAACGTAGATTATTAAGGCATTAGGCTCTCCTATACACTTCTTCTACAAATGGAAGAAAAGTAAGTTATTCATTAAATTACTGTAAAATAACCTGTGGTTAGATAGATCGTCTCGACTGATACGATACGAGTAAAATATTTTTATATTATTTATAAAAATATTTTATTCTGCCTGGTCTAGACCTGTTACACTGGAAGCCTTCCAAAAAACCGAGTTTTTATGATCCTAACAATTAAAAATGTAAAATAGCTGTGGCGCAGGCGCACAAAGTGTGTTGCAAAATCGACTGGTTGTGGGTTCGAGTCTTACTCAAGGAAAGGAAATATTTATTTAAATCTATATTTCATTTCTTCGTTCTGGTGTTGAGACAAAACGCGTCATTGAGTTCCGCTACTCAACACGCAATGCCTGCAAAATTCGGTGGAAACTGGGGAACGGATTGTCTTAACACTAGATCTGCCTACCCTGCTGTGTGCGGGATACAGAGTGAAGCTGATTTAATTTAATTTAATTTATAATAGTTATTTATATTATAACAGTACTTATTCCAGTAATAGCTCAATGTGCTCCCTGATATATTAATGTCAGGCAAAACATTATAAATATATGTCCCCGTAACTGATATTCCCAACTAATATTTTCCTAATCCGACGTTAATTAATTATAAACAATATTTGAGTCTATATTATTTCATATATTATTTGTATTTCCATCACTTAAATCTATTGACTTTATAAAACTCCAATTAAAACACCAAAAACAAATCTAAAGCTAACACAAAATGTAATTTCATAAAACAAAAGCCTTAATGGATAAGCTGTTGTGATGTTAATTAATGATGTTGTAGATTCATAATAAGTCAAAAGGCGAGTCACAAGTGATGTTAGGAAAGGGGGGAGGGGAGGGGTGGAATGAAGATGTCACTGCGTAATCGGATGGTCGGACGTTGATAGATCGTCGTCAATCTTAAGATTTTGTGTGGTCTATTTAATAAGAGTTTTAAGGGAAAGGAGGGTATATTTTTTGTAGGATTTATGTGTGTGAATGTTTTAATCAAGTACATAAAAATGTTTCTTTCTTTAGTAACTAAAAAAAAAAACTTCTCATTTTCTTCCACATAGCATAGAAGTCAGAAGGAAGTTAGAGTAAACACACTTTGTTCTCTATTAAGAAATAACAGTTTAGTGGTGAAACTTAATTAAAATAATTTTAATATAATAATTCATCCCAGGGAATGAATCTACAACCATCTCGTTTATCATCAAAAGCTTTACCAGAACTTCAGGCTTTCCATCATGTAATAATTATTGAAATATTTATTATATTTTTAGGTTAAAATTTATCTAATATTTAGATTGCAGAAAAAGAAAAAAAATCATTTATAAAAAATCTTCATTCGTTTAATTAGCAGAAAGAGTAAAATTTTGACTTTCAGACCAAATATTTCACCACTCATACCACAAAACTCCTATCTCTTACCACTCGCACCACAGTTTCCGCGGACACAAGATGTCTTGCTTACTAATAGGCTTAACAATGATTTTGTTGCTTCCACTCCGATTAATTGTTTTAGATAAATGATCCTCTTTCTTTATTAATGAAGTGACGGTTAATTCGTTTTTGTCTTTACTTATTTACTAATTGATATACGAGTACTTCTTAAGATTTTTTTAGCTTTATCCTGTATCCCGTATATAGAAGAGAAAGAAGAGAGAATTTTATTCTTAAACTCTCCGTTTTTGACTATACATCAAATACTCATTGCTTGACGAAACTCAACGTCATGTGTTTTTTTTATTTTTCTGTGTTTCGAGCGACCAAAGACTTATTTCAGTTTGATATCTCTACGTGATCTCGGGATAAATAATCTCAACTGACGGAAAGTCGGAGAAAATTTCTATAAGGGCTCTTTTTTCCCAGTCACGGAACCCCTCAATATATTGGTCATCTCGATTTTCCCACTACGCTACAACACGACGTTCTCATCCAATCAAAATAAAAAAATAAATTCTTTATTTTAAAATTCTATAATGTACACCGTCCCCTAATCTTTTTTAAAAGCTCCATATACATTTAATATAGAACGTTTATGCAAATGCGGTTTTTGCCATATCCGAGTATATTTGCATTCATTTGAGGTCTCATTTCTGATGTTCAATGGTACGTTTAGAGTATAAATAATGTTTTTGTTTTTTTTTATGGCTATAGGTTTTGCATATTTTCCGTGAGTTTAGTTAAATACAGACATTTAATTCGTTGTTATTTGAAAAAAAATGCGCGTCTACAGTAAAAAAACGTAGTATAATGAATAATACATAAGTATGTAAACCCTTGTACATAAGTATGTACAAGGGTGTGACTGTAACGCGACGGTTGGGTGATTGATCCCCACTCGAGGAAGCGAAATATTTATTTAAGTTTGAATTTCCATTTTTTCGCTCTGGTGTCGGGACTAAGCGCAGCGTTGAGTTCTGTCACTCAATACGCAATATCTCCAAAATCGGCAGAAAGTGGGGAGTGTTTTAACACTAGGTTCCCTCTGCCTACCATGCTGTGTGCGGGATGCAGTGTGACGCTGATTTTTAATAATAAATTTCTTAATTTGTGCGAGAAAAATTAAATTATTCAAAATTTTTCTCGCAAAATAAAAATCATTCATATTTTCATGCCAATCATATTTATTTATATGGCACTTACAAAACAGATTCTATTTCTTTCAGAAAATTAGATATTATTACAAATATACCTATGAATGATTTTTTCTAAAAACTACAAAAATATAATTTCAGTTTTTTCTAGAAATTCTAGCGATAAGCATAAAATTATATGTTTCGTCTTTGTAGTCATATAGCCTTGTTTAAATGTCACGGTCTTTGGTGGGGTTTTCCTCATTCTACCATTGAAAATACTTATTTATAATATAATTTTGTTAACTTATATGGATTTAGCGTTATGATATCTTTTCAACATCTTTCTCAACGGCGCATTGTCTGGTGGCAAACGTAGGTTCAATGCCCACGCGGGTTATTTAATTATTATTATTTTCTCCTTCTGATGATTAAATAAAGTATGACATTGAAAATGCAATATTTCGAAAATTGCCTCTGCCTTCTTCCTATATCAGCCTATTCCTTCCGCCTATATCTGCCTTTCCGTACATCGAACCCACAGCAATCGCGTTTATAATAGTTTCTTTATAGCACAATGGCATAAAAATTAAAATAATATAAGCATTGCTAGTAGAGTAGGGAAAAAACCGTTTCAGGAAAACCAAGGGCAAGGTCGCCTCCCACGAAGAAACACAAGGTCCATCCACAAAGAGATCGAGTTTATGTAAGACGTGAAAGGAATTATTATTGAATCATTCCCTTTCAATGTCAGCCTTTAGAAATACGAATAGAAATTTCTATGAAAATATTTAAGATAATAATTAATATATAAAATAGTAAATTAAATAAGATATTCGTGCCATCTGTCACGTTGCCACATATTAATTTCATTTATAATAATAATAATAATATTTATTTCTTAATTTATATATTAATATTTCTCCAGTGTGCCAAGACAAAGCGTGGTGTTCTAACCAACAATTTCTTATGGCCTACCCTGATTTTTAGAGGAAATTCTTAAGAACTTATAAATACTAATCCCCTAAAGGCAGATATCTATATATTACAAGTTCTAGTACTTCAGAATAATGTATAATTATTATTACACACACATGGGAACACTCACATAATTGATTTACAACGCACACACTTCAATTTTTTATGCAAATATGTAGGTTATGTAAATATAGTTCACTATAAGGTTCTACCATAAATATACTTAACTGTACTGTGAATGTACTAGATACATTGGCTTAACTAAAATTTTAAAAACAATTACATTCATTTTCCAAAATAGTATGCATAAGTAAGTCTATCTCAAGATATTGCGTATCCAGTGGCGGAATTCAACTCCGTGTATAGTCTCACTCGCTAACATTCAGAGGCTGTACTAGCGCCACGACTGACGGCCTCGAGTCGCAAATCAGTCATTTTAAATTTTATAACGACGATATTTTATGTAATTGTAAAAATTCATCAAAACAAACCCACAGAAATATAACAAACAACTTCAAATACATCAACGTTCCGTACAAAACAATGCTGCGACAAAATAAAAAAACCGGCCAAAATTAAAACCAACCCTTTTGTCAATAGAAATGCCACTTACAATTTTTTTCACGCGGCACGTTAGCGTTACATTTGCAAAATTACACCGACCCCCAATGGATGCCCACAGACACTCTAATGTTCGACCATCAGTACTCAAATGACACACGTCACTCTCCTATTACAACTCTGCATATCAACGAAATGACTATTTCCTCTTCGATTGTTTGTCGAATACAACGAAAAATAAGAAAACTAAGCTGAAACAAGCAATGGTGTACGGAATTTTCAAAATCCTCATGTTACAGTAAAAGGTTTTCGTTCCAGGAATTATGGGATAAATCCATCTCTGCATTCAATGACGTCATTCGGCGTCGCAACGACAGGGCGGCGAAAGCGCATTTGTCTATAGTATTGCCACCATTCAGATTGTGCTGTCGATCATTGTGTTTGAGTATTTGTTGTTCTAACATAATGCCTTATGTATTATATTTATATTTATAAGGCCACGTGGCGTATTTTCATTTTCTCGGTAACGAGGCAACGCACGGCGTTGAGTTCTGCTACTCAAAATGCAATCCCACAAAAATTCGGTGGAAATTGGGGAACAGAAGTGTCTTAATGGAAACTGACACTATATCTTAACACTAGGTTCCTAGCTTCCACCTACACTACTAAGTGCGGGATACAGCGTGAAGCTAAAAAGCTAGTTTGTAGCTTCACGAGCTTTACTTTAAGAGCTTTGTATGAGGTATTTATATGACGCATTCTACGTTTATGAAAGTACTATGTGGTGCCTTAAAATGATCGACCTAGTATATATATACCTAAAACTTTCTTACATTGAGGCCAGTCGTGGTGCAATTGTGGATTAGATCCCCACACGAGCAAATTAAATATTTATTTAAATTTTCATTTTAATTTCTTCAGTCTGGTGTCCAGGCAAAACACGGCGTTGTTTCCGTCATTCAAAATGCAAGGAATCTAGAATTCGGTAGAAAATGAAGAATGGTGTGTATTTGAACATTAGATTCCCTCTGCCCACACTGTTGTGTGCGGTATACAGCGTGAAGCTGTATTAAATTTCTTAGATGTATCAAGGAAGGCTATATAGACTGTATATATAATACACCCTATATAAATGGCCTATATAAGTGATATATACTTTGATTATTTCGATGTATGCGCAAGTAAAAATATATAATGTACATTTTTAATTTTCACGATTATTTCAGCACGTTTTATGCTTTTTAATTAATTATTTCATAGTATTGAAAAAATAACCATAATAAGATATGGTGTACGACAGAATATATAAATTTGTTGGCAGATAACGTAAATAATTCCGGTATTTGTATTCTAATCTCACTCAAAAACTTGTTATTATTACATTCTAATATAAAATATCACACTTTTTTTTTTTGAGTTTTACTTCCCAAAATAAAATCAACAACAATCTTATCTTTTAAGAAATAAAGATATATATAATTTATGTGATATTTATTCAGTTTAGTTAGTAGAAGTAAAATGCAGTGACCCCTAAAAATTAAAAATAAACAGATACGATATGTTCTCGTGCTTCACGTGTTTGCCACGTAACGAATTCACGTTTATTCTAATATATTTTAAGTACACTCTTACATAGTTTCCGGAATATATTAAATGCTTTATAAATATCTACGTCATCCAATCCTTTACTCTGATGTCATTGAACTCTTAATCCCTACTAGTGCAGTCACCCAACTATGCTCACGCACACATTCGCACGCACGCACGTCACAGTGTAAGTGGGCACGCACACACACACAATGACCCAGTTATTCCCCATTTTTTTCTGTAATTACTCACCGCGGCTTTGTTAATTTCCCTGCGTGAGGTAGAAGGTTCGACTACAGTGACTTTTCATATTTTTTTTTTAATATTTTTTTATTCCAAATATAATAGTGATTTCATATTTGAATCATGAAGCGATCATGGCACAGTGGCACAGCCTCTGAGTTCGATTTCCACTGGGAGGAGTAAATCATTTTGATTTCCTCGCTCACTTACCCCCTTAAAAAATGGGTATCGGAGTGTTTTAACACAAAATTTTCTTTTATCTCCTTTTTTATTTACGGGTTAATGTGAAGAGCTTAAAAACTTTCCAACTTAAGTAAATATCCATTTCACAAAAATTTCACAGCAGTTCTCCTGATTGCCTTTTTTTCATAAATATATATTTTTTAATTTTTTGCCTGTCTGTAATTGTACCAAATGTGATATGCTGACGTTTTCACTATCACTTCCGTCATGTATTTTTGCATTTAAATCAAATAGCAGATTCATATATAATAATAAATCAGATTAACACTATCCCACACGCAGCAAGGTAGGCAGAGGGAACTTATTGTTAAGACACTCCGTTCTCCACGAACTCAACGCTGCGCTTTGCCTTGACACTAGTGCGAGGAAATGGAAATATAAATTAAAAAATACATTTCATTTACTCGAGTGGGGATCGAACCCACAATGAACCTTTACATTCAAACTTTTTCCCTGCGCCACGACTACCTTCTAAAAGCAATATTATTTTCAATAATTAATATTTGAATATCACAGGAAGGGATAGAAGCTTCTAACTATCAGTAGTTTTTAAGTGAACGCTTCAAACACCTAGCACCTGATATCTTTGGCACCCCTGAAACTAGGGGAGTATGAAAATTGCTCACCCCCATTGTCATTTCTAGTTGTTGTATGCAAACTGCACTTGGTTTTTAATTGCATTTTATAATATAGGAAGGAATTCACATAGTTAACATATCAATATTTTCCAAGTGCATAATAGTTACTTAATATCAAAACGCAAACAAACAACTTAATTTTTTTTTTATGTGTGTCTCAAAAGATATTAATTTTTTTTAAACTATATTTTTGTATATATTTATAGTTTTGTATGTGTATATAAGTATAATGTTTATATATTTATGTAGGTATAAGTTATATTGACTAAGGTTAAGTATATTTGTATGAAGATTTATTATTATTAACGTAATATTTAAATACCGCACCCGAATCGTTTCTCTTAACATCTCCTACATTCAATCTCTATTAGAAATAAGTTAGCCGTTGTAAACATACTTTCTGTTTTTATATGTTTCCTGTACTATCTTTTTTGTGTGGTACATAAATAAATGAAAAATAAAAAACTCTTCGTCTTCGTCTGCCTTGTCTTTTCTGTCAAGTTAGTCCGATTACCAAATTTCCTATATATCACCTGTAGATAGATAGAACAACGCTAACTTTTCTTCTATTAGGAGGAAGTAAATAAAAATCACTTAAGATTCATTGATCCCCCTAGTGGAGATCAAACCTGCAACTATCGCGTTTATAATCAGAAGCCGTTCCATTGCCGCAAACATATAACTTTTTTTTATTAATTTTTCAGAAAAAATAAAGATTCACATCTCTTTTCTATGAATAACTGAATACTCCAAAGGGTATCTTTATTGCATATCATATGGCTTTCAATTCTACCCTACAGTTTAAACTTTGTGCGGTTCAATGATCGGCTAGTGTATATTATTATTTAATATGATATGATAACAAAATTAAAAAATATATAGATATAGCCAATATATCGATATATAAAAATTAAATTACCAAAACTATTCTCTGTTCTGTTTGATGTCAGTTCTGATCTGGTAAGGTAATATAGTTGTTTCTTTTGGTGTTCACGCTTAATTCCGAACATCGACACAATCTTCAGTTATAGTGTGTTGAGTGGTAGAACTCAACGTCTTGCTGAATTTTATAAGAGAAAGTTATTAAAAATCATTAATCAGTATCAAAAATTATGATAATAATATTATTACGAGATAAGTATGAATCTATGAATATGAAAAAAATATATAATAATAATTTACAAAATTGATAAAAAAAAATCGATTACCACAAAACGTATAATATAATCTGATTCGAATAAAAAAATCAGTACCGAATGGAATATCGATTAAATTAAAAGGCAATTTTGACGAGAGTTACGTATAAATGAAGCAGTGGGCAGATGTAAATCACAAAGGAGTCATGTAAATGCCGTTATAGTTGTTTTCCCGCCCATAATGGCTCTCTGACAAACCGATAGACAATACGTTATGGTGATACAGACCTATGAATAACGTTACATGGCTTCATGTTATATAATTAAGATCAAAAATATTATTATGGAAAACCTAATCAAATTAAAGTAAATAAGTGAGCTTCACACTGTATCCCGCATACCGCAGAGTAGGCAGAGGGAACCCAGTGTTAAGACACTCTATTCCCCATTTTCGGAACACAACTTGGCAACAAGTGGTGCCAGAGCGAAGGAATGGAAATATTAAGAAATTATAATTTTTTCCCTCCGGTGGGAATCGAATCTACGACCGATGTAAAATATAAAAATCGTTTGTCACTAAATGTCTGACAGACAACGCGGAAACGAAACTATATGGGAGTACCTTTGGGACCACACTTAATTTACAACACTTATTCCTACGCTAACAAGGCGAAGCGAAACTGACGTTTTAAGTTAAAAATAAACAAATACTTATGAAAACAATTCTAATTATTTAAAGGCTAAACTAAAAATAATTTAAATACTAGTAAATTCTATAATTTCGCAAGTCTACATCCGGTTACACCCAAAACGGGCATCAATCAAACGCGTAAATTGCTTCTCTCGACACGACAGCTTTAAAACGCAATCCCTTTAAAGCTTATATCAAGGCTATAGTTATAAAGTGCGAGCACCATACAAATATGAGGACGATGATTGACTTTTGTGTTACATGGGAATTGTGAGAATTGTAATTACATGATCATAGAGATGTAAATACTCGTTATTTCTTCTGTCTTTAAAGGGGTTTGTAAATTTGATGGTAATGGAAAAAAACCAAATAATAATCATTAGCGGAAGTTTGTAAAAAAATTCTACATATACATTATATGATTACATCGTAAACTGTTACATACAAATCATAGTTGTAGAATATAGTCTCATATTTTAAGGTCGTCTAAAAGTGATGTTTTACTTTTACAGCTTCATGCTGTATCCCACACACAGCTGGGTAGGCAGAGGGAACCTAATATTAAGACACTCCGTTACCCACTTTCCACCAAATTCTGGAGACCTTTAGTGACGGAACTCAACGCCGCGCTTTGCCTCGACACCAGAGTGAAGAAATATTTATATAATCATTTCCTCGAGTGGTGATCGAACCCACAACCAGTCGCGCTTACAGTCACAGTGTGTGCCCCTACGCCACAACTAGATATATTTGTAAGTTCAGTCTTACAATAGATGGTACATAGCTTAAGTATCAAAATAAACATTTTTAATGACTCGGCGGGATACAGCGTAACGATCTAATAACCTTATATTATAATATTATACTACACGAACTATTTTGTGGAAGATCCCAATTACATCCCCTTAATAACTTAACTCTGTACTTAATCTGTTTTCTTTCATTTTAAGTAAGTTAGGTAAGGTTTCATACTATTTAATTTATATATACATATATATATATTTGGCTTCACGCTGTGTTATCCAGTACATAGCAGAGTAGGCAGAGAGAATCTGGGAAACTAATGAGTGAGTAGTGAGGACACTCCGTTCTCATTAAGACACTTTACCATCATCCGCGGAATTCTGACATGGTGGTACTAAACGTCGCACTTTGCCTCGACCACATCAGGGAATAAAAATATGAAACATATATTTAAAATTTTCATTATATATTTAAATTAATGCAGTAGAGTAGATAGATAATAGTAATTGTTTCCATACAAGTGTGCAGACGTTTCATATAAAACGTTTCATATTAATGACAACACGTCCGCGTCGGAGTTGATTTACATCTGGCATGCAAATGTTAAAGGTAAGTAATGTTTTCATAGTGTCCAAAAGGGACTATACGTGCATATGATTTTTCTTTTTAGGGTCCTGTACACTGTATTCTCTATAAATCTACAATTATGTAATTAAAAAAAAAAAGCTAAAAATGGTAATTTATTATTTTATAACAGATATAAAACTTTTAATTGTAGTTTATTTTTAGTTTGTCTATGGTTTTTTATAAGATGTACACTCTGTCTATCTACAATCTTGAAACGAGCGTAGATGATCTTGATGAATCTTAACTTGCACTTAACCTGTATTTCTTTCTTTCCAGTTAGTGAATGGAATCTACTCCCATTAGATTAACGATAGGATCCTTCCGAACAACTCCAAGATATATCCACACCTTATGTGTTCATCTGATATACAGCACATCGCCCAAAACAATAATAAAATTAAGTCAATAATTAGATTTTCTCATTATCCTTGTAACTCTCTCAAGACGTATTCCATTAGCAAGTCACATTCGAAGTCGGAGTCGCGATAACGTCGACGTCGACTCCTTTACGTCCAATTTGCACAAATTGCTCCAAGTGCAGCGAATTGAGGGAAACTTGGCGGATATCGTTAGCTAGGCGGTGTGTGGTTGGTTAGTTATATGTGCAGATCGCATTTTATTAGTGGAATTAAATAATTTTATCAGGTTCGATGAGGATGCGGTATTAATGATTAATTATTTTGAAGTCCTCGTGGCGCAGGAGCACGAAGGATGTGATTGTAACGCAACGGTTGAGGATTCTATCCCCACTAGGGGGTGAATTATTATTTATTTCTATTTAGATTTCTTCACCCCGGCACCAAGGCCAAAAGCCCGGCGTTGAGCTGCGTTAGTCAAAATGCAATGTCTTGATAAATTTGCCAGAAACTGGGGAACGGATTGCATTAAAGAGATACCACCGCTATTTACTTCAGTTGTATATATAATATACATATAGTTACAGATATATTTCATATTTGTTTTCATAGTGACGACAAGATGATATCTCAACTGCATTCACCATTTTTCTTCTGACATATCCACGCTACCAGCAAAAACTGTATTGTGTACGCAAGCAAAGTGGTAGTATATAAGTATATAATATTTGTTTACTATTCATTGTCCAATACTTTTAAAAAAATGAAGTAAGCAAATGCCATCTAAACTAAAACTAGTAATATTTAATGCTTTCAGCCGTATTAAGCTCTAATCATAAGGTAAAATTTAATATTTTTATGGAAGCACAATAAGTGTATTATATATATTTTTTGAAGACCATTACAAACAACACAGCTTTCAAACAATACAGACGTTATTTACAGTGATATACGTGATATATATATATAACTATATATAGTTATTGATTTATAGTTTGTATTAAGATATTCAAATTATTGTATCATTATGTACTACTCTCTTTCATTGACAAATTTCAAAAGAATCATGAATATTCGTCTATATTTCGGACATTTTCATTTACCGGAATATTCAACATTTACAAATAATATTTTTCGCTTATACTGTATTGTTTACACGGCGAGTGTCTTTTTTGTCTACTTTTACATATATCCCAGTCCTCTCGATTTCTTTGATAGTCACATCTCATATACTTATACAATGGTTGAGGCCATCTTCGACAATTTACTATCTCTGATATTACGTGGAAAATATTTAGTACTATTATATGATTTTATCAATCGAACTCAAAACATTCTTAATATGAAAGGTTTAGGCGTATCACGTGGTATATATTTATCTTTATTTCTTTGTTTTTCTCTTCGTGAGTTCATCGTATTATACTACAGCCCATTCAAGTTATCGAATGCTCTAAGTTGGATAACTGCTCTTGCTCATTTGTCCTTGTGTGTTAATATTGTCTCCAAGATTGTTGTTTTTGATGTGATCTACCATCGTCTAAAAGTTATAAGAATTAATTTCGAATTTAAATATATGCCTATAATTATGATTGGTAGACAAAGAGTGATGTACAGAATTAATAATATCAAGGATTGTGTATCTGTATATAATGAATTGATAAATTTTATTAAAAATATGGACTCTGAAATGCAGGCTTGGGTAAATTTTATCAGTACTATTTGATATTTCTCTATATTATCTGATAACTAGAATAAAACTTTTTTTTTTTTTTCAGATCTTTCTTACATTTTTCATAAGCTTCCCAAAATCAGTTATTTTTACACATAGATCGCTGTTACGGTTCCTAAACATGGTATGTATACACATATATATGTATCGACTGAGTTCAGTTATTTATTAAAATAATATTTATAGTGTCTGATCGGAAAAGCAAAGGTTGACCTTCATGACTGTTGAATCATGGAGAAGTTGATGACAGTAGACGAAGCCAGAGAAGTACAATAGGGGCAAAGCATGAAGCTTAGAATAAAGAATTAAATGAGACATGTTGAAACATAATTTAGACATACACGCAAAGAACACAAGTAAAATTGCTTGTAGTACTTCTTATTCATGTTTTTCCGTCAAAAGGATCTGGTTAAATAATTATCAAAGTCTTCTAGCGTGGCAAATTGATAATATATCATAAAATTTATATGAATTAACATACTCTTGAGAGAGATATCAGTAATATTGTGTATCTGCTTAATTACAGACTTCTTTAGAAATTGGCCCTTTCATAAGTGTGTCGGTGTCGATTTACACGGTGCTTATTGCGTCCATACCGGCTGTGCTGGTGGAGTTGGCTGCGAACGAAGTGGATATTATCAAGGAAGTCCTGGCCAGAAACCTTTTGGTACATTCTGGTAAAAAAATCATAATTTTACATATACAACAGTAGCGTGAAAAATATTATTATTAATACAAGTGAAACTTCTCTTTATTTCAAAGAATTTTAACCAAGTCTATATTTCTTGATAGTTTTATTGGTTTTGGGTCCATGCTCATCTGGGATCTCTAAGGTCTTGCAACAAACGAAGTATTAGAAGTCCGTTATGAACCGGAACCGGAAAGAAAACCTTTTGTATTACAATAAATGGTCACAGAACATGTTCTTTCATTTCAAATAGCTACAAATTTAATACACAAGTACGAATATTAACTAATTTTATATTAAATTCCAGATCAGGACTTGATATTGGAGACGCAACATGCGCTAGATTATATTACTCTACTTCCATTTAAATACAGCATATGGCGGATTCTACCTGTAAATGCGTCTCTTCCACTTAAATTTGCTGGATTATGTGTAACTTATATTATAGTGGTAGCACAATTTAGCGGTTTTTCTATCTATGCTTAATGTATAATATTTAAATAAACTTAAATTGATGCTAAATATGTTTTTTATTTCTTTCTTTTGTCTTTCATTGGGGTTACATTGTATTGAGTACCTAGTGGTATGACACTCCGTTTCAAAATTAAATATTTCTGTTCCCCAGTTTTCTTCTAATTATAGAGAGATGCATGCAGAGGAAACTTGGCAGGAAACCCGTGTGACGATTTCGTTCCCATTCCACGTCATTTTCCATCGAATTCTGGACGCATTGCGTTGAAAGACGGAACTCAACAAACCTGTCGCCTGTCGTTTTGACTGGCCTCAAATATGATATATTTCTATATAGCAACGTGAAATATAGCTAGTAAAAATATAATATATTTGTATCTTCAATATCTTTATTTGCGTATACTAAATGCGAGGTCAAAGCAGGCATTCTTATCGCTATAAATTATACTTTTTGTTTTGTTAGATCAATACTACGTTATAGTTATTGACGATTACTACGAAAGCTGGATTGAGCTCTGTCTCTCAATGCACAATGCTTCCAGAATTCGGCGGAAAGTAGGGAACGGGGACATTGAGCGGGATACACCGTGAAGCTGATTTGATTCATCTGGCTACCCCGCTAGGGAATTAAATTTTTTTTTTAAATATTTAAAAAATGGACAATTCACAGTAAAGAACGAAATAAAAGCTATTTCATTTCGAGTTAACCTATAATTACAACTGTAATTAAACTGTATTTTAATGTTCGTTGGAGAAATTTATTGTTAATACATATATCTTTCCCCGGTTTTTACGTTCATTTTTTTTATCAGTCATATTTAAAAACATTTATAAACATTATTTTGAATCAGCTTCACGCTGTATCCCACAGGAAGCAAGGAAGTATGCAGACTAAACCTACTGTTAAGACACTCCTTTTTCCATTTTCTGCCGAATTCTGGAGGCATTGTGTGTGAGGAGCTTTAGGTGGCGCTTTGTCGTGTCGAGACACCGGAGCGAAGAAATGAAAATATCAATTTAAATAATGTTTAAAAACAAAAACTTTTAGGTATCTAATTACTTTTTCATAATAAAGTTTTACTAAAATTACGCAGCTCTTCACAGTTTGGTGTATTTTGTAATTGGCAGGCGCTTGTATTCGCCGAGAAAAGCTACAGCAAGCTATATTACATCAGGTTAATTATTTTGATATAACCCATTTAACTTACAGAAGATATAACATACATCTTTTACTTAGTTTAAAATATATATATATATATATATATATTTATATTATTTATAAACAGATCAATTACAAAGTTTTACAAGGTAAGTAATTACAAAGAGGTTAATATGTTTTATTTAACATTAAGTGTGCTGTTATAGTGACGACGTCCATTTAAGCTTTTATCCACGTTATGTAGAGTCGTGTAAATATTGTAATAATATATTAAACGTAGTTCATAATGTATTATCTTAATACTGTATCCAAATTGAAAAAACTTATGGATTTGCGTCTATTCTTTGGACACTACCACATTCCTAACTGTTCAAATTTTGTAAACAATATATTTTTGTTATACTGCTTAGTTTATACTATCGGTGTTTTCTTTGTTTATTTCTATATATATCCGGGTCCTTTGGATTTCGTTAAAAACCATACTTACACGTATACAATGATCGAAGCGATTTTTGCTAATCTATTGTCTTTATTCTTAAGAGGCAATTATTTAAAAAAGTTATATACTTTAGTAAATAAAACACAAAAAATGCTTGCCATAAGAAAATTTGGAATATCGCGTGATATATATGTGGCTTTATTTATATGTTCCTCGTTGCGTGTTTATATTGTATTGAATTATAGCCCTTTTTTGATTTCGGATATCCGGACCTGGATAGCCGCCTTCGCTTTTGTGTCACTTTGCATCAATTATGTCTCTAAAATCATTGTTTTTGATATTGTCTTTCATCGCATGAAACTTATTAGGATTCAATTTCAATTTAAACATAAGTTTATAAATATTATTGGTGAGGACAGAGTTAGGTACAGAATTCAAAATATCAAAACGTGCTTATCTGTATATAATGAACTAGTTTATTTTATGAAAAATATGGACGTCGAAGTTCAATCTTGGGTAAGATATACTCAATAAACAATAAAAATACATACGTATATATGAAAGTTGTTAGAATCTTCTATATAAAGATTCAATAAATATCGTGTGCACTAAATAATATTTTATATATTTAAATTAAAGTTGATCGACCGATACTTAAATAATTTGTTTTCGTATTTTAAATTTAAATGTATTAATTTTTTCCAGATGTTTTTAACTTTACTTATAAGCTTTCCGAAAACAGTTGCATTTACACACAGATCGGTGACCCAATTGTCTAAAATGGTAAGCTAAAAAACGATTACTTAATTATAATTTTGATATAGATTTTTTTTTCAGCTTCTCGCTGTATCCCGCACGCAGCAGGGTAGACAGAGGGAATTCTGGAGGCATTGCGTGTGGAGTGGCAGAACTCAACGCGGCACATTGACACATCGACTGGTTGTAACATGAAGGTGGTTGTTTCGACTTCTACTTGGTGGAATATTTTATTTTTATCTTCTCGCTCTGGTGACAAGATAAAGCAATGGATTTCCCCGTGCCATTGATTTCACGTAAAAATTGAGCGGGAAGTAGGGAACTAATTGTCTTAGCATTAGGTTCCCTCTGCCTACCCTGCTGCTCCCGCATATAGGATACCATGTGAATCTAAAAACATTTAACGATTTATAGGACTACTTACAATAATATAATAATTTATTCTCTCTCTCTCAAATTTCAGATATCATATAGCGCTGCCCCATTTATTTCTATGTCAGTTTCTATTTACACAGTGATTATAGCCTGTATACCAGCTGTGCTAGTGGAATTAGCTACAAGAGAAGTGGATATCATAAAGGAGGTGTTAGAGCGAAATCTTATATTATGTACAGGTAATAAATTAATATAAAAATACCTTGGGTTTTTTTTAGTAACTTAGTGGAATCTATATCAAAGTTTTTTTGTGAAATCTTGCATTTTCCTGATTTTTCCTGCACACGAGCCGTAAGACGAAGAGAACGTTTCCCCAATTTCTTCACAAAAATCCAAGTTATTGCGTGTTAACCGGAGGAATTCAACGTCGCTTAGCTAGTAGTAGTATAGCTTAAACATACTTTGTGCCCTCGAATCGAAATCCTCTGTGATTATAATTTGTAATCCCAATACATAGAATAGTTGTCCCCATACACCACGAGATAAATATACAAATATTGGATATAAAAGTCTTATCTGTTTTAGGTTACACTTTAATATGAATGAATATATACATTTTTTTACATTTATGATAAAAAAAATAGTTTAATATGTTAAAGATAACTAATTTTAAATTTCGAGTTCTGCCACTCAACACGCAATGCCTCCAGAATTCGGCAGAAAGTCGGGGAACGGAGTGTCTTAATACCGAGGTTCTCTCTGCCTACCCTGCTGTCTGCGGGATACAGCGTGAAGCTGACAAAATTTCTATTTATTACAGATAAAACATTGTTATGGGAAACACAGCGTGCACTCAACTATATCAATCTTCTTCCATTCAAATACAGCATATGGCGGATGATACCTGTAGATGCATCACTCCCATTGAAGTTCACCAGCTTATGTGTCACTTACATAATTATTGTTGCTCAATTTACTAGTTTCAGTATATAATAAACATTTTACGTATGTATATTTTCATTTCTTTTTTTAAAGACTTTTATTATACATTTAATATACTTATGTGTAGGGCTCCAAAAAATTTCTATGAAGTTTAACTGCAGTAACCATAGCATATGAAAGTTAGGCTGCTACGTATATTTTGAAGCAAAAAAAAATTCAAAATTTCTGGTGATTTTTCTTCCATAAGTAATTTTAAAACACTATTACATTTAGGTAGACTAATCTCCGAGTTTCATAGCTGTATTGTAGCTCTGCATAATAACAGCTATTTTCCTGATTTACGGTGAAATATTTTTTTTTTTACGTTTTATTATCTTTTACATAATATACAAGTGTGGTTTATCTGTTCAAATGCTGAAAGAATCATATAATTACACGTGTTTATATTTATTAAAAACAAAAATATTTATCAGAATAAAATATATACTATATTTCAATAAAATCAAACAATTTACTTATATCTAATTTAATAACTCTACTGGTTTCTTAATCCTTCTTTACTCACTTTCAGTTACAAAGAAAACGGATATGAAATATTAAAAACAAAACGCACGTCTCTTAATGGAAATGGAGTGTCTTAACACTAGGTTCCCAGACTCTCTCTACATATCCAAAAAAAACAAGTCACTGACGGACAATTCATTTATATATATATAGAAACAGTATTTACGTGTTCAGTTTTGTAGTCATTAATCAAAATGAAGATAATATTTTTACTTGTACGCTTTAAGTTTATTACTATTTGATGTCCAACGTTCAGTAGAACCTGTTACCCAGTTTGCTTTGCATCTGTTTTACAAGCCTTAAAAATATTTTTAAAAGTGAAATATGTCCATGAATATCTCTCTGAAAACTTTCAAGAATGTTATAAACAGTCGTCTTTTATTTGGGCACTATCACAATTTACAATATTGCAACTCGCTATTACGATTTTACTGTGTCACGTTCACTTTTAATTTGGTTTTCACCTATTTTTTATTATTTCCTGAACCGTTGAATTTTGAAAAAAATTATACTTTTCCAATGATAGAAGTAATAACTAACACATTGGTGTCTGTTGTATTTCAAGGACATTATATAAAAAAAATGTACATCTTGGTGGAGAAATCTCGAACGATTTTGAATGTCACCAAAATTTCTATAAGTTACTCAGTTTATGTGTGCTTAGTTTTAATTTTTACAATTCGCATGTATTTCTTATTAAATTTCACAATTTATCCGGTGACTGACTTCCGGTTCTGGGCTTGTGCTGTTGCCTTAACATCTTATTTTATAAATCATATGACCAAAGTCGTAGTCTTCGATATCATCTATCAAACAATGAAGCTGATAAGGAATAAGTTGCAATTTAGATATATATCTACAAATGTAATCGGCAGGGAAAATGTAAATTATAGAATACAAAATATAAAAAATAATATTTGTATGTATGAGCACCTAGCGTATTTTATGGTGGATATTGATTTTGAGCTACAAGTTTGGGTAAATTTTTTTTTGCAATTATTAGGTTAGATAGAAGCAATCTGCAAACTTAATGGTACAAGGCAAGGTGGTATGGAATTCAGGTGAATTCTGCCGGAACTCCATACCGCCTTGTCTCGTTATAAGAGAAAAAGAGAAATTAAAATATTTAATATCTAATTTCCTTGAGTAAGAATCGAGGATATAACCTGTGTTTACAGTGGCACGCTTATGCTCTTGTGCCACGAACGGCCTCATAAACAAAAAAAAAAATAGAATTTAATGGCTTTAGCCGTTAGATTATATTTAAATGGTTTAACTTATGTAATACATTTGTGGCACTGAATTGCATGTTGAGTTAAGATTTATTTTTGATTTTAACTATATACTAACTAATCTAACTTTGTTTCAGATTCTATTAACATTATTACTTAGTTTTCCAAAAGCACTCATATCTACATACTTAGCAATGAAAGAGGTTAGCGTATTATTATATTTTCTAAATAAATCTAAAATTACAATGTAACCGACAGACGATGGCGTGGAGCTTACTCATTACATTAAAATATTTTTAATGTATACTTAAAAAAAATATTAATCAATTTTAATATTCAAAATGACTTCTGTATAGAAAGCTTTGGTAGAACACAATATAGAAGCAGATTCTGTGACAATTTATAACTACAACTACCTTGTCTTGGCTCAAATAAAACGTGTCTTGGTTTTGCATAAAATTCAAGCGAGCCTCATTGTAAAGTACTTAGCGTTATTATTCATTTTTAATATCCAGATATTTTGTGAAGAGGCCGTCGTGGCGCAGTGGTACAAGGGTGTGACTGTAACGCGACAGTTGTGGGTTCGATCCCCACTCGAGGAAGTGAAATATTTATTTACGTTTATATTACTATTTTCTTCGCTCTGGTGTCGACGCAAAGCGCGGTGTTGAGTTCTGCCACTCAACACGCAATTAAAAAAAAAATGGTGTAATATCTAATTAAGCAATTAGTCCACAACATAATATGTATGTATATGTATATCTTCCAGGATATATTCATCGCGATCGTCCACTGCATAATCACATTCTACACAATTTATATGTCGTGTGTACCGGCTTTACTGATTGAATTGACATTAAACGAGGAGGACATGATAAAGAAGGTGTTGATGAACGAATTACTGGAGTCAACAGGTAATTTTTAAGACTTTAATTTTTAAGAGCAGACTTTAAAAAGGTGCATTTTAATTGGCAATATGATACTCTTCTCCGAAAACTCTTCGATAGTGTTAGAATTTCTGAATCCTCTCGATCTCTTTAAGTAAATGTGTTTTATTTTTGCATGTTTATCCATAAATTCCGAAAATTGAAGTCATATCGAGATGATGATGAGATGATGAAATTTCAAGTATTCCTAAAAAAAGCTTAGTTATTAATATGAATGATGTGAATTGCAACTATTAATCTGTTTCAAAAAGCATAAAATCAAGGTATATTATTAATAATTTTTGCTCTCTTCCAGATTATGAGTTGCAAGAAGAAATTCGTCGCGCGTTAGATTATATTAATTTAGTATCCGTAAAGTGTAACGCGTGGCGGACGATAGCCCTGGACGTGACTATGCCCTTGAAGTTTGTCAGCACGTGTATCACCTATGTCATTGTCATAGCACAGTTCAATAATGTTACGTTTTCAGAATAAAACACTATATACGTACAATGTTATCAACGCATATTTGACTTTTAATCCGATTTTAGTAAAAGATATACAACATATTTTGATAGATTAACAACAGAAGCAACAGTTTAGTATTTAAGTTGTTGTTTTTTTTTTTTTTTAGTTATTTCACAGATAGCTTTCACTGGGGTAAAGCTGAAATGGTGCTTAACCCACACATATATCATCATAACAGCTTCACGCTGTATCTGTACAGAGAGAGTGTATTTATTACTATTTTACCGATTTATTTTATCGATCGAGTGAATTATACATCAAATTATTTTTTTAGCGACGATCGCACTAAGTGTATGAAACTACGCTTAGGTTCCATTTGCTTTTTGATTGAATTAGGGTTCCATATTAAGAGTTTATTTGAAAATTTGATTAACTAAACTTGGAAAGCTGTTATGCGTTTCGGATGAAAACAGAACATCCGCATTATTAAAGTGCTCCAAATAAAATTTTACGAAAGTATACGTACAGTAGTAAAACAGCAACTAATTGTAATTATTCAAATTTAGCATCAAATATATATTAAAGCTTGGTGTACCTGTCGTAGCGCAGGGCACAAATAAACATTACAGGTTCTGGGTTCGATTCCCATGCGAGAAAAAAAATATTTATCCACATTTTCGCAATACCTACAAAATTCTATGGAAAGAGCTCCCTCTGCCTACCCTGCTTTATGTGGGATACAGCGTGAAACTGAGAAAAATATATTTTTGGTAATTTTTTGTGACTCATATACTTCTTCTACGACCTCATTAAATAAAGTATAATTTAGATTAACCATTATAACAAAATTATTAAATTATAAAACGGCAATATCTCTACACAAAAAGTGGACTTTAAACTAAACTAAATCCCTACTTGCCAGAGAAAACGCAGAAGAATAAAGTGACAAAAAAAAACAAAATATTTTCACTTGCAAATTATCACCTAGATTTAATTATTCAAATCGTCTTCAAAGGTTTAAGTAGCCCTTAAAATATAAAAAGAAACCTGGGGGCGTAAGATAATCCTTTGGAGGCTCAGAAATTTTATGCCAACTTTATGCTACCCCCTTAAAACTGTTCAAATTTAATGGACGCCATAAAACGTGGATTATATTCATAACAGATAAAATATTTTACGTTATTTTATTTGTTTATACAATCCAAGTTATTATTCTTGACGAGTTTTATTGTTTATCGTCTTTAGTTGGGTGGGGGATCGTATAGCTGTCGCACCTGGGTGTGCTTGTGTAAGTTAGTCTTAAACATTTATTTTTTGAAGTAATAGTATTTATTATATGTCAAATTAAACTACAGTTGTCGGTTTTATTTCATAGTTATGAATTATTCAAGAAACTCAATACATTTTTCATTAAAACATTCAATAAATTTTAACATATTAGAAAATATTTTTCCTTTTTTTTATCAGACTCACGCTGTATCCCGGACACAGCAGGCAGAGGCAACCTAGTGTTAAGACACTCCGTTTCCCACTTTCCACCGAACTCTGGACGCATTGCGTGTTGAGTGTAGGAACTGAGTCGGACCGACACTAGAGTGATAAAATGAAATTATAAATTACAATAAATATTATATTAGATTTTTTCCTCGAGTGGAAATTGAACCCACATCCGTCGCGTAACAGTCACACTCTTTTAACACTGCGCCGCGACAGTCTACTTCCTGAAAAAGTAAAAAATAATGAATTACAAACTTGAACGTAACGAGTCTCGAACACATGGCTTTTTGATACCATTAAAGTGCGCTACCCACTAAGCCATAAGATCTTATCGAACCACGATAGGTAATGACTGGTTTCTAAAATATTAGTTTTAAAAATAATTTTTGTTTTTAATTAAAATTATCATCATGAAGTACTGCAGTGAAATTATATTAAAATTACCGCAGTGTAATAAGCATGCACTATCTTTCGCGTTCGATGGTTATTCCGTTATAGTTAATTTAAAAATATACTAAAGAGCGAACTGTACCTATTTACGCGACAGTTGGTAGGTTCGATTCTCACTCGAGGAAATGAAATATTTAATATTTTCATTTCTTTGCTTTTGTATGGACGCGATGAGTTACATCGCTCAACACGCAATAACTCGCTCATGGCGTTGAAATGTTATCACTTACCAGCTCTGACAACATAAAGTGCGGTCACAAATTACGCCATTTATCACTCAATATGAATAAAATGCGAATTTCATACAAAAATCGATATATAGATGGTCGTATCTTTTAATTACCTTAACTTAGAAGCTTAATTGCTTATAAGCTCCTATAGACTGTAAGCATGAATATTTGATATTAACTTCAGAGTAATACCTTCACGCGATCTCAAGATAAATGATCTTGACAGACGGACAGCAATAGTGATCAAGAGTTACGTTTTTGTTTTTTGAGACACGGATCCCTAAAAACAGATGTTTACAATTTCAAAGCTTTAACTTTTTAAAGTTCTAAAACAATATCGCTCCGACTGCGGTCCAAGGAAGTTGGCAATTATAGAGTTATGTATCAAAGTTGCTGCCCCCTCGGCGACAAGCAGATGAATTTTCTGCCATCCATCATCCCACGTCCCTCGAGTCCGGTAGTTCAAAAGTTAAATTGAGTGCACTTTATAAAGATACATAGAGATTGAGCGGTTCTTAATACTTTATTGTTTTGCTTGGACATTAATGAAATTTATAAATTATATTAATTGAAACACAGTGCTTGACTTCGAGTAAAACTGTAAAATCTACGGTTGTAGGTTCGATTTCCACTCAGATTTATTTTTATATTTAAGACAACGTGCGGCGTTGAGTTCCAGTATTGAATACGCTATGTATCATATATTGGGATAATGAGAAACGGAATATTTTGACACTAGGTTTCCTCTGCCCATTGATGCAAAACCTATGTATGATTGATGATGATGAATTTGTCTTTGGTGTACTTTTGCTAGGATTTGCTTTTATCATATTTCATTATTTCTTTTTGTCTTTAAATTTATATTTATTTGACACAAAACTGATAGAATATAATATTTAATTATCAGTTAAATATTAAATGTATAAACTAAATCCGATTTCGATAAAATATTAATCGCAAAAACAATATTAATTTAGATGGAACTAAAACGTTCAAATGAGCTCAATTAGACACAACCGACGAATGGAACGATTTTACAAATGTTCACTAATATGAAACTAATTTTACAAATCCACGTATTGGACTAATATTAAATGCTTTGTTTAGATTGATTCAATTTATTATAATAATTAGGTTTATATAATAATTTTATATTCACAGGATAGGTCGTATTTTGGTTATTTTCTTTTCCTCACTCGGATAAACAAACAGCGGCGTTAAGTTCCGCCACTCACTCTGTGAATCTAGTGTTAAGACCCTCCGTTCCCATTATAACACATCTCACCTTTCAAAAGCACTGCGTGTTGAGTGACATAACTCACCGAAGGGCTTTCCCTCTTTCCCTCCCTTTCCCCCACAACGGCCCTGATATAATTTATACAATTTATAGTTATATATCCATATTTATATAAACCAATAGTTAGATAACACGTAAACTAATGAAGTGTGGTCGTAAATCAAAGCGGCCGTATATTAACATCGCACAGTATTGACAGCGGACACCGCACGCATTTATCAATGTGTCTAAACATGAGTTTGTATGGTATATATTCTTCATATGTATAATTACATAAAAGAGGCCAGACAAAAGTACATGCGTGACAGGTTGTGGGTTCGATTCATGCTTGATGAAATGAAATATTTTATATTTTCATTCTCGCGCTCTGGTGTAAATGCAAAGTGCGACATTGAGTTTCGTCACTCAACACACCACGCCAATGGAATTTGACGGAAAGCCGTGCACGGAAGTGATAAAGTGACTTAACACTAGATTCCCAAGCTAATTTATCTAAAAAAAGTCGATAACATGGTTTTTGATCATTATTACTGCATATTTACGAGTATTTTTATACTACATTCTAAATCACACGTCTTCACTTATTGTCCATACATATTCTTATTTTCCTAAGCCGCCTGACATACTCAATACCTCTAGTTATTGTAAGCGATATTTAGAAGATCCATAGAAATAAAAATACTACGTGAAAATACACAAAACCTCCATCCAATTTGTGAGAGTATCGCTTACAATTGCATCGTATTCAAACGTCGCCATATTTACGTATCCTATTTGCTTCTACTTAGAGATGTAATATTTTTCAATACAATGAAAAGTATGTGTTGATTCTAAGCATATGTGTATTTTTATTTTCTTGGTTTTTATTGATTTCACTTCACGTTCTATCCCTCTTTCAAGGGAACTTAGTGTTATGACACTCCGTTCTCTACTCAACGCCGGGCTTTCCCGTCAGGGAAAGCCCGGCGTTGACCAGAGCGAAGAAATTGAAATATAAATTTAAATAAATACTTCATTTCCTCGAGTGGGAATCGAACCCACAACCTTTCACGCTTATGTCACTGCGCCACGACTGGTCTCCGAAACACAATATTCTGATATCACAATATTATGATACTTAACTACTTTGCAAGTTGTTTAGATTCACTTTTCAATAGTTAGGCTTTCCCTTTGATGCTACCTTTCGATTTATTGATATTTATTTTTCTCCCAATCGTACATTAATAGAAAATGTGTTTACTCAGCATTTTATCAACTTCTTTAACAAAATATATTATAATAGGGGTTTTTTTTTATTTACATTCAATAATGGAAAAATGTGATTTGGTCTTTGATGTATTTTTGCTAGGATTTGCTTTTGTCATATTTCATTTTTTTTTCTTTAAATTTATATTTTAAAATAAGATTAGGTCAAAAATATTTACCAAAATCATTTTCCCAAAAATATGTTTTCTTATTTTAATTTTCTCTTAGTGATCTATTTAGTTTTTTATAAAGTTGTTATTCTCTTCTTTTTAATTTATGCTTAACAAAATATTCATACATTTTTTCCTTATCACACACAATCTTTTTTTCGGTTTATACAAATGTCTAACTGTAACGCGACGGTTGTGGATTCGATCCTCATTCGTGGATGTGAAATATTTATTTACGTTTATATTTTCATTGTTTCGCTCTGGTGTCGAAGCAAAGCGTGGTGTTGAGTTCCGCCAGTCAATATAAAGCCTCCAGAACTCGGCAGAGAGTGTCTTAACACTAGGTTCCCTCCGTCTACTACTGTCTGTATCTGTAAAATCATAGAAAATGCAGGAAAAATGATGCTCGCCTTTTTTGTGTGCCAAACTCCACGTTACGTTAATATTATATAGTACGTTAGTATTTCAATAGATATGTATATAAGAAATAACAGTCATACATGTAATTTCAATCAGGCTAGTGGTCATCCGGCGCCAGCTGCGGCCGTGACGAGTTAATTTCATATGCTAATGTGCAACCTGCGCTAGTATTAAAATGTTAGGTTATGAGCATTAACGGAATGAAATTTAATTGGGGGAAAATAAGTATAAAAAAACCCAAAGAGTATAGTTTAAGTTTCCTTTTTTTATTTCTTTCATGTAAAAAAAAATCTTATCTAAGCATAAAATCTTTATTACTGCATACATCAATATAAACGACCCAATATGCAATAAACATTTGATTTATTATGTTTATTGAAAGGGAATTTTGATCTAGTTAGAGCTGACATGGCGAATACGTATTCGCAATTTGTAGGTTTGTAGTCGAATTTTAAAGAAACATTTGTAAAACTTTATATGATTCATGTTACAAGCAATATTCACTTTTTTTTCTTGAAGCTATCAGCCGTGTACCGGATATAGAAGGATAGGCAATTGCCTGGTATTTCCGTTCTGCAATTTCTGCAGAATCCTCAAGGTGTCGATTGTTAAGCGGCGACTCTCAACGCCGCATGTTGCCTTATTACCAAAGATCCTAGGAGTACGCTGGGTGTTACAGACTTTGTTTTTCTTGTTTTCGCAGCCCTGGTGGAACTCGTATTCATAAATAACGGGATATTTCAAGTTTTGTAAACTGATTGACGTAAACAGAAAAAAAACTCAGAAGTAAATAAACAAATGAATGACGGTTAACGAAGCATAAACACGTGTGTTAATAGAGGTATAAATTTGAATTTGACATTCTTAAACAAAGAGGTGAAATTTGTGATGAAATTTGGAATAGGTCAGTAATGAGATATATATGCGGTGTTGAGTTCTGCCATTCAACACGCAATATCTCCAGAATTCAGCAGAAAGTGGGGAACAGAGTGTCTACTCTGAACTCTATGAAGGCAGAGGGAACCTAGTATTAAGACTAAGACTAGGTTCCCTCTGCCTACTCTGTTCTGCGCGAGATACAGCGTGAAGCTGAAATAATGTAAGATTCCAATCACAATGTCTGAGTACCTACTACAGTCTTCAATCACGCACAATCTACTAACGTATCAATGACGGCCACTGTCCGTGTGTCCGTATCGTAATGATGCCCCGCGGCCGTCGCTGTGCGGTGGTTTGTAGTTCAATTAATAATGTCATTTGGCAAAGCTGGCCGAGTGGTTTAGGAATCATACAAGTATCTTGTGCGTATCGTGGCTTTGGATTGTGAGTACATTGTCTTGTTTGGGTGTAAACTTATGCGTGTCGTGGGTTCGATTATCATTCGGTGAAATTTTTGTTCTATTTTTTTGAGTACCGCAAGATCAACAAATAATGTTAAAAAACTTCGATCGTCACTTTCCATAATTCTATTTCCAAGACATCACGTGTTGATACAGCTTTTCCGGAAAAGCTTTGCTTTTTCTTATTCACTACAAGAAAATAAAAACAATTAATTTCTCTAATCGTGAATTGACCGTAAAACCTTCCCGATTACTATCGAATGTAGTTCCGCTATGCAATAAAAATTAAATACATATTTTTTACCTAGCATAGAGCGTAACTCTATCCTGGGGGGTAGATAGAGAGAAGTTAACGTTAATACAATCCGTTTCATATTTTTCTCTGTATTTCAATGTATATTGAATGGCGAATTTCAATACCGCGCTTCACTTCGACACCACAGCGATGAAATGAAAATATCACTTTAATTTTCACTATTGAGTATCGAACCCGCAACCTATCGCGCTTACAGTAACATACTTGAACCTCTGTGCCACAACTGGCTTTAATGTACAATTGAATAAAACAAACATTCTTACATTGCAGTATCTTAAACAAAGGTAATTCAAGACGTCATCCTCGAGGCGCTGCGGAATCGAGAAGCGCTTTAGTCCGATAAGTCGTGTGTATTTCCACCCGCTGTTCTCGTTATCTTTGTACCGTTATACTAGTACTATGAGTTTTCACTAAGTTATAATTTTTTTTTTCCTTCACGCTATATCCCGCAATACTGCAAGAGAGGCAAAGGGAACCTAGTATTAAGACACCAGCTCTTTCTCTCTGCTAAATTGTAATGGCGGTACACATTTTACATCGACCCGGAGCGAGAAAATGAAAATATTAAATATTTCATCTCGTCGAGTGAGAATCGCCCACAAGCCCACAACTTGTCACTTTTACAATACGTTTATATCTCTTAAAAATCATTTCAAATAATAACATAACATATTATTATAAAATAATACATTTTTAACAATAAATTATTTATAATATTAGTAAGTTTTCTTACCCCGTAGTCGTGCATTATAGTAGCGGCATCCAAGATAGCTGCAGGCGAAGAATGCATTATGTATAACTTTTTATAAGGCGCTCGAGAGAATGCAATTTGAAACAAAGTATCAAGTTTAATGTGATTTTAGATTAAGAGTGGCGAGAAAACACTGAACCGGAAGGAGCTGTATGAAATAATTTACTGTATCTCTCTCCGTTTATTATTTATTGTATGAATGGAAATAATATTTTGAGGAAAAGAGAGAATGTTAAGAGATATCTAGTTATTACTAAAATATTGAAGGTTATAGATTCTAAGCTGCGTTCAAAACGATTTAATTGTTTAGGTTCACATGAAGCAGGATAATCACACTCCGTTTTCCATTTTCCGGTCATAAGTTCAATGGAGAATTTCGACGCGACGCTTAATTTTTTTTTGCAGAAGGAAGAAAACATATTAATTAATGCCCCTAAATGGAAATCAAACCCACAACTTGTAATTTATTTAATTTTATTCTATAACTTCATAAATTAAATACAATAAGAAAGTATCAAAATTTATGTGATTTCAGATTAAGAATGGCGAGAAAACACTGAACCAGAACTGTATGAAATGATTTACTGTCTTCCACTTTATACAGCTTATATTTATGCTCTGAATTTTGCTGCAAATATTTGACAAATCTACAATAATTTGAACATTCGATATAAATTTCAGCTTGATACCTCCAAGCAATCTCAAGACAAATAGTCTTGACAGACAGAAAGACGGACAACAAAATGATCTTAGAAAGATTCCGTGCTTACCTTTTAAGGTACCGGATTCTTAATAAAAACATTTAAATAAGACAAAAAAAATATACAAAGAACAACACTAATTAAAATATAATCCTCTTTATAATCGCATCCCTAATAGCTGTAATAACTTTGTTCCAAGAGATTTTATTACATAGCGCTGGTAATTCATCACGAAATAGAAGATAGAAGAAAAAAAAGCTCAGGAAACTCAGGTGCAGTTTAAAATATGAATACTTTAATTGCTGTAGTATTAATTACCGTAACAAAAAGCCACCTACAACATAAAATATTTCAGGTTTAAATATAACATACTATTTTAACACTAGGTGCCCTTTGAATACTCTATGTAACGAAATACGGAAATAAAAACACACATACTTTTAAATGAATATATAATTACAATTTTACCACTAGCTTCCTTCTTTTTGCTAAAAAAACCTTGCTGAAAAAAAACAAAAGAATTTTTGTATAAAATTTACAAACAAATTATCCACAACATATTATCTTGAATTAAAAATCGAACTTACTACAGCTCAGCAAACATCACAACCACTATACCGACAGAGCTTTCCACATACTCGAGCATTCTAAAATATCGATACCTATTGCCAATTTAACCATAAACCATAAAAGCTATTGAGTGCAATCGTAAACGACATCTCCCGCTCCGTCGCACGTCGTCTGTCCTCCATCCGACGTATTCATGATGCTTTATAACTTTTATGACGTTTAGAACTGGAGGAACGGTATTTCCATGTTTTTGGATTTTATTGTTCTTGAAAACTATTATAGTTTTGTCTTAAAGTCTAAAATTATATACATGATCGCTTCGTTCGCTTCGCTCTTTTGAATGACAAAAAAATGTTCTCTTTTAATGGAAACATTTTTTTATTATAGCATTTACATTTTCCTTCTTCAAGGACATTCTTGAATTCACACTGATGATATATAAGTTACTCCAAGAAAACGGATATAAAAAATATATTAATATAAAAAAGAACTTAATTATTAAAATTAACATTCTTCTAAAATCGTTTCTTTCTAAAAGTGTCTTTATGGAAACTGAGTGCCGTAACACGCTACTATCCCCTCTGCCCATCCTGTTATGTGCGGGATACAGTAGATATGTATTTACACATACCAGAATGATGGAACCTAGTGTGAAAATTTCGTTCCCCACTTTTCGCCGATTTTTCAGCACATTGCGTGTGGAACACGATTTTGAGTTTCACTAGTAATGCCTTAAATGATAAAGTAAATGTAAAAAAAAAAGGAAAAATATACATGGTGAGTAAAAATATCATCATAATAAACGAATATGAAAATAGAATTGAAATATTGTCGCCATAAAATAATATAATTTAGAAAGATAGAAGTTTTGAAATATTGGCTGTCATCTGTTTGGCACGAATACGTTGCTGAAGTAAACATCCAGTGAATTATTTCACATTTCGGATGTGGCACTCCTAGTTCTTTTGGCTTCTTTTAGCTTCACGCTGCATCCCACACATAACAGTATAGGCCTGGGGAACCTGGGGAGATACTCCATCCTCATTAAGACCTGTACCTTACTTTCCGGTGAATTCAAGTCAACGCCGCGCTTTGCCTTAACACCAGAGCAAAGAAAATTTAAATATAAACGTAAATAAATATTTCACTTCCTCGAGTGAAATCGAACCCACAACCATCGCGTTTGCGGGCGGCACCACTGCGCCACGATGGTCTCTAATATTAATAAATAATAATTCATTTCTCCTATTGGAAATTGAACCTAAAACCACCGCGTTTTAAAGTCATACGCTTGTACGACGACCTCGGAAAACAAATATTTTACGAAATAAAAGCTTATTTCGTAACTCCGCGTATTTTAGCGAATTGAAACGTTTGCAGAGATGATGTGCATTAGGTCTCCGTAGCGCGTCGGACTGATAGCGCACATTTGTTTTAGCTTTGTATCACATACATACATAAATATATGCTTGTCATTACGTTCACGCTGCTTGAATATATTAAATGTAATTCTTTGTTTTGTTTATAGGAATTGAAAAAAAAAGGAAATTATTGTTTTCTGTGCTTCACGAGAACATGGCCCTTAATTTTAGCTTTATTTATACCTTCTGGAGTTTACTGGTCTGGACAGACAGACAGACAAAATGATCCTACTAACAATGAACGGCATCCTATAAGGCTTCCGTTTCTACCTGTTGAGGTATGGAGCTCTTAAACCTAAAGTAATGCGGTTGATAAATTAATAATTACGTAATATTAGCGGGCAAAGTCGCGAGCGGGCCGCTGGTTCTAAAATATAAGGAAATTTATTTTTTTACATTTCTTCTATTATTTTTGACTTATTAATAAGATTAAATTTCATATTATATGAAACAATAAAAGCTTATTATCATATTATCATATAACGAACTTAATTTTTTATACTGGAACCTGACCCTACCACCCTTAACATAATAAGCATGCATATTAAAACAGCCCCCAAAGCGTTCAGGGAAATCAAATAATATAAATTAAATGATATATCACATTAACGTACAACGTATACAGAACTGATATCAGCCGTTTGTTTGACGAGCATTAGGCAAATTGTGTCTCCGGGCGATATCCGTTTGACTTTGAACTACTGTTTGTAGGGGAATAGTTCGGGTGAAGGGCTCGAGAGAGACCTGCTTGTATTATTTAGTTACTTTAAAGTGAATGTTCTGAATATTTTGGGAATTTTGATGGATTTTGTATAAGTTATAGAGGCTCAGCGTCTGGAGTAAAACAGTGACGATTTGTAGGTTTGATTCTTACCCCTATTCTAACTCTGGTAACAGCTTCACGCTGTATCCCGCAGTAGAGTAGACACAGCAACGTAGGCAGAGGGAACATATATTGCAACACTTCGTTCCCCACTTTCTGCTGAATTCTGGAGGTATTGCGTGTTGAGTGGCAGAACTCAACGCCGCGTTCTGCCTCGACACCAGAGCGAAGAAATGGAAATATGAACGTAAATAACTATTTCACTTCCTCGAATGGGGCTCAAACCCACAACCATCGCGTTACAGTCACACCCTTGTGCCGCTGCGCCACAATGTTCTCAGTAACTCAACTCCGGTAACAAATTTACTTAAAAACGCAATTTTTTGCGCTTTGAAAATTAGGTAGAACTTGGGGAACTGAATTCTCTATTGACACTAAGTTTTCTGTGCAAGCCTTACTATATGTAAATATAACACGAAACTAAAAAGGTTACCTGATACCCATTATAAATAGGACCTACAAGGACTATTTCATAATATTAAACTATTATAGAGAGTTTTCTCTTCTTGATCTTGATTGAAATCATTAATAGAAAATGTAATTTAACAAATATACTACAATATGAACACAACAAACATCCACAAGACCACATATTTTTCATCAAATCTAACCTGAAATTATAATACCAACGGTATTAAATTCACCCACTGAACTACAGCCTGCGGCGAGGTTCTAACGAACCTACTCAAATTACTTAATGTATGTGCTATTTTAATTACTTATACGTTTCGTCTACGTATTAATTAATCGGAATTAAATAATTAATTGCTGTCTGTATATGAAATCAAATATTTTTATATATATTATATAATAATATATAATATAACAAGTTTTTTATTGCTATATGCGTCTAAGTAAAGCAAATTTAGTAATGCTCTCCTTTTTTAACCCAAAAGACGAAATAGGATAAAAATAATGCCTCAAAAAAATCGAATCTACGATAAAATCAATGTCAATAAAATAATCGCTGGCGGTCACGATTTCACATGTAAGGTAAGATAATAACTCACTGTAATGTTTCTTTTATTACCCACCCCGAAATAATAGATGTAGCGCACACGACTATTAAGGTATCTTTTTTATCTTTTTCTTTGGAATAGAAGTATAAAATATTTTTTATTTACTTGTTCTTTCTTAGCTTACTTTGTTTCATGTAATATTATTATATTTAACGTGGAACAAAACTAATAAGTATTAATTAAGTATTTATTTAAAATATGAGTAACATATATTGGTGCGTCACATGCGTATGCCATAAGATTGGTATAATTAACAACTTATTTTTTTATTAATATAATAAATGTAAACATAATAATACTATTTCAATAACAATGTGCTACGAAAAAAAAGGTCTACGTCGTATGCCGTAGTAAAGATAGATAAATAAACTGTCTATCACTGACTATCTGTCCAGAAATGTAGGTATTGCAGAAGAAAAATGGACATAAGACGAACGCCTTGGAGATACGACCTTTTCGAAGGATATACGGAATCAGCTTAGTTGACCGAGTCCGCATTGAAATAGTCACGTCGAACGAATGAGTAATAAAAGAACTACTACCGCCCTAGAAATAAAGCCTTAAGCTGAGTTGAGTTATAATATAAATAGATTTCGATTTTTTTTTTCGCTTTCAATAAAATTAAAAGTACCACACCTATTTCCATCCACACCGTCGTTTGCCTATGACTAAGACCGTAAAATAAACAAAGCAGCTTGCCTCCGGGACCCATAAAACTTTTCTCAATAGATATACTTCCTTCAGAATTTTTAAATTTACGACCAGAATCGGAATTTTATTATTGTTTTAGTGTCGATACGTTTATATCTCTTAAATATTGGATATTTAATCAGCTGTGAACGATTGCAGATTGGTTGAGATTTTTATAACCGAGTTACTTGTTGCAATTACTTTACAATATTCATGTATATTGGGTCTTTACTTATATTATGAAGAAACTTGTTTTTCTTATAATATTTATTATAAGCCATCAAAATATACCAATGGTTTATCCATTATAATTAATTTAGTTCCAGAATTTGTTCTCTTTAAGCTAAATAGAGGTCGTTGTGGCGAATTTCACTTTTAATACAACTTCATTTCATTTCCTCGTTATAGTTGTAACACAAAGCACGGTATTGAGTTCCATCAATCAACACACAATATCTCGAGAATTCGGCAGAAAGTATAGAACGGAGTATTTTAACACTACGTTACGCCATTATGTTTAGCGTGCTATATTTTGACACCGTAAAGTAATGTAAAAATTTTATTTTAATAATAAAGCAACAAGAGGCTTCAGTCGTGGCGTAGGGGCCTAAGGGTATGAATGTAATGCGACTTTTGTGGATTCAATCAATGTAAATGACTTACAAATATTTAGAAATAAAGATATTATATTAACAAGTATTTTAACTTCTTCACTCTGGCACCAAATTCCGTCATTGAGTTCCACCACTCAACACGCAATGCTTCCAAAAATCAGGAAAATGGGGTACGGAGTGGCTTAACACTATGTTCCGTTTGCTTGCTGATTTATCCTGTTTTAAAAAACAAAAGATACATATATATGCTACCATTCAATTCAATTTAAACTAACTTAGATTAATGTTCAGGTTTGCCGAGCACGAGATATTAATATTAAAATTAGTTTTCATTTAAACGGGGGTTAAGCTGACGTGCTACGAGACGCTGAAAAATTACCTCGCCTCGTCTTTCAGGAATTTACAATTTAATGTTTACTTATACTGAAAAATATTACACTATTGTATAAGGTTTATGAAAAATATATTAACATGAATGACTTTTTCTATATAATTTTTATCAGACCGACCTTTATACAACAAACAACCTTTGAATTTTATTTTATTGAAAATTAAAATGGGTATATGAAAGCTAGGTTAATTTATAACGTAGTTAAGCTACGTTATCTTATCATTGAGACTTTTATGCACTAAGATAGCGTCTGATGGAAATCGCATCGATTGTAAGTTCTGTGTTCTATTCAATGATATGCACAGAAGAAGTAATAATTATTACATTAAAATTAGTAAACCCGGAACTCATTGCCGCGCTATATCTCCCGGTGAAGCGCGGCGTTGTGTTCTGTCACTAAATACGCAATGTCTCACTCATGTCTCCACTTTGGTAACACAACCGCATACTATTACGAATTTTGGCTGAAAGTTGAGAACGAAATTTATTGACAATATATTCTGTCTTTCTAATAAACGAAATAAATCGTGCAAGAATTTCCCAAATTCTGGAGGCCTCTTATTACCAGTGCCACGACTGGCCTCGTATTCCTATCATTGAGATAAGTCTCAAAAAAATAACATTTAAAAAACAAACAATATTTATAAAATATCTACAGGTTCCACAAACTCTATTCTCAATTTCAGTCTAAATGTCACTTTGTAAATTTCACCTCCACTCGGATGCTCTCGTTAATTGCTCCATCCAAACTATCGAAGTTTATTCGAAACTCACACGTTGGAATATCGAATACTCAGATCGTCCTTTTAGTATTTAAACTGGAAATTTAATCATTCAGAAGTTCCACATGGTTAGTTTAAAACTGTTAATATTAATTGAAATGGAAGAACTAGAACGACTAATTTTTTTTATTATTACAATCCACATGCTTTTAACTATATTCTCTACTCTATGAGTCATTTATAGACACTGGCAAGGGATTAATCGTGAATCGAAAAAAGACCTAAGTGGTATTTGAACCCACAATTATCATATACTCTCCAAATGTTTTATATTGTTTTTTATTTGTACTTTACTTTATTTTAAAATAATATTAATTTCGGAACAAAGATATTTATATTATTTAGTCTATAATAATAATATTATTATATTAATATTATTTAGTTATAGACTAATATAAATATAATATATAATAATATAGTAGCCAAATTACAGAAAACAATTATGTTTTTTCAGCTTCAGCTGTATCCTGCATGTTGTAGTACAGGCAGAGGGGCCCTAGTGTTGAGACACTCTGCTCTCTACTTTACGACGATGCTACGCTTAACGGCTAATGCTCCTTCGAAATCAGAGCAAAGAAATGAAAATATTAAATTAACTATTCCCTCAAGTGAAACTCGAACCCACATCACGTATTACACACACACACTTGTGCCACTGCGCCACGACTGGCCTCAAATTAATACAATGAATATTAACATTAAAAAGTTTATTTCATGAAATATTATTACAAAATATCTCGTATAAAGTTAATATTACCCAATTATTGTGAATACCTCATACAATTACAACCTATAATTTAATTGACATGGACCCAAAATGTATGAAAAACGTTTCAAACTTTTCACCGTCGAAGCCTAACATTACTGTTTCATTGAAAGAGAAATAATTTTGTTACAAATATTTAATTATAGCGAGAGTGGCCTTTGTCATATTAAATTCATATCAAACTTCGTATTTCAATAGCAAACTTTTATGAGTAAATGGTTTTCTTTAATAATTTTTTGTCTGTTTTTCTAGTATTCGTGCAATCAATCAATATGTTAATAATTATTATAAATTTTTCAAAATTATCTTATATATACGTCGAAGCAATAATTTTGTAGAGGCTTGGTGAGTGACTGTGCGTGGTGCAGTTTTGGGTTCGATTCCCTCTCAAAGAATTTTTTTTTTATTTCTCTGGTAGTGAAGAATATTTCTATCGGCGCAAAGTGGAAAATGAAAGTGTATTAATAAGTACGGACACTCCGTTCCTGATACCAGGGTCCCCTCTGCTATGTGCTGGATGTAATGTGAAGATAGAAAAAAACTTTACAATCTGTCAAATAATTTTAGTAGCAATGAACTTTACAAGAACTTTTACATAAAAATAATGTCTACCAAGAAAAGTCTTCAATATAAGTTAGTTAATGCATCGTTATACATGCAATACTTAGAAATTATCTAAATAATAAATTTATTTTTCCTTGAGAACACAAATCGCTTAGTAATTTGTACAAAATTTTTATAATGCTCAAGCTTAATGATTCCACGAATGTACTTTCGTGAAATTATTAATTCCACGAATGTACAGTTTACAGTAATAACTCTATTTGATATTAATTTTAAATGTTACTTGTTGTGTTATTACTTGGCAAAACTGAATTGTTTATAAAATATATTTCTCACGGTTTTTGAACTCCCGACCTTCGCCGCTAGGTAATGTGCAAAAAGAATAAAAGAAAGAACAATTATTAAGCAATAAATCAAAATCCAAGGCTGTCTAAGGTCGTTAGTAAGAGTACGGTGAGCTATACAAATCGTTCAGTGTATTTAAAAAGTATTTAAAAGCTTACAAAATACCTACAAATTAAATTTTTAATTTCTTTTGTTTTTTTTTTTCAAATAAAACCAAATCGGCAAAGATAACCTATGGAATCTCGCTCTACGCTTCGCTATCCAGTTACCTCAAAGACATTAAAATGTTGGCAGAATATATCGAATTTCGCCACTCAACACGAAAACTGGGCGGTGCGTGGAGAAGAGTGCTAAGACACTCCGTTTCCCACTTTCTATTCAATTATAAAGAGATTGCGTGGGGTGAGCCGTAAATCAACGGGAGATTGAAAATAAAATTTAGACAATTATAAAATATTAGATAAGTCTTTAAAGTTATTTTTACTGATCATTAATGCCGGTCTATTCGCAAAGAAAACTATTATTATTAATATTAAATTTCATATACAATTTGATCACGTTCCGAACGTTTATTCAAGGAGCTGTATATAGTAATTTTATTATCACCCCTCATTTAACTACTGGAACACCTGCACGGCAGACGTCTACAATAACACTTGTATTTTGTACTAACACGATTTTTCAAGCCGTTATTATATTCAATTGAATTTAAATGTAAAAACACACTCCATTTTCTGCAGAATTTCGGAAGTATTGCGTGTTGAGTAGCGGATCTCAACGCCGCACTTTGTATCGATACTAGAGCGAAGAAATAAAAATATTAAATCATTATCTTGAGTGGTAATCGAATCTCGTGAAACGCTTGTGCCTTTACGTCAATGCTGGTTTCAAACAATTTTTTTTTTATTTTTTTCTTGCACAGTAAAACAAAATTTATATATTTTTTTACATTTCTTTATAATTCATATTGAAGTGGTCGTAGAATAGGGGTTGCATAGTACGGATCTTATCTTACAAAGCATAACTTTACACTTATTTAGAACCTAATTTAGAAATTCGAAAAGTATTTATATCACTTCTTTTCCATTTTCCTGCGTATTTTACTGTCTATAATAACGGAATTTAACGCCTCCTTTCACCTGAAATCGGTGTAAGCCAACAACCATCTTCTGTGCAATTTTTTTAATGTATTTAGAGTTCCGTTTCTTCAAATCGGATTTGAACCCAAGAACATGGCGTTAAAAGTCAAACGCTGTCCCACTGCACCACGATAGGTTCCTTATACAGTTTAAATTATCACAAGATAGTATATAGCGGCATGCAGTTGAATATATAATATAACTTTATATACTGATTCACGGCGGTCAATATACCTCGAACCAAACAATGGTGTCTGGACTTAAAGTGTAATGTCATGGTTTTATTGTGTTGAAAAACCTATTGTGGCCTTCAAAGGACAGATATAATGTGCTTTATTTATTTCGTTTTCGTTCAATGCCATTGGAGTTACTTGTAAATTTTCTTTTCAACATCACGCTGTATTCTGGGTAGTCAGAGAGAGACCCAGTGGTAAAACACTCTTCTCATCGCCGGTTTCTGGAAGTCGCGCTTTCGCCCCTTGGTAAAACGTAAAAATGTATAGGTGGCAGAACTCAACACCGCTCTATGTCTAATCGAGCGAATATTATTTAACTTTAAGCTATCCCGTTACTAAATATCAAAAGTGTACTTAATATAAATGTGTGTAGATATATCAACTAAATGACTACTTTATCGCTAATGTGTCGCTGAAACTTTCCAACTTCATTAATTTCCTCATACATTAAAAGCTGCATTTAAATAATGAAGAAGCTTGTTTGCTCTCTAAAGCAGCGTTTGTGCGATTACTATATTCTATATTGGGGCCAGTCGTGGCGCAGGGGCAACAACGTATGGCATATGACGTGGACGTTACAGGTTGTAGTTTCGATTACCACTAGAAAAAAAATCATCTTCACATTATATCCCGCACACCGCCGGGTAGGCAGAGAGAACCTAGTGTTAAGATACTCCGTTCCCATTTTTCCTGATTTTTGGAAGCATTGATTGTTGGCGAAACTGAACGCCACTCACTGCCTGCCGACACCAGGGCGAAGAAATGAAAATCTAAATGTAAATAAATATTCCCGCTTCCTCGAATGGGGATCGACATTTTGTCAATAGTTTTTTATTTCCTGTTATGTGTATTTAAAGAAATACATAAAATATAAAGAATATAAGAAGAAAATATGAACCTAAGTACGACTAAACAGCCACGGTGTTGAGTTCCATCATCTAAAATTCTCACTAAGCCTCTGAAATAAACAAAATATGAAGAATTGAGTTCATCACGCTACTTTTTCTCTGCCTTCGCCCACTTACTATTAAAAAAGAAAGTATGTAAAATATTAAAAATAATGTTTGTTCATAATGTTTTCTGTATTTTTTTTTATAAATTTTCATTAAGCATGTCCAGTTGTTAGTTGTTTTTTCAGAAATCTCTTTCCGAGATAAGTCCACGTCTATTAATCGCTTTTCTGCAACTTTATTTTCTTTATTTGTTTTATTTCTAGTGTAATAAAAAATATAATAAATACAATTTATGTTAAAATCTTTTAAAATTTTTGTATTACAATTAAAAACATCGTGGATTAAATAAAAAAAAAACAAAATCACTTATTTCAGGGCCACGTCATATGGTGAGGCTTTAGATAAGCGGATTCATGGACGTTACGTCAAATGCCAACATTTGAGGAAACGGGGAATAAACGAAAACACGGCGTCTACAAAATGTATTTCATTATTTATTATATCAGTGGTTGCATGTGGGTTTAGTTACTTGGTTGTATTATAGAAGTCATAGAAAATATTATAATTTTACTTTAATGCTATTCTTACTTTTATGGTTATTTTACAGTTTTTAATAAAATAAAAAACTATAAAAAGCAGCTACAGGCTTTTTCCCTACTATAAGTTTAAATTTTGTAAGCTACTATGAGGAAAGAGTGATAGGACTACATTCTCTATTTTGAGCCGCATTTTTGATTATAGAGTAAATTACATCAAAATAATGTTTTATCCCGAAAACATTGGGAATTGAACCTACAACCATCGCACTGATGTTCTTTCACTTCGTAGCGACAGCCTCAGTGTATACAAATAAGCATAATTCTTATTTTAAAGAAACTATTAAAAAAAATTAAAACAAAATAAAGTCAACCAATAGCAAAAAAAGGTTTTTATCTAGGTGCTTTTGAAGAAAAACAAAAGCACCTAGATAAAAACCAGTCAATAGTAAAGTTTCCTTTCAATAAATAGACTGCAGGGGACGATCAATATCATTTCTGGAGTCTCTCAGACATAAAAATTGCAAATTATGCGAAATAATGACGGTATTTTTCTTTTTAATTTCTATATTATGAAAGAAGTTGTCGTTGTCGCAGAGAGGCTATCAACTGTGATGGAAAAAGAAAACAATATTTAAACCAGTGTTTTAGTTGATTTAGTTTAAAGAATGGTGTAGATTATATCGAGATAATAGATTCGATCGAGAAATATTTAATGGGAATTAGAGGCTAAAGGCTCAAACGTAATGCCTCAATAATTGGGCGGAAATGGGAACAGAAGTGTCCTAACACTAGGTTCCCAGGTTCCCTCTGCCTTCTATGCTATGCTATGCGGGATACAACGGGAAGCTAAAGCTCACCTGTCGCGTTTACATTCGTAATGGCCTATAAATAGTAAATGTTCAAAATATATATATTTATTAAATTACATTATAATACATTTTCATTAAAAATTCACCTTCTCATTCTATGACAGCGTCACAGATTGCCATAGTTTATCCGACAAAGAGCGCAGAAATTCTGATATTGTGCTTCAAAACACAAAAGACGAGCTTCAATGAGACGCCACGATTAAAGTTTATTGTTAGACTCCACACAGAAATATATAATTATTATACTTTACTTTTCTTGAGTTTACTTTTGTTATGGTTGATAAGCGACGCAGTGCTGGGTCGTCTGACCGTAGAAACAATGATTGTGGGTTCGATTCCCTAGATTTGTTTCAAATTTTCCATGGTTAATAGCGGAACTATGGTGACACTTATATAACATAACATAAAACCTAACGTATTAATCTAAGTCAGGGTATTTTTTATTTAAATTTTATTATAATTGTGAAACATGAAATACTATTACCATAAACATATATAACTAACGACTTTTTTTGCTTCATTCCACTGTATCCCGCATGCAGCATGTTAGGAAGAGGGAGCCAAGTGTTGAGACACTCTGCTTTTAATTTCCAGCTGAATTATGGTGGTATTGTATGGAGACCCGCAATGGAAATAGTAAATATTTTTATTTCCTCGAGTCGGAGTCGAACCCGCTGCCTATCGCGTTTACAGTCACACAAATGTGCCTTTGCGGCACGACTGGCCACAAACAAACCACTCGTTTATCTATTACAGCTCAATCAACCTCCATTTAAAATTGAAATATAACATTCATAACGCATTCAGTGGGGGCGCAAACTAGTAATTAACATATTAGCATTCAAATAACTTGTACAAAATGTATGTCTATATGTGGAACAAACGTGTTTTGGTTTTGGTGTAGTATGTTCGTGAAATTGATGGGAATTTTTAAACCATTGTTTTTTTTTTAGTATTTTCCATAAAATTCGTGTTACCAAAACCTACCATATGACGTGGACTTGGAATTGCAAAATTTGACAAGAAGTGACAGTTTACATTGTAAATTAAGTAAAAATGTAATATCGTAGAAAAAACATTACTATTCAATTCTTGTTGACTCCACAAAAAAAATGCATACAAAATGAGTTCACAACTCAACTGACAAATCTTCAAATGAGTAGACGAAAAATTCCAAAAGTGAGGCAGAGCTGTATGCGGGTAAAGGCGTGAAGCAACAATATATATACATAATTGATATCTCTCCACATACTTCCTTTGCATCGTCCAGCTGTAGTCCATATACATTATTCCTTTCGGGAACCTCATACTTTTGTTTACCTTTCTTAATTCTCGATAGTCAACAAATATTTTCAATATAAGCACAATTAAGCTTCCACTTAAATATACCGTACGGTGTATACAAACCCACTCTAAACCGTATGAAGTGGCCTCATTACTCTGTTTATTCTATTACAACGATAATTGTTCACTGAATGGGCGTAGACTGCTGCCATTAGAGACATTGTGAGACGCCATGGTAATATTTATTACCATTTATTACCGTGATATCACTATATAAGACATTTTACGGTAGTTAGCTTAAAGAAAAATTATGTATTTTTAGATATACATTTATAATAGAAACATCGGCGAAAGAAAAGCCGTCGTAGCATAGAAACGTGTGATTGCAAAACAACAGCTGTGGGTTCGATCTCGAC